>OU898276.1:124439637-125039637 GCA_918026665.1 Diabrotica balteata | reverse complement strand
TAGAATCATTTTGGGAAGTCTACAAAAAAAATCTTAACACAATTAATAGCTGAAATAAACTTGCCTAATGTTGCCTAATTCTTTAATTGAAAAAAAAAGAATAACTATGAATAACGGGAGTATATATTCATTAATTTCAACTAAAAACATTCTATTTGTAAATACTAATATATTAAAATGACTTAAAAAAAAATAAACATTAAAACCGTTGTTTTAATTGATAGTTTTATTTTGTTGATAAACTGCATGTAAATAATTGTTTACTTTAAGTTACAATTATTATTAGCAATGAACACGTGTGCTTGGTTGTATAGTAACTTCCAGCTAGTTCCAGTCGAAGTCATAATTTGCCCAACATAGCAAAAAATTAATTAACAAATTTACTAGGCCATTGGGACTTAGATCATTGAACCGAGTATAACACTATAAAGGTGAACTTAAAACAACCACTATTTTTAATTAACACTGCATTAATTTGTCACGTTACGTTTTGGTATATATTAGCTTTATCACAAGGATAATGTCAAACTAAAATATTTTATATCGCTAACAGTTAGCTGTAACTCTGTTTAAGTAAAATGATCTAATAAACGTGGAAATTTAAAGATCCATTAAGTAATTCAAAGAAGAATTACTAACAACCGTGGTTGTTTTAAAATATTTATGTAATTAATTAATATTCCGCATTGTTATAAAATATTTAAAATTGTTAGTACAAAAACTACCAAAATTATTATTTTTAAAATTAAGAACAACAATTATGTATTAATATGAAGCCACCCACTACAAAGCGCTGAAGTTTTCTGACAATTTATATATATATAAATATATATATATATATATATATATATATATATATATATATATATATATATATAATAACAATCCATAACATCAATGACTCTTATTTAAAAATATTTATTATGTATAATAGCGAATATAATAGTATTTACTTGGGATAATGTATTTATTTTAGCAATAAGTTATTCAGCTTGCACTTGGTAAGTGTTATACTGCAGAAATGTACTAAAAAAATAAATAATTATACTTAAGTATTTATTTTAGTAAATATTTTATATTTTTCTACAAACCGTAGCATTTTAATAAATTATTATTTTTCTTAATTTTCACGTTTCATATTTATTCACTGATGTTAAGGGTCAATTAGTACATCTAATACCATGATAAACTCGCATGATAGCTACGCTTTTCAAAGAATTAAAAGAAATTATGAACAAATAAGATTATTAATTATTCAAAGTCATATTTAGTAGTATATATTAACAAGTTTTGACAAAAATATACTTCTTAGATTTTAGACAATATACATATTTGATATTTAATACATGAGTTCTTTTAGAAATATTATTACGTTAATCAAAAATGTTATTTTGTGATAACATTGGCATTTTTATGTTCATATGCCTAATTTGTTTAGTCTTGGAAAAAATAATTTTTAGATCTTAGACAATATAGCACATATTATACTGGTACATACACATTCTGGTACATTGATGATAAAAACCACATATACAATGCATAAAAAAGTCCGGGAAGTCCAAAACACTGGGAAAGTCCGGTATCAAAATCTTGCTGAACAACCAGTGAAAGTTTCCATATGATCTGATCACGTTACCCTTATCTGCAGACAGATATGAGAAGGAACAAGAAAAGTAAATGAAATTTACCAATAACCTAGTTATCTGATTGATTTCAATTGATAGCGGATAAAATTTCTAAAAAGATTTGAAAACTACAAAGAGAAAATTCTAATCATTTGCAAATTTTGCTCCTGCTCTAATATTGGTGAGAATATTACATGATATGACCCTATATTCCTTGAAGGTCAAGTTGTGATACAGTAAGATTACGATGGCCTAATTACATGCCAAGAAGATTATTAGAAAAACAAAACTAATAGGGCTTAAGAAAATGTAGAAAAGACTAAATTTTTAAGTATCTGATGCATCAACAACAATTGGTATTTTAGATTTAAACGCGGAACATATTTGTAAATAAATCTTTCACAGTTCACAAGATGGACTACTTAAGGCTTCGAAAATACAATTGGTCGAATAGCCATAAGTCTCCCAAATGGAGCGTTCCGATAAGTATTTAGCTGCACCGCCTGATGGCGCTGCTATGGCAAGAGAAATCTACTGTCGTGTAATAAATTCTCGTAGACAACTAATGTCAAAATTTCAGCCGAATCAGAATCGTAGTTTTGTTTTGACCGCGTATAGAAGCTAACGTGTCCGCGGATTTTAGAAAAATGGGAAAGGGCAATATCGGTCGTTGATTTAATTCTTGTTTTTAGAACGGAACGAAAAAAAAATCGAATTGGGCAGGACACGTCGCCAGATTATCGGACAACCGATGGATAAAACGTATTTTAAAGTGGAGACCAAGGCAAGAAGCAATACGGAGCAGAGGACGCCCACCAACAAGATGGACTGACGACCTAAAGCGTGTTAGCAATAACTGAATGCAAACCGCACAAGACAGAGATAGATCGATGGAGCTGAGGGAGACCTATGTCCAGCAGTGGACGCAAACAGGTTGATGATGGTCATTTAGAAAGTAAATCGCGCAGCGAAATAGAAGATCTCTTAGATGTTGTGTACGGTGACTTTTCTCCTTTGATGGCAAGCGTCGAAAATTGGTTTCAATGATCGCACGTCCGTTTTTAATGAGCTACGCTTAGGTGCTCCGAAAATGGTTACCACGGAGGATAACGTGACCAAAATTCATGATATCGTATTGGGAGACCGCCGACTAAAGATGTGCGAGGTAGTTAAGACAGTAGGCATCTCAAAAAACCGTGTGGGTAATATTCTGCATGATATTAGGGGCATGAGAATCCGGTCAGCGCGATGGGTGCCGCATGTGCTCACTCCGGACAACAAGCGTAACCGTGAGATCACTCCAGAGCCATGTTTGACTCTATTTAAGTGTAATCCTAAGGAGGTTAGACATCGTTTTGTAATCGACGACGAAACATGGATCCGCTGGTACACACCACACACCAAAAAATAGTCTAAAAAATTTACTTCTTCCGGCGAACGTGCTTCGAACGAGGTGAAGACTGCCCTATCGGCCGTAAAGGCGGTGGCCACCGTTTTTTTGGGATTCACAATTTGTGATCTACATCGACTAGCTAGAGAAGACCAAAAATCATAATTCCAATTATTTGGCCAATTCGACGCCGAATTTTAAGGAAAAAGTACTCTTTCACCATGAAAAGGCACCGGCTTACACTCCCGCCATCGTCATGGCCACTTATAGTCACCTATAGTCACTCAAATTAAAGTTAGAGAAGCTAATCACAACAAAAGAAATGGACTTCTAGAGTATATAAGCAGGATATCTAGAAGAGTTAAAGAAAAATTAAAAAATTACAAAATACACCAACAACTAAGCTGGTGTAGGAGAAAAATAACGGCAATTAAAAAACATATAAAGAAACCATCAAAAATAAATAGTTGTTAAATAGTAGGGACACGTACAACCCACATACAGAAGAAGAACAACAAAACAACTCTGGAAAGAAAATCTGGAATAAAAATCAGGAAGAAAAACATGACCAAAAGACGCTGAATCAGTTTTAAGGTAGGAATTCATAATTAGATGAGAGAAAGTGGGCTGAAAGAAGACTAATGGAATTACCGATTGAGGTGAAGATTATAAAAATTTAAAAAATCAATATACAAAAATAATACACTTTAAGAAGACCAGTCCTTTAAAATTTCACGATCTTCGTATAGCCTGGAATAATATTACGATCTTTCTTTTAGATCCTGCCAGAACCTGAGGTTGGAAAATGGGTAGATTCTTGTAGATCTGTACAAAAATCTTCCGGCTTTCATAAAGTTACATAACACAGTAAGCATGATACAACTACTTCGCTATTAGTATATACAAGATTTACACAATCAGTTTATTAAATCTAAATTTACTGTAATGTATTTGGTTAAAAGACAATACATTGCCGTGATATAAAAATCAATAATTATTTATAATTTTTAATGTTTAATTAACTAATTATTAATATTTCGTATTAACTTGCATTTCAAGATTTTGACAGATTTATATTTAAGCATTCGCTACAATTTTGATATTATTTATGTTTCAATAGCTAAAACAAAACCTCAACTAATTTTTTGAAAAGTGTATAATTTTTGTAGTTATAATATTCCATACAATTTAGTGTTTTATGTGTTAGCAATAAAATGTTAATGAGTTATTGGGTGATTGTAAAAAATGTTAGTTTTAGGTGCTCATTAAACAATGGTGAAAGAATGAAATCACAAGGTATATTTTATTGACGAGTTATATCATTTGATAAGAACTCTAGATTAAATTAAGAGAAACATTTTTTATTTGTAATACAATTAAGAGCTTCACTTGAAAGTTATGAAAGCAATGTCTCACTGTCGTGTTACCCATTAAAACGACCGACCAGACTCACAGGCGTATACCAATTTAAATTTATATTAAGACCTTTAAAATTCTCCTAACTGGTGTGGGGTTCGAATTACCTACGACTATACCACAAACGTGAAGTGCGTGCTTCTTCCAACCTGTTGAGCTTCCAAGCCGTTTTTTGTATTTTGCGCCCAATTTTGGACGCCAATATTTATTTGCTTAAAATTAAATACTTGTCTAAATTGTTTCGATATTTAACCATCACCAAGAATTAGTTAACTAATATTTTATTTTCAGGGCTTGTAGGATTTCAGGAGGTGTTTTATAAATCTGTTGTCAAAATATATGGAATTCTCGCAGAATGCTCATCAAATATCTGAATTCTGAAGGCAGTCGATTGGATACTTGTCAGAAAATTCTGTGCTTGATGGTTTACTTTGCATTTCGTAAAGTGGTCATACGAGAAAATAATTACTGATAGTGCTCTGATATAATGCTATTGGTCGGAATTTTTAAATCTTCTCGATGTATGAAGGAGTTACACATCATTGTTTGTGTTGCAATTTTATTTTAAAAACATTACCTTGCCATAAACATTTTTTAAGTGGATTACGCATATGAATCACAGTGCTCATACTACAGTAATAGAAAATTATTAAAGTAATTATTAAAGAAAAAACCTATGATAAATACAAATCAAGATCTCTTAATCTACCCAAATATAAGGAACGAATTAATGAAATAAGTATATAAGATTATTGTACAGCTCAATATTCTCTCTATTTTCAAATGGACCTTTAAAAAATATATCGACACATTAAAAAGTTTTATACCATAATATAAATTATACCTATACTTCATATTAACGTAGAAAGCATATAATTATTACCTATCATATACCGTCTTCCACATAGTTAACCATAGATATTCCTTATAATTCCCAAAATTTAGCGTCCTTCAATATTTGAGCAATGGGTGGCCCAACGCCCCAATATTTTTTTTGATATTGTAAAGCAATTCTTTTAATGATAGAACAGTATTCTAAACGGTTTTTATCGTATATTTTTATGTTTGATCCTGGTTACTTCGTCTGTTTTTGATAGTTAACTATTGGATTAAGATTAAATTAACCATTTCTTCATTAGTATATCCTTATTATTATAACCTTAGTAGAGTTCTACTTCCAATTTAATATTCTTTACCGATTTTAATTTCGTTCGTCAAAATAATTTCGTAGCTATCTTCATATTGTTTATATTCAGTCCTGTATTTTTTTTTTGAACACATCATCGTTTGTTTTCTTCTTATTCGACTATTACAATTTTCACCTATAAAACAGGTTATTTAAATACCCATATCTCTCCAACATCGACTCTTAAAAGTATTGTGTTTATAGGAGATTGTAATGATAATTATATAGTAGCTGAAAATTTAAAGTTTCGATTTCCACTCCGGAAATCGTTTTCAAAAAGGATTGCATCTACAAAATACCCTGTAAATGCAAATGTTTCTATGTGAGAGAAACCGCACGACCACTAATTGTCAGGATAAACGAACACGAAACGTATGTCAAAAACAGGGTCTTCGACAGGTCACGGATATGCGAACATGCCTGGGACAATGGGACAACGAATATAGAGTAAAATGGAAAGATGCATCAGTAATCACGACAGAAACAGACATGAAAAAAGAAACAGAAATATAAAGAAGCATGCCCTCATTCTACTTAATGAAGAAAAATGTGTAGCAAACCTATCAGAAGAATGTAAAAGGCTTTGGTTGCCAACCGTGAAAGAAGAAGCTAACAATAAGGATATACCAATAACAGCAGATTAAGAAACTAGTCTGAATACGACATACCTTTTATTCAGACCTAGATAATACATATGCAACACACAACACATATAGATACTACACAAACATTCATACACACATACACGCTTATTAAACATATTAACAATGCAGAACAATTAGAATAATCAGAATTTGAAGTTCATTATGGCAAAAAAACACCCCCATATCTTTCTTAGCCAAACCATGGATGTTGCCTATTATTACGTTTGGAATGTCCTACGATTAATTTTCGCAAGAGACTCCTGGTTCGAAAAAATATAAAATTAAATTTCTGTTAAAAAAAAATTACTCTTGTATTAAAATACACAAATAAGACTTTAAAAAAAGTTTTATTTAATTCAGTTTCGTTCGGTGATACAAATTCGACTAACTAACCCTACGCAATTGAATATATTCTTATAATATATGATATTCGATACCCCTACATTCTCAGACGAAAAAGTCATTAAATTTTAGTTGCTTTCACCAGCCCTCAGCCGGAAAGACGATACGCTGATTACAAGGGATTTTAAGTTAAGGAAAATAAACGTTAAGTATTTACTCACTTACTTAAGTATTCTCACACCTTGAGAAATTTGACATAATTTCTCAAAAAAATGCAGAGAGTTACGAAAAAGTCATGAAAATATCACAAATCTTAAAGGAATTCTCACCACCCGGCTACAACGCGTATATCTTTCATTTAAGTCGGGTACTCTGCTTTTTATCACTCCCGCACTTTTTCACTTGGTTCTTTCACGTCGTGACATGAATATGACGTCATTGGACGTCATATTCAATAGTGACGAAATGGCATTTTTGGACATTAAAGATGTAATATCTATAACACCGTGGCCAGGTGTTTCCACTTTTTTGAAAAAGGGATTTCCGGAGTGGAAAAGAAACGTAAAATTTTCAGCTAATAAGCCACATTCAATTGTGGCTTAATCCCATATAAACACAATATTTAACTTGGACATGCCACAAGAAAACATTATCAGAATCTTATTTAGTATTTAGTCGCCCTATTTTATTAGAGTTGTGTTATTTTTGTGTAATCTTATGGAGGTGTTTTTGGCTGGAAGGCTACTAAATAGTGGTTGCTGTTATTGTGCTATTATACTGCGTACCGATAATATAGTCTTTTAGTTTTAAAAGTTTCCGAAAACTTACTTGTTCCTGTATTTGGTGTACCCGTGATGAAGAATAAAAAATAAAAAAAAACACCTTCAGCAGAAAAAACTCATTAATAAAAAGGAATACTGCATATAGAGCTAAATTGATTACTAAGAATCTATGGTTACAAGCCCTGTAATGTTTTCATAAACAGTTTTATTTTTTAAAAGACGACGTCATACATATAAGAAAAAAACAAAAGTAAAGGTATATTCAAAACATAATAAGCTATTGAGACCTTTTTAAGGTAATTGTACATCTCACTATAGCCGCTGCCCAGAAAGCCCATGATAGTATCCATTTCGTTCCACTTACACTTTGTTTCGTACATGTACGAAACAATACAAAAATAAAAACTAGAAAATATTTCTATCGACAGAACAAATAAGAATCTTAAACGGTGTCATGAGAGAAAACAATATATCTTACCTTTGGAATCTTCAGCATCAACGACAGTTTCCTCTTTAGGTATCTCCTGCTGAGGAGGCGATGGCTGTGGAGGTTTTGGAGCGGGTCTCCGTTTACGTTGTGGAGGTTTCGGTCGTTCGGGAGGCGGATCTTGCTTCGGTGGTGGCAGAATAGGTTGCTGAATGACAGCAGGTGGTGTCACTGAGCGAGAATCGTCGCTATGAGTCGGTGAAATCGAACGTGTATCGCTGGAGATTGAACCTGAGCCCATACTCTACAAATCATAAACGAGAATCAATAAGAATGTATGATTTTATCAAATTAAAAATTATATTTTTACTATATAAACAGCAACATTTATAGATCTACAAGTGTTTTATTTTAATTATTCACATTTTGTTGTTTTCAAGACGTTAATTACACAATGCAATACTGTAGTATAAATTTTATTGTTATTTTCAAGAAGTATACTAGTAGATAAAATACAGTATACATTTTTTTGTTATTTTAAAAATGTATAGTAGTTTGTATAGTTTTTAAAAAGGAAAATATGCCACATTAGTTACACCACATAACAAATATTGCAAGAATACATTCTTGCAATATTTGTTATTGTCCATTTTTTCTAATATATTTGTAAAGAACATAGTAGAAAAATTCAATACATTGTTATATCTTTATCTTAGTGCTGTAATGTAAGATTTCTGATTTACAAATCTGTAGAAAATTATTCTAATCACTTTTGATATCTGTTCAGTCATCTTGTATGTTTCCTCTTATTATGTGTCGGATATTCCGATCTCTTTTCAGAACTCGTGTTTTTGTTTTCAACAATAAATCTTACGGTTAAAATGATTATCTTTTTTTGTTAGTTTAGGCTTCTTTGTTTGGCTCTAGTTATTATGAAAATTTTCGAACGTAGTTCGAAAATTTATCTTAGCTTCCAGTGATAAGTAGATCATTGTTGCTTCGTATTAACGAATGTCTTAGTTCTGACGCAATAGCTACATTAAAAAATTGTTTGGTTGTCTTATAACAAATATTATTTCGGATTGTCCCTGTAACTATCAAGTAAATATAGCTGACGCAGTAACCATATTTATTCGGATGTCTCACCATAGCTGTTGTTTTGGTTTGACACTTTAACTACCAAGTAATTACCATTTATGACATATTTTAATATCCTTCCCTCCATTTACAGCTCATGTCTTATTGATACATCGAAGAGTCACGTAATCATAATAATTCGCGGTTTCGTTCATAATAATTGTTATCTTCAAATATAAAATAAAATCTCAAAGATGTTATTTAACCTCTGGTTATAAAGTTGACTTTATAATTTTAATTATGGTATATACAGGGTGGTGAATCGGCAAACGGGCCATAGGGAACTCAATGGTAAATTCTAAATTGTTGAATTCCTGCTTTCCTAATTATTTTACACCAAAAGTCATAGAAAACTATTTGTAGAGGACTCAAATATGTACCGAAAACAACTGTTAAAATTATTCTACTACTTAAATGTATTCCAAAATTTTGCTAAAATATAATACATTTTTCTGTGAAAAAATGTGTATTACGTGTTGCGTTTTGTCATATTATTGTTTCTGATATTTGACAAAATTTTTAATCAATTATATTATATTTATCTATGATTTAAATGGCCAAAATTTTATGATTTATTGTTAAAAAAAATTAAGTTGATTAAAAAATGTACTCAGTTGAGGAGAAAAAAGCAATAATAAAAATGTTTTATTCATGTTTTATTATAACATTTGTTATAGTTTTATGTTTAGAAATAATCATAAGTATATTATTATTAGGAATAAAGATCACAGTAACAGTATATTGGAATTCATTGAATTGTTGTATAACTTAACTTAACGTGGAATTAAATTTTAGTGAATTAGAATATCTTACGTTAAATAAAGATCCGGTAGTGGCAGGAAAAGGTTCGCGCTATCGCCTGAATACAACGTTATGCGATTTTTCGCCAATTGAGTACATTTCATTATATTGATCGATTTGTAAACAATATTATTTATTGTTCACAAAGTAATAATGTTCAGTAGTAGTAGTATTTAGTAAAATTCATTGTTTATAAATTAATCATAAAATAAAAAAATTGACAATGCAAATTGTCAAACATCTGACATTAATATGATAAAACAAACACGTCCTAATATATATTCTTGCATTACGTGTGGCCTAACTTTTAGGGGTGGTCTGAAAAATGTATCACATTTTTTCAAAACTTTGAAGTACAGTTGATTCGTAGAACGGTTTTAACATTTGTTTTTAATTCAGATTTTAGTCCTCTACAAATAGTTTTTTATGACTTTTAATCTAAAATAATTAGTGAAGCAGCAATTCAACAATTTAAAATTTCTCATTGAGTTTCCTATGGGCCGTTTGACGATTCACCACCCGGTATATATATATATATATATATAATATATATATATATATATATATATATATATATATATTTAGTATATATATATATATATACTAAAATATATATATATATATATATATATATATATATATATTTAGTATATATATATATATATATATACTAAAATATATATATATATATATATATATATATATATATATATATATATATATATTTTAGTTTTAGATACCCTTTCTAGTTTACAAATATTGAAAATATTTTTGTGCTATATATGTCGAATTTTTTTCTTTATTTTCTGTTTGTTCACTCAATTATTCATAACATTAGTAGATAAGATCGTCATTTCTTATAGTTGTACTATAATTTGCCAACATTTGAAGGAAACATATTATGCCAAAGCGCCACCGATCAATCGGTCCGTAGAAGGTTGGCTTGGTTGTGCTTCACATCATTCAACCACCTCTGACACGGCTATCTAGGAGATTTTAACCTTATCCGGAGGCCGGAGAGGCCTCCCTCTCCGGCCTCGTGTCAGGCATATGTCCAATGTGCCAAATTTTGCTGAACGTCACTTAACTTCACTTTCGCTACAATAGTTCCATTATTGACTTTATTACGTTTTTACATTTATCAGTCTTGGATATGTTCCATTTAAGGTACTGTTTTAAAGATAGGTTTTACAAACAACTTTTTCCTTATTTCACCAAAATATGTGATAGTTGATATAACAGCAGTTCCATATGCTGTTGAGTTAGAGGAGTTTTACACTCAAATAATTTTCCTGCCTTGATCCTTAGCAGTGTTTTTTAACTCGTGTAACAATCATTTTGTACTAGACAATTGTTTACAGGTACTTAAAACTTTGTACTTCGAAATTCGTATTTCTTCGAGGTTGCAAATTTGGTTTCCCTTATGCTCGTATTATTATTACACTGCTTAGTACACAGATTACTATTATACTGCTTGCTTGAATTGATGTCTCTTCCTGTCTTTTAAAAAAGTATTGATTACAGAGAAGAATACTTATACACTCAGCGTACTCCAGATACTGCAGTAATTTATTTCACCACTATTTATCTCAATATTCTTTTAAACGTATGTTGAAAAGAATACACGAGAGGGAATTTAAAAAAGACCTGACAAAAAAAGGTAAAATCTCGTTAGTGAATAATGGTTAATGGCTCCATAATTTTTGGTATAGTAAGTTTTAATTTCGTTTTTAAGTGGATCAATTTTCAATTTGAAACAAAGTTACTCAAAGAAAGTAAGATTACTTTGAAATCATATACATTCTACCATTCACCATTCTACGGTGAGGTCAACGAAATAACTCTCCTGCTGTTACCCGATTTCTCCCAGCGGTGAAACGACTGAAAGCTCAGTATTCATTTAGTGGGGTACATGCAAAGTGTTTAGAGTGCAAAGTGCCAGTTTGATCGGCTATTCAACTTGTGTCCATCACTGTTTCACTACAAAGATTTACTTAATTACTACCGCAAAGTTCCGAAATTACTACTTTGTGGCATATCTAATTTAAATATGATTTTTTTATTGGATTAAGCCACAATTATTGGCTGTGATTGTGATGAACATCACGTTTTCGTTAACTAATATTTAAAGTTTAGGTTTCCACTCTGGAAATCGTTCACAAAAAGGTTTTTCACAAATTCTGAAAAAATGTGTACAACCAACATTTTTATTGTTTATGTCTTTTCAAAGTTGACATGCTTGACCTAGACCTTGTAGGCCAACAGACTTAGGTGGCTATAACAAATTTTGGGTGTGGTGTTTTTACCCTAGGAACATCAAATTCTGAGTGTTTTTGTGACTTCTGTGTTATTGTTTGTATATAAATTGTATCACAGTTGTGACTGAGTAAAGTAAATTGAGCAAAAAATGACTTGTTTTTGTGTGTATTGTATGTTGCATGTGTGTTGTATGTTGGATTGTAGATGATGGTTTTGACTTTATTACTCGGCGATTGTTGGTATATTCTTGTTGTGGACTTCTTCTTTTATGCCAATACTAAAACATTTACACAAACATATAACACAGAACACACAAAAACAGTCTGAATTAGATATTCCTAGGGTGAAAACACCATCCTCAAAATTTGCTGTAGCCACTACGGGCTGTTGGCTTACAAGATTTAGGAGAAGCATGTCAACTATGAAATGGCAAAAACTTTGCTTACACAAAAGCACGAAAACACGATCTAAAAATTTGCACGACAAAACTACTAGGATTTTCTATACAAATATTCTATTTTGAAGTGTTTGTTATACCTTTACATTCGTACAGTGTCTGAATACGCATGGGAGTACCTGCTGATGTAATATTAAAATATATAGAGAAAACCATAAATATTACCAGAGGATACAGTTATTTTTTTTTAACTCACCGATTTTCCTCTCCTAAATATTAAGTTGAATACACCTCCTCCAGTCTTGTTATGCATTTGCTTTCTCTCTTCTTCTTTTCTTAATGCCATAATGTCGCTACTGGAAAATGCTTGAGTAAGACTGTGTGTTCCTTTCCCAACTACGTAAATTTCGGTGATCTGATAATCGCTCAATGTTAATTTGGGATCCAAAGTTTCATTGATGTTTCCTAAAAATCAAAGAGTGTTTAAAACTAAGTAAAGGTAATAGCAATTAGGAAATTTCAATGATTTTTTGTTTATAATTACGCTTTAATAACGTATCTTATAATGCTCGTGCACATAATAATTAAAAAAAATTACATATAAATATTTTTGCGGTCATCAAAAAAAAACGAAGTTGGTGTTAAAAGTTTTACGGTGTCATTCTATGGAAATTTATACCAAGTATAAGGCATTAACATGATTCTCGATTGTTATAGACGTTTTGCGAACGATATATATGGAAGTGGGACAAATGACAGACGAATAGAGGAACAGTATATTAGTTTGTTTACAAATACAAAGAATATATAGGTATAATAATGTATAAACTACAGAGCCATACAACAACTCAGTCACACCATAAAAATATGGGAGAGAGTCATTGATAGACGTGCACATAAAAAAACCCATATATTCGAAAATCAGTTTGGATTTATGAAAGGCAGATTATTAATAGATGCACGAAAGAAATGAAGCACATAAGAATTTCATACTCAGACGAACTAGAGAGAGAAGGACAGAATTTGAGAATAAAAGACGAAGAGCTGATAAACTATGCAGACAGAAAAAGAGACGGTACGAAAACAACCAGATACTAAACATAGAGAGGGCGTTCAAGGAAAACGAAACACGCAGTGCATACCAACTTATCAAACATTTAAGACAGGGTTACAAACCGAAGACTAGCCTATGCAAAAATAAGAATGGGGAAATAATTAGCGATATGGACGAAATTAAGAGAACCTGGATGATGTATTTTAAGGAATTATTAAACGAAAGGGCACAAACACCACTACAACAGCGGCAGCAGCAGGTAGAACAGGAAGGTCAACAACAGGAGCTGTGGGAAGATGGAGAAGATAATGAATTGGCTAGACCTCCAACGCTAGAGGAGGTTCGAACAGCAATCCAAATGCAAAAAAGCCATAAAGCGCCGGGAATAGATAAGATACCGGCAGAACTGTTCAAGCAGGGAGGAACAAATTTGACAGAACAGATGTACCAGCTTATACAAGAAATATGGAGAGAAGAAAAAATCCCACAACAATGGAAGAAAAGTATAATCTGCCCTATTCATAAAAAAGGAGACAAACTGTTATGCCAGAATTATAGAGGCATCTCTTTACTTTGTTCGGGATACAAAATACTCACAAACATTCTTAATCGAAGACTTCAATCCCTTACTGAAAAAATTATCGGGGAATATCAAGCAGGGTTCAGGCGAAATAGATCTACTATTGACCAACTATTTACAGTTAAACAAATACTAGCCAAAGCATGGGAATATGACATAGACGTCTACAATCTCTTTGTAGATTTCAAGCAAGCCTGTGATTCAATAGATAGAACAATACTACCTAATATATTACAAGAATTTAGCATACCATCAAAATTAATAAGACTAGTGCAAATGACAATGACAGAAACAGAAGCACATGTATGTATTCAAGGACAGATCACTGATGCGTTTATGACAACGCAAGGACTGAAACAAGGTGACGGACTAGCTCCAACACTTTTTAATCTTGTTCTTGAATATGTAATTAGACGGTTGACGGTGAGCAGAAATAACATACTTACAAACAAATCTACCCAATTAGCAGCATACGCAGATGACATAAACATAATGAGCAGAACAAAGACTGCGGCAGAAGAAACCTACGTTCAGTTGAAACAGAGTTCAGAAGTTGTAGGGCTAACAATAAATACAAATAAAACAAAACTACTCATACAAACCAGATCAAATAGACAGGCGCAACAACAACAATTTATAGACGATATAGAATACGTGAATAGATTCACGTATTTAGAAATGGATCTGGTCGAAAATAATGAAGAAGAACCGGAAATAAATAGAAGGCTTATGCTGGCAAACAAAGCCTATTTCGCGATGGGCCACATATTCAAATCGCGAGACGTACACCGGAAAACAAAACTCCAGGTATATAAAACAATAATCCGACCCATAGTAAGTTATGGGTGTGAAACATGGGTTATAACACAGAAATCTACCAATGCATTAGACGTGTTCGAAAGAAAAATATTGCGTAGAATACTGGGTCCAATAAAGGAAAATAACAACTGGCGAATTAGATATAATAACGAAATATACGAACAATACACTGAACCAACACTAGCACAATACACTAGACTGCAGAGATTACGATGGGCAGGGCATGTGGCCCGCATGCATGAGAACAGAATCCACAGAAAATTACTAAACGCAAGAATGCAAGGAAAAAGACCTGTTGGAAGACCAAAAAAGAGATGGGAAGACGAGGTAGATGAGGATGCCAAAAATCTCCTAAAAACGCGTTCATGGAAAAGAACAGCAGTAAATAGAGATGTTTGGAGAGGTTTAATGAAGGAGGCCAATGCCCGGCTTGGGCTGTAGTGCCATTGGATGGATGGATGGAGATTATTAATAGATGCAATTTTCATTGTAAGGCAGTTGATGTAAACATAGAGAAATAAAAAAAGAAACGCTCATATGATATGTGTTCGAGTTTAGGAGATTATGTGGTGAGTGCTTAGTAAGAATGGAGTTTAGGGTTAATGTGTGAAGATTATGAAAGACATGTATTAGGGAAAAACAACTGGTCTTAGGACAGGTGTTGTAGAACCTGATAAATTTAATTTGCAAGTAAGATTGCATATGGGCTCAGCGCTTAGTCCTTATTTATTCTCACTAGTGTTGGATCAGATAACAGGTAAACCACAGTCTTTGGTTCTTATTGTTTGCTGACGATCTGGTGTTCCTCATCGAAAATACTGAAAGGGATTTAGAATCAAAACTAGAACAGTAAAGATAGGATATTTAAGAAAAAGGTTTAAAACTTACTATAACAAAAACAGAGAGTATTTTAAAAGTCCATTTAAAGATAGATAGTACAAATAAAATAATATCTTTGATATCAATAATATGATATCAACAAATGATAACTTTGTGTACTTGTAAAAAGTAAAAGTAAAAGTACCTATGATCAGTAATCCAGGCTAATGAGTAAACAGATGAAAAATCATGCAAAAGAATTAAGGCGGGATGGAAAAAGTGAAAGGAAAAGAGTGGGATGTCGAGAAATAAAATAGAGGTAAAATATTTAATGCTATTGACGATGTAAAAGTACATACATACAGAAATAAAGGGCGTTTCTTACACTTGAAATGACAATGTAAACAAATAAATAAACAGAGGAAAACCTAGAAGTTAATATAAAAAGGATCAGAGAAAAGCACCAGAGGGGGGAAGGCATTTGGAGCTAAAAAATTTAAATTGAATTGAAACAGATTGCATCTTGTCCAGAAATTAATTCATTAAATACTGTGCTAAATGTTTTTTCTACAAGTAGCAATCATAGACTGGTTCGAGCAAAGTTAAGCATTAATAGCCATTTTAACATCAAGGAAAACAAGTAAAAAACCAGAGGTTTGCGGGCATGGCGAAACTGAAAAAAAGCGTTAGAAAAACAAAAATATAAAGAAAAAATAAAGAAAATAGTTCCAAAAAGAGAAAACTTAGAAAATCTAAACATGAATGACCTAAACAACCTATTCACTATTACGTTAATAGAAGTGGAAGGAAATATTGTACACCAAATCAAAGGGAAAACTACATACCTCAAGAAACTAAAAATTTAATGAATAAAAGAAAGTCTTTCCTAGAATAACGCAAAAGAACTATATAATATGAAGTAGTATACAATGATATAAAGAAAAATATTAAAGAAACAAAAAAGTAGCAAAAAGAAGAAAAAATTAACAAAGCAAAATAACAAAATAAGTACATAAAATATTTAAAACTACAACTAGGAAAGACACAGGTGAATAGTATATGATACAAATATCGGAGATGATACAAATATCGGTTGGAAGTACATAACTTATAGGATATCATACAAATAACAGAAGAATATTACTCGAATCTTTATAGTTCCAAACAACAGCCATCAGACGAAATACTCACATAATTAACAATAAAAATAAAATATGTGAACTCAGATCTACAACTGCAAATAAGTAAGCTTGAAATTGAGAAATTGTATAGGCTATTATACCTAACAGCCAGAACAAAAGCAGTGACGCTAGTATTATTTAAGAAAGGAAACAGAAAAGAATTAAAGAACTACAATCCCATAATCCTATAGTTCAAGCTTTAGAGAAAAAAAGCATTAAATAGTTAATTTTTAAAACCAGCACAGCGGTATGAAGGGCCAATGCCTAGAGTAACCTTAGTGTTTGCAACTACAAACTGTTGGTTATAATTTTTTTGGTACTTTTACGGTGTAAAACACGGTGATTTTTGATTATTTTTATTTTTATTGTATGTATTGTATGAAATCAATATCTCAATATCAATTAAAGTATATAAAAAAGCTTTAATTTGGGCTGTGCTATCTCTATGTGTTTAATAATGGTAAAAGTCAAATAATACTTGTTCCTATAAATCTTTAAAATAGCAACTACTACGACGTTTATTGTTGATCACAGAATAGTGATACACAAATTGTGTTTAACATCTGATTCATTTGGAACTTACTATGATGAAGTCTAGTTGATTTAACACAAATGAGATGAAATGAAAATGACTATAACCGAAAACACATAACTACTAGGCGAATAACTAAACAAGAAGTTATATGAAAAGTATACTAATTATACAACAGAGTAAAAATAAAAATAAAAAATAAAACTTGATAATTTAGCAGATTTTAAAGCAAGCGCAAATTTTTAAAATCTACCTTAACCACGTGTTATCTCCAAGAAATATTGTCCAAATATATCTGTACACATAAACCAAAAATATTCACCATAAATATCGGTTTTTAAAACCTAAACTAAATAAGAAAACCGTCGAAACACCTTACTTTCCGTCAAATCTTTTGGTTGTAGAGGGGGTTATAATGACTTCATTTGTCGGCAGCAGGTTAACATTCCACATTCCACAAAGTAATGAATAATGACCAAGTTGAAATAAATAGAAAACATTAAAATGCTATTAATTACTAATAACAATGGTAGTTGAAATGTCTACATAATTTAAAGAGCAGCATAATATAAACAAGTTTATTATAAATATCAAGAAATCTTCCAAAATTTGCTATAATCAAAATTTATAAATTTTATGTAAAAATCGAACAACAAATATGATTGAATTATAGAAATTTTTAGTAAATTAGTAACACAACCTGTTCCATATTTTTATTTTAGAGAAAGCAATAATAAATAATAGAGCGTATTATTCCCTAGCGACGATACTTAAAATCAAATTTGCTGATATATGAGTGATTTGTATTTGATGGGGTTACAACAATGGGAGTTGTAGAGCAAAGAAAAAAGAAGAAAAATATATTAATTTCTATATTGGAAGATATCAATATTAATCGTCTTCACTGTTAATCATATCTTATCTAACTGTTTCCATCAGGTTTTTTTGATATTCTACTCTTACTCTTTCAGGGAATTTCATTCTTCATATTCGGTGATTACAATTTTGGCGTGAAACGTGTCATAGCCATCTTAACTTATCTTTTTCCATTTTGATGTGAATCTGCGTTCATACATAGACTTTTACTTAATTCATTCTTAACTTTATCATTTCTTGCCATTCCACTTATCCATCTAAGCATTCCCATTTGTATAACCTGTAAAATCCATTCTTGCCCAAAATTCAGCACATCTTAGATGATCTGGTGGTGGTCTTCTAGATTTTGCCATCTAGTTTCATTGAAATTCTTCCCTCACAGAACACGTCACTCGTATTCTTAAATTTCATCTATCTTTCTCAACTATTCTACAAGCATCACCATATTTCGTCGGTGGTATGTAGCACCGATCTTAAATATCTAAGAGTATCACTTTTTACAATTATTTTAGAGGTATCCAAAAAATAATGTAACGAAAATTAGGTCCATGTTATTTGTAGTAAAATTATATCAAACTCCATTTTCTTTCCCACCCTTTTGTATTGATCCTTTGTTATTTTATTTCCATTACTTGTTCAATTATGCCATCAATTTCTATTTTACAACTGGTTGGTTCTTCTTTTCTGACTACTCTTGTTTTAGTGTTATGAGATAAGATTATCATAATAAATTATTTTGCTATTATGTTAAATCTGTGGACTAGTCTTTGCAGATTATCTTCATTTTGGGCTAACAATATTGCGTCGTCTGTGTAACAGAGTATTTTTATTTCTTTGTTTCCCATTCTGTATCTTCTTCCTTTGTTAACGCTTTTGATGATTTTTGTTGTTTTGGTAGATGTTTTCGATAGTTTTTATAATCTTTAGGGACACTTATCTATTATACAGAAGATCGATTACATCTTTAGGTCTTACTTTGTCAAATGCTTTCTTTAGGTCAATCAGACACAGAAATTGTGGTCTATTATACCTTACTGATCTCTCAGTAATTTGCTTTATAACGAATCTTGCATATGTACATGATCTTCCCCTACGAAAACCCTGTGTTAATCTGCTAAAATTTTTCTTAAATTCTCTTATTTATTAGTACCTACTAGTAAAATTTTAGTTGTAAGCTTTAGTGTAGTATTTAACAAGTATATATCTCTGTAGTTTTCTGGATGTTTTTATCCCCTTTTTTGAATAGTAGAATTAGTTCGGTCGTTCTTCATTATTCCGACATTTTATTGTGTTTCTTTATAATTTTATTAACTAATATTATTAACTGTTATGTCATTACTTCTCCACAATATTTCAGTAATTCGTTTGGTATCTCGTCTTTACCAACTGCTTGTATGTTCTTCAGCTTTTTAAGTATTTTACGAACTTCCTGTACATTTATATTAATGTACCATGTGTAATGTTTTTCATTTCTGGTAATGTCTGGTGTTTCCGGTTCTAGCTTTGTTTGTTCTTTCTCTCCACAGACCTTTTTTAGGTAGTCAATCCACGTATTCTTTTCTATGTGTTTTGGTTCTACTAGTTCCTTTACCTACGTTCTTTGACCTCTTATGAAGCGCCATATTTCCTTTTGTAGCGTAAAAATTATATTCCATTTCTTTCGAAAAGTGTTCCCAGTAATCATTTTTTATTTTTCTTACAAGTGCATGAGTTTTGTTTCTTTTTTGCATGTACTAAATCTACTTTCTTCTGAAATCTGTTATTATCTCCATATCTAGTACTGCTGTTAGTTTAATCATATTATCTCCAGCACCATATTTAGTTCCAAAGCTAGATCTGTTTTATTTCGTCATTGGTAAGCATTAGTTAATTGCAATATATACACATTTTGTATAGATAATTAAGAGACTTTCAATTCGATAAAATACAGATGTACAAGCCAAATATATCTTAGAATTCACAACTTCTATTACATTTAAACACAAAAAAGTTAAATATAAACATTATATTATATAATGGGTTTTCATTTAAAGAAAGCATGGTAGAGGTACCATTACGCCCTTCAAATAAACTGCGCGTCCAAAGTCTCGCCCCCTCCCCCAATATATTTTCGGAACAGAAAACTTTTCAAATATTACGACCAGTTAAAGCATTGCTACGACATATTTTCTGGATTATAAAACTTTTTCACGCCATAAAATATACCTATGGCGATTTGTTCATAAACACACATCTCAGTTAAATATAAAAAATGATCAACGAAAAATTTCCAGTGGTTGATATTATACCATAATTTAAACAATTTAAAAAAAGTAAACAAAAACTTCAATTTTTTTATTGATATGTTTGAATTTTAAAAATTATCCAAAAGGATTAGTTAAAATATCAAAACATTTCAAACTCATTAGTTGACTGTTGGTTCTGATTAGCCATTTTTGAGTAAAGGATTCAAGATATCATCATTTCACATTTTAAATAAGTTTTAATGTGTAAAACAAAGGTTTTTATAACTAAACGTAACTGACTATTTACACTTGTATGACTATTTACACTGATGATTCAACTTTTTAAGATTGAAAAAGTTTTGATGTTTCAACTAATCCTTTTGGATAATTTTTAAAGTTCAAATAGAAGATTTACAAACAATATATACTTCCTTTTTAACATAACTTGTGTTTCTTATGTAACATTCTTATGTTACGTATACAGTGTCTTACAGGTTAAGAAGTTTATAGGTCAAAACATACGACTATGCCAAAGAATATTAAGGATATCATGAAATATAGGAAGCACTAACGAAGAAATACTTCAGAGACTAGCACAAAGATAACTTATCAACAGAATGGAAATGCAAGAACTCCAACCAGAAGTTAGTAAGTCAGAAAAAAATTAGGAAAAATGTATGTACCATAGGATTAAGAAGAATATTACAGATTCACCACTTATCACCACTGATTTGACCGGACACTGAATCATTCGTTTAAATTTAAAAAGAACCCTTTAGCATTTTGTTAAAAGAGGACTCTGTCAAAAGAAGGTTTTCTCACGTAAGATTTGAGTAAACAATATGACGCTATTTTTCAATTACATTCCCAGACGATTTTATTGATAAATATTACTGAATCACATCAAATTTATCGCCGATTAAAACCAACAAACATAATAATAGTACACTTTTACATAATAATGACCGTACCTTAGTTTTGTAGAGAACACAGGTTACTTCAAAATTTTCAAGGTTAGAGCGAAATACTTTACACTAAACTTATAGCACAGAGATACACACAAGAATTACTATGCTAACAAAATCGTATTTTATTAATTATTTAGCTTAAGATACTTATCAGACTGATAAGAAGAGTATGAAAACAATGAATGTTGTAAAATTACCGTCGTGAAATTAAACATAACGAGATATGAGGTAGATGACACAAATATTTCTGGTCGAATGAACTGATCAACAAAACTTTTTATTATTACATTTTGCAACTTCACACATTAGTGTGAAGTCGGACCGTCATTTATTTTTGAGATTTAAAATAAACTGAATTACCAGGACCAGTTCTACACCTTCTCCTTAAACACTTTTAGAGCCGTTATACGTGGTACGGATGGTCAGTCCTGGCCATCCGCACTAATATTTGCAGCACAAATACGATGTCGTTCACAAGTTACGTAGCAACAGTTTAGAAAAATGTATCTAAGAGCTGTTACACATGATACGGTTGTTCATTTATTACAATATTTCACATGTATAGCCTACCGTCAGTCCGTAGAATCGTCCACCGAAGGAACAAGTGCCAAAATAAGAATCAGATTGTCTCAAGCCTTTGCATTAAACAAAGGACTCAAACAAGGATGTTGTCTATCGCCAAATATTTTTAAAATTTACTTGAAACAAAAAAATTGCAGTGGAATCGGGATAATTGGGTATCACCACAGCAGATTTATTTTCAATAAGCTTCATTAAAATTTTCTATATTCACTCTTAATTCGTTTTTCGACATCGTTCTTGTTATTTTCACAAGTTATACAACACTGTTTTAGATGTTGTATGTGACGGACTATCCGAATAAATGTGTTAACAAGTACGCTGTATGCCTTGGCACGGCGGACGATTCGACGTACTCACGGTACGCTAAAATGTCGTATTACATATAGTAGCGCATGCGGATGATACGAAATAAACAAAAAAAAATGGATCATCTGTCGAATTATCAGACGAAAAACATAGAGAGAGATGCATACAATTCAAAAGCGAGAGGGCCACAGCTTTAAGAACACTAAGGCAAAAAAAGAGACAAAAGTTATGGATATTTTCTAGAGCTTTGAAAAAGCTAAACTAATATAGGTCTAGAAGTAAATGGAGACAAAACAAAATATGATCTTCCTTAAACAAGAGCCACGGCGAATAATGCAAAATGTTACTATAAACGATCATAACTTCGAACTGGTTAAACACTAAACAGTTTAAATATCTAGGAGCAACGAACACCAATGACAACAAAGTAGAACGAGAAGTCGAAACGCGAATAATAACAGGAAACAGATCTGTCTTTGCAAGATCCATTTATGCAAGGCCGAATGAAATCAAACTTCTCTCACGAGGTACAAAAATCGAGACATACAAAATCACGATACGACCAGCAGTCGCGTAAAGAAGCAAACGAAGAAAGAAGAAAATAAATTGCTGGCTTGGGAACGTAAAATTCTTTGAGTAATATATGGATCTGGCACAAAGAACGTGGCAAACGAATGGAGTTACACACAGCAACAAGTTACGAGTCTCTCTTCGGAAAGGAAAACCTTCTTTTTCTTATTGTGGTGTCTATCCATTTCGGATGTTGGTGACCATCATGGCAATCTGTATTTTGCAAACTGCAGCTCTGGAAAGAGTTGTGGTTGTTGTGTTGAACCACGTACGTAAATTTTTCAGCCAGTAAATTCTTCGTCTTGTACTTTTTCTTGAAGAATTAATTGCAGCAACCCATATCTTTCGCTGTTCCTCATGATGTGACCGAGGTGTTCAATTTTGGCTGTTGTTATTGTGGTTAACAACTCTTTTACTTTTTACATTCTTAATAAAACGTCCTGGTTAGTAACGTGGTCGGTATAGGATATCTTCAGAATTCTACGATAAAGCTACATTTCGAAAGCGTCAATCTTCTTACACGTAGCGTCTGTGAGAGTCTACAGCTCAACTCCTTTCAACAGTATAGGAAAGATATAACATCGTAGTAACTTGATTTTTATGGGTACTGATAAATCGTGACATTTGAATAGTTTAGCCATTTGATGAAATGCAGATTTTGCTTTTTTATCTTACATTTTATTTCTAGCGAATGGTCCCAATTTTCATTGACGTTCGTAGATAGGTGTATGTTTTTACTCTTTCTATTGGTTGACCATTCACACTGATTCTTTCCATTTGATGTTCCTTCTTAGAGATCAACATACAATTTGTTTTCATAATGTTTAGTGAAAGTCAATATAATCAGCGAATACGACCGTGTCATACCCGAATCTGATGTTATTGATACATTCTCCTTTAATTCAAATTCCGGGTTCAATATCTTCTACTGCTTCTTGAAAGATTTTCTCAGAGTATATGTAAAAAAGCAAGGGTGATAGTATACATCCCTGTCGGACCCCACGCTTAATTTTGATATCATCGGATTCTCCTGCCTCTGTACAGATAGACGATGTTTGATTCCAGTAAAGATTGCTAATAATTCTTAGATCACAGGTATTTATTGCAATGTTTGTTAATATCTCCATCAGCTTGTCGTATTTTACTGTATCAAGTGCTTTATTATAATCAATGAAGCATGCATAAATATCGCAATTCACATCTCTACATCGTTGAAATAGCACTTATATGCTAAATAGAGCCTCTCTCGTACCCACTGCAAACCGGCTGATTTTTTCTTCGCATAGTCTATATCTTTTGACCTATGATTTTTAGAAATAACTTTAAAATGTTGCTCATTAAACTGATAGTCCGGAAATCATTGTCGTTTTATATATGTCATTGAATATTTTTGTTAGTCGTTGATTACCGTCGGTGTTAACTAGCTTTATTAGTTCAACATATGCTGCACAGGAGCTTTGCCATCTGAGTTGTGATTGCTTTTTCCACTTCATCTGATGTGATTGGTAAGTGGTCATTACATATGTAGGTTGGAGGTTGTTCGAGCCTATTAGGATCAAAGAGTTCTTGTATGTATTTCGCCCATATGCATATTTCTTGATTTTTATCTGTGTTGGATTTTTGAATACCAGCTGCTTGTTTTACCTTTTTAAGCATATTAAATGTATCGTGTTTTTGTTCCAACAACTCTATCTCTTCATACTGTGTTTTTAACCCCTTTTCTTTGGCCTTTCGTATTTTAATTCTTATTGGTCTCTGAATATTTTTGAACATTCTTTTGTTGTTCGTTGATTTTATTCTTTCTTCCATAAGTTTTAGTATATTGTCATTCATCCAACTTTTCCTCTTCTTTTTATTTTCTATCAGATGTTCTTCTCTAATCTTGTTAAAGATGTCACATACATTCTGGAGTGATTTTTCTAAATCATATGTTTGCTCCATGTTACTTAGCTTTTCTGAAAGAATTCGTGCGACTATCTCCTTTGTTTCCTTATCTTTTAGTTTTCTCATATCACATTTTTTGTTATTATTCTTTTCGTAACCTTTTTAAATGTAAACCAAAATTTACCAATAACAGGAATATCTGACGATATGTCAGTACCAGGGTAACTTTTAATTGATAGGCATCCATTACGGAATCTCTTGTTCACCATTATGTATTCATTTTTATTTCTTATTATGTTCCCTGGTTGATCTTGCGGAGAGACCCAAGTATACAAACGTCTTGGTGGTAGTTTGAAGAACGTATTTAGTATTGCAAATTTTTCTTCCTCTACAAATAGTTTTAATCTTTCTCCCCTTTAATTTCTCTTCCCTAGACCAAAATCACCAATTAATTCACCGCTTCTCTATTTACCAATGTTGGCATTCAAGTCATAATATTAATAGTTATATCTTCTTTTTTAATTTGTTTAAGTAAATTTATTAATAACTCATAGAATTACTCTACCTCTTTTTCTGGTTTATTGCTGGTTGGGACATACACTTGTAAAACATTTAATTTGACCGGAGTAGTATTCAGTTGGATTATTATTAATCTTTCAGAAATAGGTATAACATTTGTAACATATTGACGTAATTGAGGAGATACGACTACTATAACCCCATACATATGTTGACCGTCATCGTTTCCCGAGTGGTATACCATATAGTTGTCAACAATACAAGCACCAGTATTTGACCACCTCATTTTGCTTATGCCCATTGTACCTACTCCAAGTCTGGTCATTTCTTGAATGGCATTATGAAGTTTTCCAGCCTGATACATTGTCTTCACATTCCAGGTAGATATTTTGATAATTAACTCTGAAGTTCTTAGAAAGACTTTTCCAGTTCTGTAAAATGAAAACCTAGTAAGATATAAAAATTCAAATAGACTAGGATGAACAGGACATGTGATACGCAGTAATAACAATTGCCTTAAAAATAATGTGTTTTAGGGAAGACCAGATGAGATAAGATCTGTAGGACGACGTAGAAAAAAGTTTAAATATGCAGTAAGAGAGAATCTGCAGAATATGGAGTCAGACAATGAGAAATAGTGATACAGGAGCGACAAACATGAGAGACAATAGTAAATGCAACAAATACTCACGAAGAGTTGTAACGCAATTAGAGACGATAATGGATTTTGATTTACGATTTTGTGTAGCAAATAAACAAAAGGTAATTAAAAAAGGAAATAAATTAAACCAAACACTTTTTCAGACTCACTTAACAAGCGAGTTTGTAGAGTTAGAAACAAAAATAATTTTATAAGAGCTGTTAAAAAACTATTTTAACTCACCTGGATGTTTAAATTCATACTTCATAGGATCCAAATTCTTTTCTTCACATACTTTTTTCATAATATCTTCCAGAAGCACATTTCTACTGACTCGAGTTACATACAATTGATTTCGAGGTAAGTGCACCTTCAATCTAAAAGTACTTTCAAATGGTTGATGTCCTGGTGGAATATTCTTTGGTACCGCAACACTCCTCGTTTTAGGTACTACCTTGATGTGTTGAGTATCTAGGGTGCCAATCGGTGTATTAGGTGTATAAGGGAGAATTTTGTCGGTACGATCGGATGATGGTGCCATTCCCAGAGTTTGCAGCGTGTAGTTAGAAAGTTGGAGCTGGTGCGTGGTGGTTATTTGAACCAAAAGGTCCATCATCGGCGTGCTGTTAAAAAATAAAGAAATATTAAACATAAATCATATAGTAAATTAATATTTCTAAATTGATACCTGTACTTTATTTGCACTTATATTACCAAAAAAGATCTCTGCCTATATGTAAAAAGTATCACATTAGCAAGGAACTATTTTGAGTCTCTTGTATAGCTAAACAACACTATTTACTTTATAAAGGATATATAAAGTAGGAGGTTTAAATGGTGTAGTGATGCGAATCATAAGGTGTTGCTTCCAGATAACACCACTAGCCTCTCCTACTCAATTCTTATCCTCACCTCCGAGAAGTGTGATCCGGATCACACGGGTAAACCCCGGTAAACCTGAGCAACCCTACTGGAGACTGGATAACCACCCTAGTGAAAGGTGGGGTCAGGACTGACGAGGAAGGGAGAAATGGTCCTCCGAAAAGGGGTTGGGTATGAGGCTAACTCGCTCATCACATAAAAACTATTGTTACGAAATCTCGAGATAGAAAAGCCGGACTGAATTCAAGACGACGACCCATGCACCGAACTAAGGACAATGATTTAAAGATCAGTACACGGAATGTAAGAACGCTGTATAAGACAGCGGGGCTGAAGCTGCTGCAAGATCAACTCCTAAAATATAGAATAGACATTGCAGCCATTCAACAGATGAGATGAAGAGGAACCGGCATTATGCAGAAAAAAGAACATGATATATATTACAGCTGCAACCCAAACCGACATGAGTTCGGAACCGCGTTCCTAGTATTAAAGAAAATAAAAAAAAATATTATTGGTTTTAAAGCCATAAATGATCGGTTATGCATCCTTCGAATAAAAGGAAAATTGCCTGGTCAAAAGACGAAGAAATTAAAGATCTATTCTACGAAGACCTCGAAAGAACATATGATAACTGTGCCAAAAACGATATTAAACTAATCATTCGAGACATAAATGCCCAGATTGGAAAAGAGATATGCTACCAAGATTATATTGGTAACCACAGCTTTCATGACGTTACTAATGACAATGGTTTAAGGCTTATTAATTAGTATTGCAGCTTCCAAAGATTTACTTGTGGGAAGTACATGTTTTAATCATAAGAATATCCATAAAGAAAATTGGATATCTCCAAATGGACACACCACAAATCAAATTGACCATGTTATAATTGACAGAAGGCACTTTACAAACCTAATGGAGGTCAGAAGTTACAGAGGCGCAAATATTGACTCAGACCATTTCATGGTATGGGCCAAGTTACGACAAAGAATTATTAATGCCAAGATAGAAAGGGGCACTAGAAAGTAAAATACAATTTACATATGCTAAATAACGAAAACAAAGAGAAACGGTTTCAGTCACATATAAAAGAAACCCTAGAACACACCTAGGCAGTCGACCAGTAAAGCACGGAAATGTGGAACAACTAGAGAACAGAGTGGAGCTACAATAGGCCATTCGATGCTATTCTTAGTGAAAATTTTCCGCGCTAGAACCTTTCATGTTTTTTATGATCTGTATACAGATTATTCAAGTTCAGTCTTGGCATTATCTTCAATAAATGTTGAATCTGAAAAGTAATGTCCTTAGCCGCCTGAACCAAACAACACAACTGGTCAATATAATAAAGAAACTGAAATACTTCGGTCACATTATGAGACACCTTTAAAAGTATGAACTTACATCTAATCATTTAGGAAAAGATCCAAGATAAACGTGGTCCTGGTAGAAAAAAATATCATGCTTAAAAAATTTAAGACAATGGTACGGAAAATAGTATATATTATTATTTAGCGCTGCTGTAAATAAAGTCACGATAGCGAATATGGAAGCCAACATGATATCCAAAGATACAAAGATCCAAAGATAAGAAACACTCATGAAACTAAAAGAAAATAAGCCATCTTATACTTTTCTCTTTAGTTTACGTAAACTCACTATTTGATTTTTTAAATAGTCTAATGCCGTTCTAGTGGTCTCTAGAGATAACTTTTTCAAGGCGACCTTCTTAACTTGGTGTTATATTTCGTTAGAGCTTTTTGTAGTCCTCTGTTAAAGGTTCTACGTGAACTAGCCCTTAATTTTGCACTTAGTTGTTCTACAAAGAACATATTGATGGGACTGCTTTAATTTTGATATGACAAGCTTCTTCATAACCGTTTATTATCGTGTGATTAAACCAATGTAAGGCTGTTTCGATGTGATTTCAAATACATAATGAACGTCGTCAGCATCTGATCTTAACTTGTTCTCGTAGAAACACCAGTCAGTCTTATGTATATATTATGACAGAATTGCACGTACGCATGCTCCGCTTCAACCTTGAAATGCAGGATTCTGTGATCCAAAGTTGAGGTTTCATCAGAGAGATGCCAGTTCTGAATTATATTTGTAGTAAAGCAGCTAGTTACGACGATATCCATGACCTCTTTCCTGGTAGCAGAGATAAACTTGGGTTTGTTTGCTTTGCTTTTATTAAATTGTTAATCGTTGTTAATAATGTCTATGTTAGAAGAAGGCAAAGACTATAATAGGTGCTAACCTTCGTTTGTTTGTATCTGTAGCAGAATGCCTGATAAATACTATAATGGATGACAAGCTTTACAAAATGATTAGATTAAGTAATTTCAATTGTGTCTCGTGTGTTTCTAAGAGTCTAATGACACTATAAAGTTCTAAATATACTTTTTAAGCTATATAGTTTTAAGGGAATTAATGAAATCCAGAATTAATTGTAGTAATTCTTTTTTGCATAAAATTTATATATTTTGCTTCCCTGCTACTCTTTGAAGGACTTTTCCCTTATTTTTGGTTGTTGTTTTCAAGTTTTCTTTCTGTGTCCTTTTGTATTTGTCTTGTTTCCTTGTCTGCTTCTTTAGGAAATTATACAAAAATATGTGAAACTATATTATAAATATGGTATTTTGAAGTCGTGCACAAATTTGGTAAAAGCGTAATTGACGAAAATAGACAACATTTAACAGCGAAGAATAAAGTCACCTGATGACTTTTACATTCCTCAGAAGTTATTTTCAATGAGCTTAAAGGACAAAATTATTATTTATATCTACGGAGTAATTCTAAATAAATCACTTTGTCATTTTTTAATTTATTCAAATATATAAATTAACTATTACCTTCTTTCAACAGACATTTTAACATTTCTTCCAGTAGGAAGGTGTACAATTAGGTCCATTGCTCCTGCTAACATGTCTGGGGGTGTATCTTCGGTAATCTGCATCATGCTCACAGTCGCACCACCGTTAGACCTGGAAAAAGGAGAACGAAAGGATTTTTATATATTTCTACTATTTTCTGAGATTTAATGCAATGAAAGCTACAGATTATTGAATCTCAAATTTCATTGAGCGACCCTTGGATACTTCTATTTTATGTACTTAAATTTCAGTAATTTAAACTTCTAGTTTACTTCATAACTTTCCATGTATCTATGCTGACTAAATAATAGCGTATTAGTGCAATTTATTTTAATTATATAGGTTTTGTTTCTATTGTTTATTTAATGAATTATTATTACTGGTCTATTACCAATATCTTATCTATTAAAATAATTCGCAGTAAATTTCTTGGTAACAGAATTAATGAATATAAAAGTCAAGTCACACACTCCACGATGTATTTGCAGCAGGATTTCGTCGTGAAACATTAATAATGGATTAGCAAGTTGTTAAATATGGAATAATTGTGGCGGAAAAAGGACTCTCTAGTTGGTATTTTTTATACCACCTGACAATTCGTTGGAATTTTGAATGAGACAATAAAATCAAATTCAATGCTATTGAAGGTCGTCGATGACATCGTTTAAGAATTTTAATTTTTAAAATATGTGCATATATCTATATAAATATTTTGTTATGAATTTGTAATTTTCTGAATAGCTTGAGTCATTTTCAAGTTATTTCGTCAAATAGTACTCATCCGCATTTTTGAGAAAAAAAAATGAGAAAGTAATCAATTATCCAGGACTGCAGGAAACATGTAGGTTTTTGTTACAGAGTTTTTGTCCATACTGCTCAAAACAATTGTCGTTTGCCTGGCCGATTCAGAATCACAAACTGGTTATCTTTTTGCTTATTATCCTGGCCTAAATAGTTAAACGACATAAACAAATACTATTGATGAACTTATATTGCTAGGATTTAACGACGGTAAAAATGAAGATCATAGAGGCACGAAGTATAAAGGAGATAATTGTTGGATAAGCCTTCCTGTCTTATGATGACCAGAAACAACCACCACTATGGAACATGGAACATATAGTGAGATATTTCAGAAAAAATGGATTGCAACTAATCATCGGCTGTGATGCAAATGCACACCACGAGTCTTATGGCAGCACAATTATTAATGGAAAAGGTTATTATTACCCTTTATTATTTAATATTATTTTAACTTAGAGTGGGAAACAAACTAGAATTCGTTACAATACAAGGAAAGAACTAGGACTTGAAGATGACGGAAAGAACTATTAAAAATTGGCATGTGTCAGAAAATGTGTCTTGTTAAGATCTTGTTTGCAGTTGTGCTTGTTACGTTAAGATCTTGTTACAACAGGTAATGAGTCTGTCAAGGAAACTTATCGTAACTATCGAAAACAGTTTGATATACTATTACAGTTTGTTATGGAACATGATTTAGAGATATTAAAGATTGATTAAATTTTTTTTTTAATAACAGGTAAAGGCCAAAGGAACAGTTCGCAAAAAATGCAGATCAACTTTCGCATTGACGAGAGACTTTTGACGCGTTCAAGTAGAATTTACTGCAAACATTTTTAATATCAATAAGTCAACTTTGAACATTTTGAGTATATATTTAAACTTGAGTTGACAACGAAGTCCATGAAATATTAATTTGTTATATTACCTTTGATATTTTAGACAATAATTAATTGGTTTAATTAATTATTGTCTAATTAATTAATGCCACTATTGTAATAATACATTCATGATAATAAAATCTTTAATGAATATACTATTTAGGTAAGTCATACATTTATATATATATATATATATATATATATATATATATATATATATATATATATATATTATAAAACACAGGTTTCTAAATTTTCGTTGACGTACTTTACCATTGTATCAAAATGTGCTAATAATAATCAGCCTTAACAAAACCATACTGAATTAGCGTTGATTCGCTAAATAAATGACAAAAAATAAATTTATGTCGAAATTTTTGCACCTTACCATATAATTTCTAAATAAATAAACAAATATAATTTATTTGGTGATGTCCCAATTTAAGTTTAAGTACATATTAATCCATTAATATTAATATGTTGTTTTATGAATGTAAACATGTTTTATACCAATGCATATAAATATGTATGTTGTATTCCAATCTACCCTATTTTTAGGTCGTGGACGATGTTTTTGACACTCCCACGAACGGCTCCGGACTGTATTATTTTGCATCTGATCCTCTTGTGCCAAATTCACTATCTCTTTGATTGCCATGTACTCCCCGATGGTCTGGCACCTATACTGGTGTGACACTGTTACTTTTAGTAAGTCTATCGATTTTTTCTCGGCATTACCACACTATCTTGGAATCTACTTTGGGCTCCTTAGCCTTAGCTTGAATATTTGTGAGTATGAATTCATAATACATAGGGTAATATTTGTACAAATATTTGTTTAAGTTGAGAGACACTAGCGATTTTGTTTTTAGCTTTCTAATTGTCTAATAGTAACTTATTATTGATATGATTATGTAAATTACATGTATACATCTGTCTAAGCTCTGTAACAAATAAAAACACTTTTTTTACACCATACAGATTGAACGAAATAAATTCGGAACATACGAAATAATATGTATTCAATTCTGCTGTAGGTGGTTGACCAACAAAAGGTTGTCAAATAATTATATTATAAAAATCCAATACTTCCAATACAATAATCCAATACATAAATCTACGATTTTATTATGCTGTCAAACCACTTATAGTCCTGGAAATGAAGCATTTCACCTCGCAATTTTTTTGTCCTGCGTGGATTGACTTGAAATTTTAATAGAAGGTAGGTAAAAGCCAAGGATCAAAATCTATATCGAACCAAAGTGCGCCAAAGCCTTGGGGGTGGTTGCCATCCCATCTCGGGGGTAAAAAATTGTTTTTACGTTTTAACTACAGGTTTCGATTAAAAAAGTGATTCTAAACAAAAAATGTTCTATACATTTTTTTTGTTAAACTAATATTTTTCAAGTTATTCGCGATTGAAAGTAACAACTTTTAGACGAAAAAATCGACGGTTTTATTCGATTTTTCGCGAATAACTCGAAAATGGTGCATTTTATCAAAAAAATTGTAGAGAACAAATTTGTAGCTTTTAAAAAGAAATACAATTCATTTTTTAAAATGTTTTTGCGATATAACAGGAACCGAAATACGGCCTATCAATGTTCAGCGGTTTTCTTCAAATGCCAAATTTGAAAGATTCAAAGTCAAATATCGGGAAAATGATGCATTTTTGGAAGAAAACTCACACAACTTTTTTTAAAGAGCATAAATAGACCTATCATAAAAAAGACTCTAGCTCAAAAACTGAGTGAGTTATGATGAAAATAAGGTCAATGCCTAATTTTTTTTACGAAAAAATCGATGAAAACAACCCCCTAACCACCGCCATAATCAAAATCGATCTTCACCCTACTGCAATTCTCTTTGTACATGTATTTTTAATACGTCCAAGAAGTTTGACCCATTTAAAATGCTTAGTTTTAGAAAAAGTACAGCATAAAGCGAGAAACGATTTACAATTTCATATTTTTTACCCTTCTTTTTTTAAATATCCCCGAAAATACTGAATATATGAAAAAAAAATGTACTAAATTGTAGCTTTTTTAATGACTAAAATTTTTCTTTATTTAGATTTGTTGTACAATGAATATTTGGCGAGACATAGCCGTTTAAAGCATCGATTTACGATCAAGCACTATCTTTTTCGAGCCCTTTAAACTCACCCCATTTAAAAACCAAGGGTTCCAAAAAATATTTAATTCACAGATCCTTGTAGCTCTTAAAAACCTCTACAAAATCGTTTTTGAAGACACACTCTATCGTTAAATAGATTATGAAATATCGTACAAAACCGGTATATTAGGTAGTGGGGCGTTATACATTCGAAATTTTAAGCGTCCTTATTTTGAAATCCCATACAACAGAATAAAACACCTGCTCATATGTCTATGGCTTGGCAATGAAAATATCAGAGCAACATATTGGAGATGGTATTCCAAAGATGGTTTGTTATTACCCGTACGCGTAAACAAACAACCTGCACCCGATGAACTTTTGAAAATTATTTTTTGCCAATGCAAAAAAGGATGCGGCGTTTCATCTGGGTGCAGAAAAGTTCGTTTATACTGTAACTCTACTTGTTCTGGGTGCTCAGGTGAAGGGTATAGTGCAATAATAGTCCACCAATAATTGAAGAAGATGAGGATGACATAGATCACGATGAAGATGTAATTGATGACGAATAAAATTAATATTATAATTGTTTTACCTATAAATGTAAATATTTTCAACTATTTATGTAAATGTATAAGAATATAATATGGTGCCTTTTTATGTTGATAAATTGTTTTGTATTTATTTCTACTTTTTTTAATTTATATCTATTAAATTAGTTTACAAAAACTGCAATGTTGTAAAGGGTGATTTTCAAAAGTTAAAAAGTTGCACAATTTTGGCAAAAAATTGTTTTCACCTATAGTACTCATAACAATTGATTTTTAAGGGTTGAAAATGTATGAAATTGTATTTTAAAGTATAAAAAAAACACTATTTAACTAATCCAAACCAAATTTCACTCGTCTTAAGATTTGTAATGTTATTTTACAATTTTTGAAAATTAGGGGTAGTTTTCACCCCTAAGAACAATCAGGGTTTCTCGGCATGACATAAACTATAAAGCAGAGGGTGAGTTGAGCTTAATTCCAAATTTTTATGCAAATCGTTCCAAGGCGAAATCATTTTCTTCGCATTACTACTTTTTTTACATTAATCTCTAACAAGGGTCGCTTTTTAAGGGTTGAAATATGATGGAACTTTATTTAAAAGTACGAAACTATCATTATTTAATTAATTCAAACCAAATTTTACCCATATTCAGGTTTAATATGTTATTTTACGGGTCTACGAACCCTGAACAATCAGGGTTCGTAGACATGACATAAACTTTCAAGCAGTGGGTGAATTGAGCTTAAATCCAATTTTTTATCCAAATCGATACAGGGCGAAATCATTTTTTTAGAATTAGTAATTTTTTTACATTAATCTCTAACAAGGGTTGCTTTTTAAGGGTTGAAATATGATGGAACTCTATTCAAAAGTATAAAATAATCATTATTTAACTAATTCAAACCAAATCTTACCCATATTCAGGTTTAATATGTTAGTTTATAATTTTTGACAATTAGGGGTAGTTTTCACTCCTAAAACCCTTCAGCGCACTTTGGTTCGATATACATTTTGATCCTTGGGCTATCACCTACCTTCTGTTAAAATTTCAACTCAATCCATGCAGGACGAAAAAATTGCGAAGTTTTAACTTTTTTCGAGCTTTATTTCCTGAACTATTATCGCTTCCTTTACGCAAACAACATTGCGAGACAGATAGTTGAACGATATTTTATACAATGTTATACCCAGGTATGGATTTATTTTTGCCCAAGTTTTATATTGGTCCACTATTTCAAATGCAGTTCAAACGACTTATATTAAATTGTATGATCCGTTTTAAATTCGTTCAATCTGTATATTTTAATATGGCTTTAATAAAAGTCCTACTCTGACAAATAAATGTAGATTTTTGCGCTTTTATTGACCTAGAACCTAGAGCGATTTGCATATCTCTACCAGAGCATGTTGCAGTCACAACCTCCTTATTCTCCGTAAGCCCCGGAGACCGTTGCACGCTGGTGAGTGAAACTATCCTTACAGTATGGTGAGTTAACCAGTAGAGGCATGAAGAAGTCATCGAGGTGTAACACTGTATAACAGCCTTGTAGGTCGGGAACCGATAATCCGCCTAGAAGACGATTTCAAGAGAAATGTATTGCAGGTGGAGTTGCCCAGGTACGGATTAAGGAAATAAAGACCACAGATATATTAATTTTTAAAAGTAATAAAAAAAAATGAATCATATAGGTACGATATTTTCTGTTCCTTTCTTCGAAGTAGCGTCTGGTATTTTCGCCTAAATATCCAAAAACCCAGCATATTAAACTAAGTTGGAATTCATTACCTCAATAAAAGTATACAATGATGTGCACATACTATGTGAATATTAATATTTATACCTCGTCCAATTTTCTTCTTTATACGTATTTCGATCTTTTGAAGATGAAACGAAAAGATCTTTTTATTTGGTCAAATACTTGATTTATTATTTATATATATATATATATATATATATATATATATATATATATATATATAATATAAATTCTTACTTTTTTTATTATTTCATCCAAAGTAAGGTTGAACAATAGAGGATTCAGATAATCTCCCTGTCTTATTCTATTGCAAGCTTCAATAGGGTCGGTTAGTTCTTTTTCTACTTTTACTTTTATTGTGTTGTTTTGGTAGATATTATCGATCGGTTTAATTATTCCTAGAGGTACCTCTCTTGCGTACAATAAGTGGAAAACGTCCTTTAATTTGACCTGGTCAAATGCCTTCTTAAGGTTCACGAAACATAGATATGCTGGTTTCTTGTATTTTAATAATTTCTCTTGCACTTGCCTTATTATAAATAAAGCGTTGGTGCATGATCTTCCCGACCTAAAACCTTGTTGTTCTTCTGCTAGTGTTATAATTTCATTCAATTTATTTGTTATTACTTTGGTTGTTTATTTTAGTATTGTGTTATAATATAATAAATGAATTCCTCTGTAATTTTCCGGGCCCGATTTGCCTCCCTTTTTGAAGAGAGGTATTAGGATGCTTGATCTCCATTCTTGAGAAATTCTGTTTTGTTCTATTATTTCTTGGATTAGTTTTAATAGTTGTTTGGTCAGATCTGGTCCTCCGTACTCTAGGGAGTTCGTTCGGTATTCTGTCCTCTCCTGGTGATTTTCTATTTTTTAATTTCCTTAATGCTTTCTTTACCTCCTCCTCTTCAATATTTATTTCTTCGTTTGTCGTCACCTCTGGTGTTGGTGGTTTATTATCGTCACCTTTAGCAAACAGGGATCGAAAGTAGTCTACCCATGTTTACTTCTGAATGTGTTTAGTTTTTATTAGTTCGTTTATCTCTTTTCTTTGTCCCCTGATCATTCTCAATATTTGTTTTTGTGTATCATAGAAATCATGTTCCATCTGTTTTGAGAAACTCTGCCAGTGTTCTTTTTTCATACGAAGGTATTCGTTTTATTTCTGATTCGTTTATAGTGGTTGTAGGCCTGTTGTGTTTGTTGTGTTCTCTATTGTAAAAAACCTTTCTTCTTTTCTTCATATTTTGTCTTCACTTCCTCTCTCAACCATGATGTTTTCTTTTTTGATATGTTAGTGTTCATTACTTTCCTCTCTCCAAGTGATTTTGTTGCTGCGTTAATTATATTATTTTTGAGTTTTTCCCAGCTTTCCGTGATGTTATCGTTTTCAAATATTTCATTTCCGGCAATCTTCTCTGATATTCTTTTCCTGTATAAGTATTCCGTCGATTCGGTATTTAGGCCTTTGACTTTGATTTTTGTTTGTGTTGGCGCAGCTCTGTTGGGTGGAAAGTATTTCAGGATTATTCTTATTTTACATAATACTAGGCTATGGTCGCCACCTACATGAGTTGAGGCATCTTACGTCGATTATTTTTGATGGATGTATATCTCTGCTGGTTATAACATAATATATCATAGATCTTTGTCCACGGGTGTTATTAAATGTATCATTTTGACCACAAAGACCCATGTGTTGGTCTTTGTGGTCAAAAAATGTGATGTTTATTCTTAGTTCGTTATTCGTGCAGAAGTTGATCATCAGTTCTCTATTTTCGTTTTTAACATTCTCGTTATGTTTTTGATTGATGCCGGGTATTACTTGATTGCCTATTTGAGCGTTAAAGTCCCCCAGTATTATCATCTTTCCTCTGACTTGATCTACTACTTGTTGTAATGGGTCGTAAAACGCTTCCCTTGTTGTTTGGGGCTTGTTATTTTCTGAGCCGTACACTCCGATGATATTCAGGTCTTTCTTCTCCATTCTTATCTTTGCTGTTACTATTCTTTCTGATATGTATTGACACTCTTTTATGTGATTTTGGTACCTTTGTTTTGGGTTTGCGCCCACCTTTTTCGCTGCTAACCACAGGTCTGCTGACTTATTGTTGTTTCGTATAGAGGTTGCTGTTATCACACTCTGGCGTATTATTTTACTATAACAGAAAAACTAGAAAACTAGATTAAATTTTATTTTAGTTCTAACAGCCACAAAACGTTTCTGAGAGTTGAATAACCAGAATAACTCGAAACATGTTTATTACAATAGTGATGCTCGAATTTCACATATGACGCACAACTATATTATATATTATAATATAGTATAATATATAATATAGTTCAATGTGAGACAGTGGAGAGTTATCGGTAAAAATGTGGAGAAAAATAAGAAAAGATACTGTTACTTCATACTTTATTTGAAAACATTTCGTGGATTAATACAATAGCACAATATTTATTCCTAAATGTATGCCAATTTAACTAATTTTAGATAAACTGAGGATGTGTATGGATTAATACACGAAATGTTTTTAAATAAAGGATAAAGTAGCAGTATCGTTTATTTTTAACCCTTCACTCACCGTCAGTGAACTACAGTATGTATTGAAATTAACGGTATATATAAGATATATATATATATATATATATATATATATATATATATATATATATATTTATATATATATCTATATACACCGTATATTAAACACATATTAAACGTAAAGCTAAGATTAATACTATTACAAGAATTATTATTACATTCAACAGTCTTCCGGGTTGAACCGGAAAGAATGTCACTAAGCCGAGCTTTCGACATCCTCTCTGATGAGTTCTTCAGGTCTTCCGAGATCTCAGTCTCCAGAGCCCCTAGACACTACTACACTGATCACTAACCAATGCATTCTGCTACTGTCCAAAGTCCAGTGTTCAAAGGATGAAGCATTTTCGGCGAAAGGTTGTAGAGTTTTGGCCAAGTATTTGGCCGATGGTTGTGTAGGGCAGTTATATGCACTGACAAGGGGACGTAGAGGAATATTGAGTTTGTGAATTTAGGGTAGGCCATATATTCGAGGTGTACTGGAAGAATTTCAGGAGGAATTAGAGATTGTTTTATTTCAACAGGACCGTCGGTTTTATTGATAATGACTTTTGTTGAAAAAAGGTGTTAAACAACGAAAAAATTCTTCAAAAATTTGTATAAATTACAAAATTATAATCGAGATCATTAAATAGACGAAATTCACTTTTTAAACAAAAAATCATTTTGTAGGTACGTATTTAGAAAGAAGTTATAATTTTTTTTAATTTAAATTATCGGTATATCAGGTAATAAACATACATGAATACGGATAATGCTCTATTCGAAATCGGTAGGACTGATAATTATCTTTTTTTCTGACAAAACAAGAACCAATAATTATGATTTCACTTAAAATAATTTTTGATTTAAAATCATAAGATCATTTTCAGAATTTTAAACAGATACCACAAAATAATATTAAATAAAACTAAATATTAAACGCCGTAATAAACGCAATGCAAAATTGTAGAATAGACAGCAGATATATTAACTTAATAAAATAAACTATGAACCAAACTACAGCTACATACTACCTAAATGAAAATGAACACACGAACCCTGTACTATTAAACAGGGGAGTCAAACAGGGAGATACTTTATCACCCAAACTGTTCACCTTAGTTTTGGAGGACGTTTTTAAAAACCTAAATTGGAAATATAAGGGAATAAACATCAATGGCCGCTACCTCAGTAATCTACGATTTGCAGATGACATAATCCTGATAGCTACTGACCTACAAGAAATGCAAACCATGCTTTTAGGACTACATACCGAATCTTCTAAAATAGGACCGAAAATGAATTTAAACAAAACAAAGGTCATGCACTCCGAAGACACCGTGACAATAATAAACGATAAAGTTATAGAAAAAGTTGAAGACTATATATACTTAGGACAAAAAATAATCCTAAATAGGGAAATTCAAGCTGAAGAAATAAAATGAAGAAGAAAGTTGGCTTGGGCAGCATTCGGTAAACTGAACTATATACTCAGAAATCAACAAATTCAATTACATCTTAGATCTAAAGTTTTTGATGCATGCATTATTCCGATATTAACTTATGCGGCACAAACATGGACAATCACAAAAAAGAATATGAATATACTTAGAGTCACTCAACAGGCGATGGAAAGAGCAATGCTAGGTATATCACTTAAGGACAAGAAAACGAACACATTTATAAGACAGAAAACCAAAGTCACCGATATGGTGCAAAAATCATTAAAGTTAAAATGGGAATACGCTGGGCATGTAGCTAGGAGCGATCTAAACAAATGGCACAGATTAATTTTAACCTAGAGACCATACCAACACAAAAGACCCAGAGGCAGACCTCCTATGAGATGGACAGATGATCTGAAAAGGACTGCCGGGAAAAATTGGCTACAAGTAGCGTACAATAAAAAACAATGGAAAGGAAGACTTGAAGAGGCTTATGTTCAGATGTGGACGTGAATGGCTAGACGAAGAAGAAGAAGATACCACAAAATACACCATCCAACAAGAAGCGAAAGCTTTGTCGGTACCTTTGATGTTCGTAGAATAAAGATTTCGGAGGGAGAATGACAGTTAAACTACTTAGAACACTAAGAAAAGTAATAAGGAAGTCGTTCAAAACAGTAGTAAAGTTATAGTTACACGGAGAAACAAGTAATTATTAAAAAAATTGGTTTTTAAGTAGATCTGTTTTGTATGAATTGTATTTTTTTCTGTCAAATTTAGTATTACTCATATATCAATTATGTACTGATAACTAAAAAGGTTTTAAGTCAAAAATATCGATTTGTTTTTTTTTTTTAACAAACAAATTAACGGGCAAAAAGTATTTTACTACTTTAAAAAACCGATAAAAGGAATTTGAGAGTTAATTTCAAAATAGAGATAAAATTCAGTCAATCTCTATTACTTTTTATCGATTTTTTAAGGTATTTAAATATTTATAAGAGTGTTAATCGTTTTTTACTATTATATTATACTTTTTTTATAATATTATACTTTTTTTAACGTATTAAAATATATATATACAAAAGTATTTTATAAGAGTCTTATTCTTTTTTACTATTAAACAACACACATAAAACAACACTTCTCAATACGTAAACAAACTTCAGTTTTTATAGGTTATATATATATATATATATATATATATATATATATATATATATATATATATATATATATATATATATATATATATATATATATATATATATAGTTCATCTCAACAGGCCTCAAAGGCCCAAGGCTTCAACGGTTTTCTTCCATTTCTTTCTATCTTGTGCTAAGTTTTTCCAATCTTGTACCCGCAGCGACTTCAGATCTTCTTTTGCCGACTCCAGCCATTTTCTTCGGGGGCGGCCTCTTTTTCTTTTTGTACCAGCCTCCGTGTTTATTAATTCATTGGGAACTCTTCCTTACTTCATTCTTGCTATATGCCCGAGCCATCTTAATCTTTGAATTTTCGCGAGTCTTGTTATTTTTGGTTGTCCATATATTTGCATTATTTCTTCATTCGTTCTTCTTCGCCAGATGTTCCCCTCTTTTACACCTCCGTATATCCTTCTAAGAATTTTTCGTTCCCATCTATCTAATTTTACTTCCATATCTTTATTTAGTGTCCAGGTCTCGCTAGCATAGAGTACTGTAGGTCGGATAACTGTTGTATATATTCGTTTTTTTGCTGTTCTGGATATTATCTTCGACCTCAGTATCTTAGTCAGGCTCCCAGTACTCTTACTACCTTTGGCCATTCTTTTTATGATTTCTTGGTTCTCTTCGTTCCTATTTGTTAGTGTCACTCCCAAGTAGTCGAATTGGCTAACAACTTCAAAGTTATATTCTTTACTTGGGCTTTGTACCTTAAAGGACTCTCCTAGATGATTTTCGTTTCCCCTCATCGCCATATATTTTGTTTTTTCTTCGTTTATTTCTAAACCATATTCTCTGGCTATTCTCTCTATTCTAATAAAGATTTCTCTTAATTCTGCAGGTCTCCTTGTTATTAAGGTAACATCATATGCATATGCTACACATTGATGTCTGTGATGATATATTGTGCCTCTAGTGTAGATGTTACATTCTCGTAAAATCTTCTCTAAGATCAAATTGAAAAAATCTGTTGATAACGGATCACCTTGTCGCCGACCTCTATTGGTGATAAAACTATCCGAAACCCGTCCTTCTAACATGACTTTACTTTTAGTATCATTGAGTATGCATTTAGTCAGTCTTACTATTTTTGGTGGAAATTCAAAATATTCTAGTGCTTCATATACTTTATTTCTTTTTATAGTATCATATGCCATTCTAAAATCAATAAACAGCATGTGTACTGTTAGGTTGAATTCATATGAGCTAGCTAAAATTTGTTTCATTGTAAAAATTTGGTCAGTTACCGATCTGTTTGCTCTGAAACCTGCTTGATATTCACCTAGACAATTTTCAACTTTTGTTTTGATTTTATTTCTAATTGATATGGCCAAAATCTTATACACTATATCTTGTAGAGCTATTCCCCTGTAATTTTTACATTCTGTAACGTCTCCTTTTTTATGCACTGGACATAAGACTGCTTCTTTCCACTGATTGGGTATTTTTTCTTTGATCCACACTTCGCGTATTAACTCAGCGATTTCTTCTTGTACCATTTCGCCACCTTCTTTTAAAAACTCAGCAATGATACCATTTTCACCAGGTGCTTTGTTGTTTTTTTTAAGTTTTTTATGATCTCTATAATTTCTTCCTTGGTAGGTACTTCTTCATTTACATCTGTGTCCCTTACTTCTTCATGTTGTAGTTGCGTTTGTTCTCTTTCATCTTGGTCGTCCGTACATAATAATATGTTCTCAAAATAACTGGCCCACCTTCTTAATTTTTCATCTGTTCCACCTAACAGATTCCCCTCTTCATCTTTATAATATCTTGATGTGGTTTTGTACTGGGTTCGGTCTCGTTTTATTTCTTGGTAGAAATTCCTGACTTGTTTATGTAAAAAATCTTCTTCAATACGAACTAGTTTCTGCTCTAAACTTGAACGCTTCTTCCTTCTACAGATCTTTGCTTCCCGTCTTTTTTCGGCATAAGCTTTTTTACTCTCTTCATTATTTCTTATTATGCTATTTATTCTAGCTTTATTTCTGTCACTAATAGCTTTCTTACAATCCTCATCATACCAATCCGTTTGTTTACATTGTCTGTTTCTTGATAATACTGAGTCGGCTGCTTCTTGAATTTTTTCTTCTAGTTGTACCCATCTGCTTTCTATATCATTTACTGTTGTCTGGCTTTTCAGTTTCTCTTCAATTTGCTGCCTGAATTTTTTCCTAACTTCTCCCTCCTGAAGTAGTGCACCGTTATATCTTTTTATTTTTTTACAACTAGCGTTATTAATTGTGGGTATTATTTGCTCCATTTTAATTTTGACCAAAAAGTGGTCCGAATTTGCATCAGCACCTCTGTAACTTCGGCTATCTTTTATGGCTCTCATATGTTTGGCTTCTATTAGGAAATGATCTATTTGGTTTACTGTTTGTCCATCTGGTGATATCCAGGTACCTTTATGAATTTCTTTGTGATCAAAATAAGTGTTCATAATTCGCATATTGTGTTCGAAAGCAAATTCTATTACTCTTTTTCCATTCAGATTACTATCTCTATGTTTACTTCTTCCCCTGTTATTTGTTTGTATACATCCTCCCTGCCAATCTTGGCATTCAAATCTCCTACAACTATTTTTATGTCATATGATGGTATTTTGTAAAACATATGTTCTAATTGTTCATAAAAGCTATCTTTAACGTCTTCATCTGTATTTTCTGTTGGTGCATGCACATTTATAAAGGTTATTTTTCTATATTTTCCTCTTATTCTTATTTTACATAATCTGCTTGTGACTGCCTCAAAATCTATCATCAGATTGGCAAATGTTTTCTTTATAAAAAATCCCACCCCAAATACACGTTCATTGTCTCCACTGTTGAAAAACACGTAGTTCCCCACATCCATATTATAGGTTAGCAGATAAACTATTTAGAAGATGGCGGATTCTCACAGAAATTTGGATTACGAAAAAGCCCATCGTTTCGCTTCTTGTTGGGTGGTGTATTCTGTGCCGATACTTACAAAAATCCAACAGCCCGTTCAGACGGTACGGATTCGATAAAAATCGAATTGATAAAAATGTCGAATTGTTCAGTGACACATCGTTTAAATGGACGAATTCAGACGATTCGATCGTATACCGTGCTAAATTTTACCGGATACATTCAAATTTATATTTAATTTTGTCTCTACAAACCGTATGCTGTGACACGATAAAAAATTCGAAACGAACGAATTTTGTCGAATTAGTCAAATATCAAAAAGGCGAAGTAGGTTGTAAAAAGAGAAATAGTGTAGCAGACACGAGATGGATAAATTGAACGTGGAAATTTTGATAAGTTTATATAGCAGCTTTTGACATTTTAGATACCAATAATTCATAACAAACGTATTGACATCAATTATTCACCGCTGCCACAAATAAACGAGGCCACTGAGCTAAACATATTTGATTCTACAATATTTTGGTTCGAACAAATTATCCTATCGCGCATACCGTCTGAACGGACTGTTGCGAGTCGATTAAAATATCGTTTCGAATAAATTATCGTATCTTGCATGCCATTTGAATAGACTGTAAGAAGATACTGAGCGAAACAAAAGCATTTCAGTGACATAAACATGCCATACATTGTTATTAAAAAACAAATGTTGACAACATGTGAGAAAATGACGTATATAAGCGTTTTCTAAGCAGATGAATAATAAATTATTGAGGGTAGTACAAATTTTTCTACACTGTATATAATTAAATAAAAATTCACAGTAAATCTCAAAAGGCAGAATTGTAACTCAGACATACAAACGAACAAAAGAAAATTAAATTACAAATAATACTTTCAACTTTATTAAAGAGATAATCCAATGCTTCGGACTTTATCGTAGTCAAAATAGATGACATTCTAAAAGTGAAAAATATAAGCACACATGTAAAAATAAATCACTATCCCGAAGAAAAAAACTTACTTAAAATTATAAATGATCTGGAAAATAAAAAAAAATATTAAGTTAACATTTTCTTAACAAGAAAATATCTCGTAGTACTTAAACAGGAAGTCATTATTATAAATACGAATTAAATATGTTAATTTTCTATAAGCTTCCTTATAAATTAGATTCTACGGCACTGAAAATACACGCAATTAAAACATAAGATGACCTTCAAATGACATTGTTGTGGTAGCAGACTTTGTTATTGTTGGATTCTATAAAGATATTGAGATGCAAGGAAAACACCTTCATTAATTACCTCCTTTGGCTTAAAACTGGATGCGACTCACGAACGTGGGTTTTTCAATTGCATACTAAAATACCCGATAAATATTCAGCTTTTTTAGATTATACCTGCAGATTTTTTTATAAAGAAATTGAAAGTACCTTAAAATGCTCTAGTGATTTACTTTTCAATTTATTTGTAATTATGCTAAGGTTCAACGAATACATCAATTTGCTATATTTCCTAATTATTAAGTAAAAAGTTAAAACTTTTTGGAAAATTTTTCATTATTCAATAGTTTTTTCGTCAAAAGTCATTTTGTTAGGTTTATGTTGGTTAGATCTTCAGTGACATATGTTGAAATTAAATATAACGTATATTTTAGCCCGGAATATTTGCTACGAATGAAATCATCATGTTCAAATGATTTTAAATATTTGCTTTCAATATATTTATTGTTATTGTTGTTATGGTTTTAACGTTCAATTTTCATCATTCTGTGGATTTGGTATCAAATCCCAATCAAGAATTTTTTTTATTTGATTAAGGACCAGAAAGGTCCTTCACATTTTTCTGACCATAAATCTGCGTGTGCGATAACTCTTCAAGAAAAATTTTTAGTTCTGGAACTCAGTATATAGGTTACTTTTGGTCCAGGTAATTACCAGAGTTATAGTTATATTAAAGCAATACTTTTGGTCCGTTGAGGAAAGGTCCTTTGACCTTTATATCCGTATATTGTCTTTACATTTTGAGCATATTATTTATTATTTATATGCATATTTTGAGTGAAATTGTAAGAGGTTCACCTGCCAGTCAAAAAATTTCACTTAACTGCCTACTGGATCGAGGCCAAGTAACGTAACTGTCACATTGATAGCCATACAGCACCAATTGATAAACATTTAGCGGTACAACAATAATTTCTTAATATATACATTTTTTAAACGATTTTCAGATGAAAAACAAAACGTTGTAACAATTAATGTAAAATATAATTCTCATTATAAGATGTCGGGACATTTAACTTAAACATGTCGGGACAGTTTCGGAACTAACTTCTTAATCGTCGAGTTCTATAGCCCCAAAAAGCTAAAAGAAACCAGAAACTTATTACTGCAGCTACTTTCTTGTGACATCTTAATGCAATTTACTATTTTTATTGGGAATATGCCACAATTTTACTTTGAAATAAATTAATTTGACTTTTCAATTTCCACTTCAGAACCCGTCCCAAAATACAAAGCATTAATAAATTAAACAAAATCTTGTTTTTGTTACTTGATACAGACATGATGATAAATATGACATTTGCTAGTTGAACAGGAATGTTATATTTAATTAGTTTAGAGTATAAAAGAGATTTGTTGACACTATCATAAACTGCTGAAATATCTAGGAAAAGTCATACGGTAAATTGATTTAATGAAAATCCTTGTAGTATTTTAGAATTTAGTAATGAAATACATTCCATGTAATCTTTACTCCTTCTAAAACCAAGTTGCAATGGATTTAAAATATGATTATGTTCTAAGAATCACTCAATTCTGTTTTTAATTAATATTTTCAGCATTTTACCAACGCACTATGTAAGAGCAATTGGGCGATAATTAAGTGGGTCAGTTTTATCCTTTCCATGTTTAACAATAGGTAATATGGCCGTTTGTTTCCACGAGATAGGAACCTGTCCCTTCCGGATACATCCATTAAAGAATTGAATTAAAAGTAATGATTCAGAGTGCGGTAAATTTTTTAGCATAGAGTATGAAACCTGATCAGGACCCACAGCAGAATCAGTTTTAAAAAGAAGAGTATTTTGATATTCATCAAAGGATATGGGATTCTCAAAATACTACAGAGGAGTGGAAAGTAATTCAAAATCTGCAGAAGTAGGTGAGAGAGATGTTAAAATTTCCTGAGCTACCTCCTCAGGTGGAAATTAAGATAAAAGAGACAATTTACTACCAGAAACCTTGTTAATTTTATTCCAAATATCTTCAAGGGGAGTATTTCTATTTAGTTTGCTACAAAAGGATCTAAAGCTTATTTTTCGCTATTCATAGTCCTCAACTGGAAACGATGAGAAAATAGACTTTAGTTTTTCATGGAAAGGACACCAATCAGCCTTCAGACAACCCAATCAGATTCCTGTGTTGGGACGACGACATGGCATAGAATGGGAAAATTATCACTAGATCCTGTATCTGGAATGGTAGTCCATCCACTAACTTTAGGTGCCACATTTATCGAAGCCAATGATAAGTCAACTAGTGATTTGCTGTCACTTGGATAAACCAATCTTGTTGGAGAACCATCATTAAGAAAAATTAACTGAATGTCTTTGGACAATACATATTTAATATATTTAAATTATACTTAGGTAAAAAGGTAAGTTGAAATTTAACATCTGAATTAAAACCAGGATTGTTAATATGAATATCCTGAAAATATATATTGCAAGGGTAACTAAGCCCCGGGTCCTGATCAAATTCCAGTTGAACTGTTAAAAGCCTTAGATGACGGTAATATAAAGAGACTTACCCGAATTCCCAACCACATATATGTAGAGGGCAACATCCCGGAAGAATGGCTTAAATCGATATTTTTACCTCTACCAAAAAACAACAATCCCAAATCATGTAATGACTATAGATTGATAAGCCGAATGTGCCACCCTTTAAAGATTCTTTTGAAAATTGTTCAAAACCGAATTTATAAGAAATGTGAGGAACAGATAGATGAAACTCAGTTTGGCTTCAGAGGAGGCATGGGTACAAGAGAGGCATTATTTGCGTTGACGGTACTCTTGCAGAAATGTCGGAAATATAATAAGAGTGCATATGTATGCTTCATAGACTTTAGGAAGGCCTTTGACCGAGTGCAGCATATGAAGTTAATAGATGAATTAAAAACATCAATTTAGACAAAAAAAGACATTGAGTTTATTAAGGCTATATACTGGAACCAGAAAGCAGTAGTAAAGGTGAACGATATAGAAACAAATAATATACCGATTGCGAGAGGGGTTAGGCAAGGATGCGTCTTGTCTCCGACGCTTTTTAACGTGTACTCACAGGTCATATTCAGAAAAGCCTTATGGGAAAGAAAAGAGGGAATAAGAATTGATGGAGAAATCATAAACACCATGAGATTTGCAGATGACACGGTAATTATGGCTGAGAGTATAGAAGATCTACAAACTTTACTAGATGCAATAAATAGTGAATGCATTCAAATGGGACTTGACATCAACACAGATAAGACCAAATTTATGATAGTATCAAGGAGTCCAATAAATAATGAACAACTAACTCTTGGTGGACAGCAAATAGAGAGAGTGACAAAATATAAATATCTGGGAGCTTACATCAACACAGAATTAGATCCAGACCAAGAGATCCGGGTACGAATAGAAATGGCAAGGGCAGCGTTCTTAAAATTCAAACAATTGTTCTGTGACAAAAATCTGAATATTGCGCTGAGACTGAGGTTTGTTGAATGTTACGTCTGGTCGCAATTATTGTACGGGGTAGAAACATGGACACTAAAAGCGCAAATAGTTAAAAAGATTGAAGCCTTTGAACTTTGGATATACCGGAGAATGTTGAGAATCCCATGGACTGCCAGGGTCACCAATGAGGAAGTGCTGAGAAGAATGGATCGAGTCAAAAAATCGTTGAGAACGATAAAAGTACGCAAGACTGCATACCTTGGACACATACTAAGAAATAATAAATATAGTCTTCTGCAGGTCATCATGCAGGGTAGAGTCGATGGCAAAAAGGGAATATGTAGAAAGAGGAAGTCATGGCTGCGAAATATTCGAGACTGGACAAACATGACTGTAGACGAATTATTCCACGTTGCAAAAGACAGAGAAGCTTTTAAAAATGTGGTCGCCAACCTCCGTTAATGGGGACAGCATAGGAAGAAGAAGAACTAAGCCCCCATATCGCTCACCTCGATCCTTTCAGATAATGTGATACCCTCTGCATCTGATCATGTGTTGGTTAGATAGCCAAGAGTCACTAATGAGGACAATATCAGAATTATAGTTTTTAATAAGGACTTTTAAGTTATCAACATGAGTGTTATAAGATCATTTATTCCATTGTATAATAGTTAGTGGGGCGTGAAATATAAAATGGTAGGAACATGTGTGTACCAGGTCAAGACGAGAGGAGAATCAGAATTCTGAGTCCTCAGACCCAGATATCTCCAACTCTCCTTGCTCCTGACTAGTACTTATAGCATTATGTGTTACAGTTTTGTTTTTATGATTACTAATCTCTACTTTTAATCCAACATGATCCTTGGGAGAACTATAATTTTTACTAATCAATTCACCAATAAATGTCATAACCAAATCCTTGTGATTTTGATTGAGCATTAATATAGTCTGATTTAAATATCTTTGGGTCTGAGAGTTACTGATAAAGTTACTATGATATTCTTTAGGGGATCTCCCATTCGGATTGTTCGATACTTTAGAATAAAAACTTTAATCAAAGCCTACATTTAATGGTCTTTTCCTTTTTGATGGAGTGGATTTTGTAATCTGACTGCAGGAAACACAATCGGAAGACAGGGATGTAGCAACTGATCTCTCTTGAACTGAAATACTATTTGCAGGCAGAGAACAGAATATTTACAAGATAAGGAAAATCCTAAATGTTCAACTTTGGCCTAGATGTTTCTCTTGGAATGTTTTGGTAAGCTTCATAATAGGATAAGTTGGCGAATGATATGAGTTCCTTAATACTCTTTTGTCTTTTTCTTTGTTTACATTTAGGATGTCTAGAGTCGTGATCAGGTGTTTTACAGAACATACAAAACCTACTGCACCCTACAAACGGGGGAGAATCATAATTTGCACCACATCTATTTTTTCCCTTGCATTGAGAAAGAGAATGTCCATATAAAAGACAGTTATGACATTGGAGAACTGGATAATTTATCGTCTGCCTATCGTCATAGGCAGACGATAAATTTCAATTTCTTTGGGGATATTCCTTTCTGAAAAAGTTAAACAGGTAGTACCTGTAGGAATGAAAATGGTTTCTGAATTATCTTGCATAACCCTTCTATTCATTTTTCATACAGAGATAACTCGTAGAAGTTTACATTTTAATTTCCTCTTCTGACAAAGATTTAAAAACTCCCCTAACAATACCTTTACAAGAAATAAGATAAGTGGGAATAAAAACCTCATAACCTAATTCTTCCCAGTACTTCCTAAGAATAAACCAATTGACAGATTTTCTATCTATGAATACTACCCCAACTATATTTTCCCTTTCTATAAAATTTAGCAATCTCTTTCAGTTTTAAATTAAAGACAGACTTAGCCTTAAGATGTGATAGTTATCCATATTACTATTTTTACCCTGAACAAAGACCTCAAAGGGCCCCAAATCTGATTTAGAATATAAACTTTTTTCTTTAATGTTTACTTTTTCTAATGCATTGTTTTGAGACAGATTTTTTCTTATATTAGGGTCTGGATCTGGTGGCCGGCAAGGAAGAATTTCGTCCTCCATAATGGCAAACGTTAACTAAAATTAAATCTACCAAAACGTTTAGATGTGGTTTGACTATATAAAAGATTAGAAAATATGCAAAGGAATAAGATCACAAAGAAAATGTTAGTAAGGCTCTTTCTTGTATTTTGTAGGATAAATCCAGCAATCTCTTCGAACACGACGCAACCATTCACTATCAAAATTTGAAACAAAAACCTAACCTTTGAATGTTTATCAGTTGGCGCTGTGTGGTAATCAATTTGACCGTTGACATATTTGGCCTCGATCTAGTGGGCAAAGCCATATTCATTCGATAGAAGACAGTTCATTCGATTACATAAAACCAGCTTTAACTTAAGAATACCCGTCAGAAAATCAGAGATGTGATTTGTCTTTAAAAAGACAACCAAATGTAACATTGTCAGTAAAATTCTACTCTTCGTGATTCCCATGGTAAATCATGAGGAAAAAACCTTAAGATTCTTCTGCATTCTACCCAGAAATATGCAACGCCATTGGTTTTATTTAACATAATTGATTAATTATGTTAAATAAATCATGGATCAGAACTATTGGAAACATCAAACCAATTGCGTCGTAAATTACTCGGAAGAATGCAGCAACATTTGGATACTCGTATTAAAAGTTAATAGAAAGAAAATATCACTATTAGTAAGTCAATAACATATCGAAGCATCATTTATGTTTGAAAATAATATACATAAAATATCGGAGATTGGTGTTAATATTGAGGGTAAACTAAATGTATAACCCAATATTTGCTATGTCGGGATAGTGTCATGAGGTCTTTCCACATGTTATACTATGGAATCACTAACAGGAGAATTTTACTATCATAATTGCATGTGGTTGCCTTTTTAAAGACAAATCACATGCCTTGATTTTTCTGACGGATATTCCTACGTTAAGGTTGATTTCATGTAATCGAATGAACTATCTTAGAATAAAGTCGTCCCAGGAACGCAACTGAAAAATATTGGCAATATCATTTTAAAGTCATCTACTTTAAAATGTATAATATATGACTGCATTGTCAATGTGAATGAGTCAGATAAATTTAAATTATTATAAACATTTATTTTTTTTACCAAGTAACAAACAAAATTTGTTTAATTTATCATTGTTTTGTATTTTGAGAACGGTTTCCGGAGTGGAAAATGAAACGTCAAATAAACTTTAAAGTAAAATTCTGGCTTATTCCCAATAAAAATAATAAATTGACGAAACTTATTAATTATGATCACGAATGGACAACGGTGTAAAATATTCTTGCAAATAATTACCAACATTTATTTATTTTATAAATTTATTTTAACGTTTTAATTTAATTTAGCTATTTTTTAAATAATTTTCTATTTGTATTAAATTGCATTAACTTTCCTTAGTCTGTCCCAATTCTTTGCGCTTAATTTCAAAGCTAATTGATAATCCAGATTAAGAAAATCTATCTGTTATCTTAATCCAAGAATATTCTGACGGCAAATAACACTACAAATCCCAATTTGCAAATTATCCAAATACTTGTAGATTTGGCTTTATTACGAATGTCGACAACACTGTTAATTTTAGGTATACAAAAGAATAATACTTTAAAAGGTGGTTTATAGATATAAAAAGTTAGTTGATGTCAATTCTTCCTTTCTTAAAGTGTATACTGCTTACCAAATTTGAAAAAAATGATTTTTTACTGACATTCAATTTATTATTTCGATTTTAAACGTTTTAACTTCATGTTCTCAATAAGAACAAAACTTACCACAAAAAAAGTTTACAAACATTTTTACATAAAATTAAATGGTAAATGGTCAAACAATATTTTAGATTACTTTTAAAACTCCCTCCATAATAGAAGTATTTGGGTAGTATTTCAAAAACGATCAAACAGCAAGTTCTAAAATTGCTCAAATTGCCAACAGTGCATAGAAAGTAGAATCAATTAAAGGCATACCTATATAAAAAAATTTTATGTAGGTATGCCTATGAAAAACTCGTTATAATAGTATATTTTCTTAATATTTAAAAATAAATAATTATTCATACATATTCAAACATCCTATATATATATATATATATATATATATATATATATATATATATATATATATATATATATATATATATATATATATATATATATATATATATATATATATTGCCTCTAGGTCAGGCGGTCTTTTGACCTGATCAACTGAACTAATGTACTAGTAAACTCCAAACGATACAGCCATTTCCGCTCCACTCGTGATTTTTATGATTCTTCGACTTTTAAATTACAGTTTATTAAGAAAATCAATTTTAGATTGCCTTATCACTATATTGCATCAGTTGACATACACGCTAATGGTTAAAAATGCTATAATTACAAAAAATTTAATACAATACTATACGATCAATACAATAATTGATATTAAAATTATTCCAAAGGTGTTTTTGCCATTTTAACTAATTACATGATATTTAACTAAGCAACAAATACACACATTAATCGCCAGATTAGAAGGATTTCAAATAATTTATTTCAAATATTCATAATAAAAAGTTATAAACAAATGTCCCAAATATAAAATAAACATTTTTTCTTAGAATTATTGTAGTGTGTGTACCTTAAGAAAATTAAAATAAAACTCCATAAGTCAAAAAATTATAACAAAAAAAAAAAAATAAAAACTAATTTGTTGCCTCTCAACTCCCAACAAATTAGTCGTTAGGTTAAGTTAGTATAATATATAACCTCCATGGTTCTTGATTACTGTCCTACATCTGTAAGACAAACTTATGATCAGATGGTCAATGTCTGGCTACGGTATTCTGTTCCCCTCCATTGGCCCTCAAACAGTTGCTGTCTTGCATCGAACGCAATATTTTGTTGTAAAATAAGTTTGCTCAATATGTCCCATACATACTCAATTGGGTTTAAATCTGGCGATTGTGCAATCCATGGTAAAAGCTCAATTTCATTATCTTCGAGGACACTGGCAGTATATGACCCGCATTGTGGTGTATTAATTGAAATTAGGGACCAACTTGTTGTGTAAAGGGTACAGCAGTTAATAGGTCTTAGAATAACATAGCGGTAGTTTTTTGCATTTAGCAACCGTTCCAGAAAAACGAGATTGATTCTTCCACCAAGAGTGACGCCACCCCATATCATTACGAGTATACTACTGCCTTGCTGTCTATGAACCTTATGTACGGTGGCCAATCGTTCTACATTGCCAGATCGTCTCCAAATTCTTGTCCGTCTTGTATCTGGCGCAAATCCAAATCGGGACTCATCTGTGAATAAAGTAAAGGCCCACTCAAGTCTTACTCAATTTGCGCGTTCTTGTGCCCCCTGAAGTCGATGACCACGATTTCCTCTGGATAGCACAGGCACTGTCACAGATATTCGAGCATTTAACCCAGTTTATGCAGTCTATTGCTAATGGTTTGGCAACTTACAAACACCTGATGGGTCTCTTTCAGTCTCATTTGTAATTGTGATGCAGTTACAGTGCGATCTAGCAAAGCCTGCAACCTGACAAAACAGTCTTGAATCTGGTGGGTTATCCTTGTACGGCCTGTATGATGTTCAGCAAGATCGCCAGTTTCTGGACACATTAACCACAAACGATCAATAAAACTTCTGTTCATGTGGAGGACCTCAGTAACGTCTCTTTGACTTCTGCCAGCCCAAAGTATCCCGATAGCCGACAAAATAACAAAAAAGATTAAAAACATAAGTTTATTTTTGTATTTGCAGTTAACTTTAATTTAAAGTTATTAATATAGGTTTCCCCTAGATTATTTTGATGTGTGTACTTACTTTAAGTTTACTATCATAGTATAATGCTCTTAATAAAACATATTTTGACAAAAAAACCATTTATTCAAATATCAAAAAGAGTATTACGAATAAAATTGAAAAATCATCACTAAATTTCCGTTATAAATATGTAGCAACGCAGCAACAATTCTGTTGTCCTTTTTATATATATCCTATAAATCTTCCTGATGATACTTAACCTGACGCAAACCTTCCTTATACCTCGTATGATGGCGTGTTTTTTGTGGAATGGAAGTACATTGGTGAGTGTTAGAAATGACACAATAGGCTTTTCCATTAAATTCTGCAGAGAGCACCTAAATTTTACACCTACGTTCCTTGTATGTATTCCACAAATCAAGGAAATCCTGGGAATAATTCACCGTGCCTGCCGAGTTAATTGTAGTACATTCCGGCCTTTTTCGGTAGTTTTATCCAGCCTTACACTGGCATGGGAGCATTGCCATAGTGTTGTGACATTTTTTTGTCATATTTGTCCTACGTATATGGTTGAAAAACAGAAAATTTCACCTAAGGACAATGAAGATATACACATGGATTTACACAAAGATATAGCACCCACGATGATCATTATTACAGACTGAACACGGAAAATGAGACTGCTACGTTCTCTCCATTTAGTAGCAGATTTTAATGAACACTCTCTTTCGTAGCGTTCACAAACTAGGAATCACAGACGAAAACGGTTGGAAGATATAAAGTATTTCTGCCATAAATATGGATAGAAGTGTAAACGCTGCTTTCACGGCTGATACATTGAACACACCCAAAGGCTATGCTGCCAAAACATTCCAGTCTTGTCATTGCTCTTCATATAGTCGGAACAGAAAGAGCTCGTATTTTTGAATTACTAAAACCGTTAAATATTAGGCGTGTTTTTGTGTAACTTGTGTTTTTTATCTATAGTACTGTTAAGTTGTTTTTTTGATATGGAAGGAGTAACTGGACATGAAAGATCCGGCCGGCCTTGCGTGGCTCATAAGCTACAGGCTATTAACGCTGTTGGGTAAATTAACTAAAACAAAAAAATTTATTGTGAAGGAAACTTTCAATAAACAAAAAGATTTATACACGATCATCTAAAGAAGCCCGCGAACTAATACCGAGGATCGAACGAGATCATTATCCTCCCTCAGTTACAATTTGGCGGGAATTGTCCTATAACGGCTTTATTTCTTTATATTTGAAAAAGGCGTTAACACAGCGGCCAGAAATTATTAACGGGACATTTTACAAAAATTAGTGGAGCCCATAAACCACAATATATTTCAAAATAGACTATGGATAAGGCCAAAACTACTCAACATCTGCTTGAAAATCATGTACTTGAATTTATTAGTAGCGGGCATTAGCAGCCAGCCAGCTCAGACCTTAATGCTCTAAACTACAGATTGTGGATAGGTTTAGAGGGCATGGTCTAAACAAAGACGTCACCATAATTTTCAGACATTACAGCAAGCGCTGATAAAATCTGTGGACACTTTTCCTAAAGATGTGATTCGTAGTTTGGCGCTGTATTCAGCGTAGTTTGTACTTCCTTATATCCAGAATGATGACCACAAAAAATCAGAGATCATTTCTTCATCATAGAAGAAATACAGCAAATCGCCTATTAAAATTAATATTGGATATTGGATTGGCAATTCCCTGAGCGAGAAAGACGAAGAAGACCAAAATCAAAATCGCTTTAGTGGAGTCCAAAAGGCAATGTCAGAGAGAGGCGAAGGTTGCTATGAACCAGACATTATATATTATATAAAGTTGATTGCATATTTTTTTATAAATGGGAATTTCTAGTTTTTACTTTGAGTTCAAGTTGGTCGTCCGAACAAATTATGTTTTCTTTCTGAAGGTGGAATATTAGCTTGTGTGTTTAACTTTTTTTGTGTTCTATTAGATGATGTTCAAAATAACTGCGATTGATCAATATACATTTTTGTACGAAACATTCAAATAAACAATATTAGGCAGCAAAATTTATCTTTGTCATAAGAGTGGAATATTTAAATAGTAATTACCAATAGTAGTAACAATAATACATTAAGTTCCGATAAAAATCTTTTAAAATTAAAGAAATTGTTAGAGCGGAGTCAATTAACAGAATAAAAATAAACAGTTACTTTACACCTGGTTTTATAATAATAAGCTATTTTCATTACCGAAATAAACTGGAACAAGCTAAATATAATAGTTGTTTATTTGTGTTTTGATACATTTATATTGATGTTTAATGTATATTTTATTTAAAACTCCATCTGTTAGAATAATTTAATTATTTTGACCCGGTTTTTTTAATTCACTATAATTTCTTTGCGATAACTTGCGTAAGAAAAAATTATTGGGTCACTCGCATTTGATTTATTATCATTGTTGTATTTATATGGGATTAAGCCACTTTAATTGTCATCAAAATTACATCTTAAATTTGCTTTTAACGTTTCGATTTGCAAGACGGCAGTCGTTTTCAAAAAATTATTATAAATAGATTTTTTTTTATTTATTTATGCCTCAACCTCATAGGATCATTAACGTTGTACAATTTAAAGTTTTACAATTTATTTAGTACATTTATGGAATATAAGTATAATGTCAAATTTTTCATATCAGTTCCGTCATTTAATATTGCCAGTAAGGTATCTTAATAATTTATATTGATGTCTCTCCATGCAATATACAGGTCAATCCAGTAAAATATGGCGAACACTGAGGACAGTTAGCACTGTGGTTTTAATTCACTCTCCAGCAAATGTTTATGGGTGATGGCGGTGTGGCCTATTCTCAGACAAGATAGGATGGTTTGATGTATACGCTGATTTGGGCTTGATGTCCAAGGTAATATAGAATGTTTTACTTCTCGTAGTTTTGATGTTGACTGATTCCACTTGGTCTGCCAATCATTGATTAATAAGTTCTTGATTATAGGTTTTATATCTAGATGTGGAATGCTTCTGATTTCTACAGCTTCCGGATTCGAGATTGCTAGTTTTGCCAAGGAATCTACTTCTTCATTACCATAAATTCCGATATGGGAAGAAATCCATACAAAGTTGACATTTATGTTCATAGTTTGCAGTTGGCTTTTTGCATAGGGTTTTGTAGGACAGGGTTTTTGATACTATTTTCTACCACAAAATTTATTGCATTGACAATAGCGGATAACTCGGCTGTGTAAATGAATGTTAATTTAGGGAGTTTCATTAATATTTTTGCTTTATTAGACATAAATAAAACTCTGCTCCCACTCCATCTATAGTTTTGGAAGCATCGGTATATATAAGATTATGGTTACTGTATGTCTTGAGTTCTTGGAGGACATATTGATATAATGCTTTGGGATGGTAATCTGATTTTTTATATATGGAGAGTTTGGTATTGATAGATGAGATGGGAACAGTCCAAGGGGGAACAGTGTTAATATCTGGTATACAATAGGTATCTGAAAATTTGAATTCCAGTTCATTGAGGTATCTATTTACCCTTTCATAAAAAGGAAGGTCAAGCCTAACATGTGTTTTAAAGATATTCCTAAAACGTTCTGAATTTATATAGTGGTTAACAGGGTTCATAATTGTTTGTCTTTAAATTTGTCTGGCTAATTGGCTCGGCCAAGGCCATCAAACTAATTAAAAAAAAAAACAGGGTTCATAGGATTTGCCTGTATTGATGCCGCATATGTTAGTGAAAGTTGTTTTCTTCGGAATCCCAGGGTGACTTCTTCAGCTTCACAGTGTAAACTTTCAGCAGGGCTAGTATAAAAGGCACCTAGTATGGTTCGCAAAGAACTATTTTGTATTCGATCCAGTTGTTTTATGATATATGGTTTTGATAAATCATAAATAATACAAGCGTAATCGAGTTTGGACCTGATCAATGACTTGTACATAAGGGTCAGTGTTTTACTATCTGCTCCCCACGTGTTGTGTGCAACAGTTTTTATAATGTTAAGTGCAGATTGACACGTATTTTTTAGATTATGAATGTGGTGGTTCCAGGATAATCTGTTGTCAAATGTCATGCCTAGACATTTAATTCTCTCAACATATTTTATTTCTTTATTAAATAGTTTTAATTCTGGAGTGATAAGACCTGTTGAATTTGTCCATAATTCGAGATTCCATAGCACTTTCTGTAGATGGGTCTGAAGGGTATTATCATTTATCCCCTTAACAAAAATGATTAAGTCATCTGCAAGGAGTCTAGCTTTTACTGGTAAGTCACAAGTAGAGATATTATTATTTATTGCAATAAGAAATAGGGAGACGCTTAAATTAGATCCTTGGGGAATTACGTTTTTTTGATTTTTTTGTATTAGATAAAGTACCGATAACTCGTACATTAAAAGTTCGATGAGATAGGAAATTTTTTATAAATTGTGCTATATTACCTTTTATTCCCCATCCACTAAGTGTTTAAATAATACAATGTCGCCAAACTGTTTCGTATGCTCTAGTTGCAAGTTGGTAGTAGTGCAAAAACCACATTAATCTGTTGGATATGATTTTCTCGAGAACTTTACACATTAAACCAGTTAGAGAAATAGGTCTATATGAATGTGACAGAGATTTTGGTTGATTTTGTTTATAAATAGGGATGACGATAGAGGAACTCCAGATTTTTGTAAATTTGCTATGTCTCCATATATTATTATAGATATTCAGCAAGTGTTTTTTTGCAGATGAAGTTTTTGAAGAAATATTGCAGAGATGTTATCAGGACCGGAAGAAGAGTTTTTCGTATTATTGAGTGATTATTCTAATTTATCCATGGTTATGGGATAATTTAAAGGAGAACAGTCATCAGGCGGTATATCAATATCTTTGGATTCCTCTCTATCTTTTTCAGTCAAAAAATCTCTAGGAAGAACATCATCGTTTAAAAATCTTTCAAAACTATTAGCTAGAGCTAGAATATTAGCTATGCCTAGAGGGGAAGAGTATATTTTTTGTTTTTCTTCTAAGATGTTAATGTGGTTTGGGGTATTTTTCCCGGATATCTTTCGTACCATTTGCCACACTTTATTAATTTATGTAGATGAATTTAATTCTGAAACAAACTTTTTCCACGATTCACGTTTACTTCTTTTAATGATACATCTAGGTCGTGCTTTTAGTAGTTTGAATTCTAATTTATTTTTATTTATTTGGAATTCATTTTACCAACGGTTTTTTCAGCGGCATTTAATAATACATTGGAAAACTCTTGAATTTGACTATCAATATTATTATTTAATTGTAAAATTTTAAGTAATGCATTTATTTCATTTGAAACTAGATTATAATACTCTTGCCAATTTGCATTTTTGATATTCCATTTTTCAACAAGTGGTCATTATCATTTAAATCAGAAAGTATATCCCAAGATAAGGTAGTTGATAATGCTGGATCACATATTGAAAGGTCTATGGCAGAGGATTTACCAGTAAAAATGTCAAAATGAGTATTTCTTCCATCCTTTAGTAGGTTTAACTGAAAATTGTCCAACATTATTTCGATTCTACGACCTTCTAATGGAGGAATTTTTTTTTGATCCCCATATGTAATTATGTGCATTAAAATCTCTATCTATTAGATGAAGTGAAGGTATTTGTTTAATCAAATCTGAGATTTCATTATTGCTTGGGTTTTGTGTAGGTGGAATGTATATTACAGATGTTCATTTTTAAAGGCACTCTGATAGTAATTGCGACCGCTTCAAATTGTGTATTGATTTAAAGAATTTTTACATCGAATAAATAGAAATTATTTTAACCTATAGATGTTTATTAATTGGCTCTGTACCAACCAATTTTGACAGTTGACCTAGGTGGCCTAGACATTGCAAGCAAAATAGCTATGTTCTTGAGTTGAAATAGTGAGGGTGCTGTGTTATCCTGGGATTAATTCAATACCCAAGAGATCAAGTACAATAGATTATCAGTATGCCTTAATAACACTATATGACATACCCGACATAAAAGAATGTGAGATGAAATCAAAAATCTATAAGGTCCATATAAGACCTATAATGATGAACGCTCTATAAAAAAAACCCGACATAAAGCCAAAACACACAAGAAGTTTTGAAACCAGCCGAAACCGAATAGTACATGACGAGGTCCGAACAAAATGCTATGTACAGGTATAAAGTATAAAGGAGTGGACACTAAATAGAAAAAAAAAAAAAGAATGGAACAACCACATGAGTAAAAAGGGGGACTCAAAAGTCGTTAAAATATGCCGAACGCGCAAGAGATAGAGTGACAATATTTCCTAGAGACACAACCCGCCAATGAACCAGCATAATTGCTCATATACCGTAAAAATAAGTATTTTATAGACACAGTTCTTTGGTCTCTCCTGTGGAAACACATATCATGACTTTAACTAGAAAATGATAAACTTATAACTGATTATGATTAAACTTATACTTTAACTAGGTAATCATTTAAACACAAACTGAAACAACTCGTTCAAATTTGTATTTAGGTAGATTTTAATATTTGTGGAAAATGTGATTATTCTAAAAATTTCAATGGCATTAACGTAATTATCTGATAATGAATAGTCAATGGTTTATAAGTCTTGCTTTTGAGAATTGACCACCACGGACCAGTTCGAGGTAGTACGAGACTTAAGACGACTCATCAAACCACACGCCGCGCCGTCTATAAGACTCTTTATACTCAGTTAACATACTTGCACAATTACTTTAAAAATAATCGGATTTTTAAACTAGTCCAGATATACATTAAATTTTTGTTATCTAAATTTCAGCTCGAGTGGATATTTATATTACATCATATAAATTCCTTCTGTTAATTGTATACTGCACGTTACTGGTTTACAACATTTGACGCTTTAGCGAGCTGTTGAACGTTAAGGCATAAAGTATAATGCGGCATCGTTTATCTGGTGAAACCATTTTCATACTTTTTTAATAACCGTTAAAAGTATTGTTTTATAGTTTTTCATACTTATTCAATAAGTACCAACTCACTAAATCACTTAATAAAATTGCCATACTAACTTTAATAAACAACAAACATATTTTCTTTCCATTTAGCGTCATCCATTTTTGTTCTAATTTACCTAGTTTATATGCTATAAATAACGAAACCAAACCGGCACGCAAATATTTGATGTCAAATAAAAGTGTGGAGGACTAATGAGTATAACGGTAAACAAAGTAAAGTGTATAAATTTAGATAAAAAATCTAACAGTGAACATAAAAAATATAGGAAGCGTAATACACACACACACACACACACAAATATATATATATATATATATATATATATATATATATATATTGTCCAGTGTTATCACTTCCTTGAAAAACCACTGGAATTCAATTAAACCTAACTGTCCTGTTTCCTGGGATGTATTTGCAGAACTCTTGCAACTAGTATTTGATACTAATTTCTTGGTCTTTGATGACAAATATTACCTTCAAATTTTTGGCACACCTATGGGTTCCTCAATCTCTCCTATCCTAGTCAACTATGTATTGGATGATTTAGTTTCTGACCGATTGGGTCGTTTGGATGTTCAAATCCCTTTTATTAAGAGGTATGTGGATGATTTATTATTAGCCCTACCACCTGACAAGGTTCAGGGTACCTTATCCTTCTTTAATGAGTTTGATCCTCATTTACAGTTCACTGTTGAACTTGAGGACAGCATCACCAATAGCATTCCCTTCTTAGACATGCGTGTCATTAGAATGGGAGATAACACCCTAACCACAAGTTGGTATAGAAAACCCATGGCCTCAAATAGGTTCCTTAATTACCACTCCTGTCACCCTATGAAGTATAAACTAAACCTTATACAAGCTTTAAGCTGCAGATTACATAAATTGACACATCCAATTAATCGAAGGGAATCCCTTAAGTTATTAAGAAATATTCTAATACAGAACTCATATCCATCATCAATCATAAACAAATACCTTTACACACAAAGCTATGGTTCCTCGTTTGATGACATACCCAATGGTGACCAACTCAGAACTATTTCAAATAACTCAATTAATAGCATTGTTCTGCCTGATACTGATTCTGAGAATCCTATTATCCATTACTCTTCTCTACCTTATTTTCCTCAAGTTACTGAGAAACTTATTAAACTGTATAAACAAAATAACATTCCTGTTAAAATTGCTGTCAAGAACGCAAAAACTGTTAGAAATCTTTTTTCAAAAACTAAAACACCATTGTCTACTTTAGAACAAGTCAATACAATTTACCACCTTCCATGTTCTGACTGTGAAATGTGCTACATTGGCCAGACCGGTAGATCTTTAAAAGGTCGTCTTACTTCACATCGTAGTGATATTAATTTATCAAAAAATACGTGTGCTCTCGCACATCATGCTATTAGCACCAAACATAAAGTGGATTTTAATGAAGTTAAGATTCTTGGCACTGAACGTAATCTATTTAAAAGACAGTTTTTAGAAATGTGTTCAATTCTTAAACATCCTAATTCTCTAAATAAGAGAACTGACATAAGTAACTTGAGCCAAATTTATCATGCTCTAATATTGCAGAACTAGGCTTTACTTTCTTTTTCAATATAATTATCATGTAATATACATATTTGAACACAAAATTTTTCATTGAATAATATAACATAGTAAATAAATAACTAATATAAAATAAACTATAACACTCAATTCTTTATAGCAATTACTTAAATATAGGCAACTTTCATTACAAGGTTACCTCTACATTATAATTTGTCCATATGAGTGTGAACCAGTCACTATTTAATAGTATAGTAATAATATTAACATTGTAATTGATTCATAGAATCCTTTACAAATTACAGATCTAAGTGTATGAAGCTTAGACTGTTGGAAATTATCTAATTGTTATTCACCTGTTGGCAAAAATTTCTTCAGCCACAATGTTTAACATAAATTTAAATATAAGAGTTTGGATGAAATTCTCCTGTTTGTTTGTTTTTAGACGGGCTAATGCGAGTGATTGTTATTACTATATCAGTCTCTTTCATTGGATTGTCTCTTACAAGCGGGCTGTCATCCAAAGCTCATTAACTTTTAAATAAACCGCTCAATTATTTGAGGTGGTACCTCTGACCTTGCTGTTCTGTTGAAATAATTTCAACCTCAAGGTTGGCTGTCTTTTCGTAGATCTGTGTCAGTCTGTTCAATCTAACGCCATTTTCCTGGTAGCAGGTGTAAGGCTTAGACCGGTAACTTCATTCTTTTACACTTATTTTATTTTTAAATTATATTAACATCTTTTAATAATGCTACCAAAAGTTAAAATTAAAATTTAATAATTATCTATTGTTGGAAGTTAATCGTTGATTTTCTTAGTTCTTTGCATCAACTACGTTATAATTTAACATATATTTTTTATACTTTTGACCACATGGTCACTCATTGTGCTAATTTTTTAATAAGTCACTAAATGTTGTTAGTAAATTAAATGTTTATACATTTCTACTTTATATTGTCCATTTATTCAAGTTTAATTCATAAGCTTGTTAACATCTTTGACTGCTACATGTCTTTTTAAGGTAACACCTGTAACATCTTTTCCATGATTGTGTGGTTCTTATATTATACTTTTTAGAATGAACTGATGATGCTTTCAGAATACGAAAGCGAAACGTTTTCAAAATAGATAGAGTGGCACATCAACTTTGTCTTTCATTTCTCCACCTACAAATTGACCGATATAAGAGCCCACCACTCTGTTGAGTGATCCTTTTATATATTGGAATTTGACGGTCGTACTCCTTTTTCCGATGCTTTCTGTTGCAGAGGGGTTCTACGCTACCACGAGGCGCACACATGGAGACTTAGCCGTGAAGAAACTGAAGAGATGGACAAAACTAACGGAGAAATTAGCAACAACTGAGGCCAGAAGATCCTTCCTCCTTGAGTGTAGGAGAACTAAGAAAATCCCACGATTCATCGTCGACACCACTTCCAACTTATTTGCATCCACATCTAGCTCCACAGACAACAGACTATATCACAGAAGCCAGGTTTTAAATAGACAGGTGAGGGTACGATTACTTAATTTCCATATTTCTAAGGTTCACACAGATATTAAATCTTTAACTTTTCAAATAAATAATGTTACTTCCTTTTTGGACAATCATTTACCTGACAATTTGTTGGACACTTTTGAGGCTTCTTTACATAAAAAATTTAATTACATTTATAATAAATCCATGGCACACCTTAAAAATAAACTTAATAACTTAGACACTCCTGATTTTAATAAAATTCCATTTAATCCCAAATGGATTAAAAATTTATCTAATACTGAGGTTCCTCCAGACATATTGAAGTTGTTATCTTTGGGTCCTAAATTTGGCCTTCAACCAACTTTCAAGGACTACTCAATTAGTAGAATCTTAGCTGATGTTGAGAATATTTTGTCTCATGCGGACAACTCTGACCTTTTATCTCTTAGGTCTTCTTCTAACAACATCTTGTTAAATTTCACTAAACGCCCTAGGCAACCCATATCGGAGATAGATAAGGTTTACAGGGAGACGGTATCGTTTTTAAAAACCCACCCTAATCTTCTCGTTCTCACGAGTGACAAAGGTAATTCTACTGTTCTTATGGATAGAGATCAATATTTCAGTTTGAGTAAATCACTGTTAGATGATGATAGATATTATCAACCACTTTCAACTAACCCTTGCTCTAAATTCACAAATAAAATAAATAAATTTATAACACATTTGAAAAATATTAAGATCATAGATCAACCTTTAGCTAAAACTTTACATAATTATGATGGATATGCTCCTAGATTTTATTGTCTGCCAAAGATACATAAACCTACACTGAGCATGAGACCTATTGTGTCCTCAATTAATTCACCTAATATCAATATTGCTAAATTTCTAACTGACATCCTTTCAAAGTCATATAATTACAATAATGACTTTAATATTGTTGATTCGTTTAACTTTAGTGAATTCATTAACAATTTCAAATTACCACCAGGTTACATTTTAGTAAGTTTTGATGTGGTTTCTCTCTTCACTAACTTACCTTTGTCCAGTGTTATCACTTCCTTGAAAAACCACTGGAATTCAATTAAACCTAACTGTCCTGTTTCCTGGGATGTATTTGCAGAACTCTTGCAACTAGTATTTGATACTAATTTCTTGGTCTTTGATGACAAATATTACCTTCAAATTTTTGGCACACCTATGGGTTCCTCAATCTCTCCTATCCTAGTCAACTATGTATTGGATGATTTAGTTTCTGACCGATTGGGTCGTTTGGATGTTCAAATCCCTTTTATTAAGAGGTATGTGGATGATTTATTATTAGCCCTACCACCTGACAAGGTTCAGGGTACCTTATCCTTCTTTAATGAGTTTGATCCTCATTTACAGTTCACTGTTGAACTTGAGGACAGCATCACCAATAGCATTCCCTTCTTAGACATGCGTGTCATTAGAATGGGAGATAACACCCTAACCACAAGTTGGTATAGAAAACCCATGGCCTCAAATAGGTTCCTTAATTACCACTCCTGTCACCCTATGAAGTATAAACTAAACCTTATACAAGCTTTAAGCTGCAGATTACATAAATTGACACATCCAATTAATCGAAGGGAATCCCTTAAGTTATTAAGAAATATTCTAATACAGAACTCATATCCATCATCAATCATAAACAAATACCTTTACACACAAAGCTATGGTTCCTCGTTTGATGACATACCCAATGGTGACCAACTCAGAACTATTTCAAATAACTCAATTAATAGCATTGTTCTGCCTGATACTGATTCTGAGAATCCTATTATCCATTACTCTTCTCTACCTTATTTTCCTCAAGTTACTGAGAAACTTATTAAACTGTATAAACAAAATAACATTCCTGTTAAAATTGCTGTCAAGAACGCAAAAACTGTTAGAAATCTTTTTTCAAAAACTAAAACACCATTGTCTACTTTAGAACAAGTCAATACAATTTACCACCTTCCATGTTCTGACTGTGAAATGTGCTACATTGGCCAGACCGGTAGATCTTTAAAAGGTCGTCTTACTTCACATCGTAGTGATATTAATTTATCAAAAAATACGTGTGCTCTCGCACATCATGCTATTAGCACCAAACATAAAGTGGATTTTAATGAAGTTAAGATTCTTGGCACTGAACGTAATCTATTTAAAAGACAGTTTTTAGAAATGTGTTCAATTCTTAAACATCCTAATTCTCTAAATAAGAGAACTGACATAAGTAACTTGAGCCAAATTTATCATGCTCTAATATTGCAGAACTAGGCTTTACTTTCTTTTTCAATATAATTATCATGTAATATACATATTTGAACACAAAATTTTTCATTGAATAATATAACATAGTAAATAAATAACTAATATAAAATAAACTATAACACTCAATTCTTTATAGCAATTACTTAAATATAGGCAACTTTCATTACAAGGTTACCTCTACATTATAATTTGTCCATATGAGTGTGAACCAGTCACTATTTAATAGTATAGTAATAATATTAACATTGTAATTGATTCATAGAATCCTTTACAAATTACAGATCTAAGTGTATGAAGCTTAGACTGTTGGAAATTATCTAATTGTTATTCACCTGTTGGCAAAAATTTCTTCAGCCACAATGTTTAACATAAATTTAAATATAAGAGTTTGGATGAAATTCTCCTGTTTGTTTGTTTTTAGACGGGCTAATGCGAGTGATTGTTATTACTATATCAGTCTCTTTCATTGGATTGTCTCTTACAAGCGGGCTGTCATCCAAAGCTCATTAACTTTTAAATAAACCGCTCAATTATTTGAGGTGGTACCTCTGACCTTGCTGTTCTGTTGAAATAATTTCAACCTCAAGGTTGGCTGTCTTTTCGTAGATCTGTGTCAGTCTGTTCAATCTAACGCCATTTTCCTGGTAGCAGGTGTAAGGCTTAGACCGGTAACTTCATTCTTTTACACTTATTTTATTTTTAAATTATATTAACATCTTTTAATAATGCTACCAAAAGTTAAAATTAAAATTTAATAATTATCTATTGTTGGAAGTTAATCGTTGATTTTCTTAGTTCTTTGCATCAACTACGTTATAATTTAACATATATTTTTTATACTTTTGACCACATGGTCACTCATTGTGCTAATTTTTTAATAAGTCACTAAATGTTGTTAGTAAATTAAATGTTTATACATTTCTACTTTATATTGTCCATTTATTCAAGTTTAATTCATAAGCTTGTTAACATCTTTGACTGCTACATGTCTTTTTAAGGTAACACCTGTAACATCTTTTCCATGATTGTGTGGTTCTTATATTATACTTTTTAGAATGAACTGATGATGCTTTCAGAATACGAAAGCGAAACGTTTTCAAAATAGATAGAGTGGCACATCAACTTTGTCTTTCATTTCTCCACCTACAAATTGACCGATATAAGAGCCCACCACTCTGTTGAGTGATCCTTTTATATATATATATATATATATATATATATATATATATATATATATATATATATATACAGTGCTAGTCAAAAGTCCGTTCCCCCCTTCGTATTTTTTAAACGGTTATACTTATAATAGTGAAATTTGGAGGGAGCTATTAAACAGACGTAGGCTTCTCAACTAGTCATGACAGGTGACATAATAGTGACAGATGACGTTACAGCGCCACTGTGACAGATAATTTTAAATGGAACCTTATAGCAAATGATACCTCGTTTGAAAGGTATTGAAAATACCTATTCAGTCATAATAATTTTATTTGAGTTTAAGCTCATTTTGATAAATAAATTAAATAAATACTAAAATTGTAGTTTCGCATTTAATTAATAAATATTAAAACCTCCGCCTCTGGTTACTTGTCAAAAAGTTGACGTTTTTCAATTCTCTAATTGTTTTTACGTCAACGTCAACTTTTTTGACAATTAACCAGAGGCGAACGTTAGAATATTTATCGATTAAATGCGAAACTACAATTATTTTAATATACCTATTCAATAATACTAATTTTGTTTGGATTTAAGATCCTTTGGACGAATAAATTAAATAAATACTAAAATTCTAATTCAGCCTTTGGTTATTTGTCAATCTAGTTGTTTTTAGTTTGCAAAAGCGTTTATAGCCCAATATTTAGTTTCTGTTTCTACTTAGTTTAGTCAATTCAAGTTTAGTCAAGTTGTTTTAAGTTAGTTGTTCTTAGTTAATATTTAGTTGAGTTAGCTAATTTAGTTTAGTTAATTATTAGTCTTTACAAAGGCAGAACGGTACGTACAGTATCCGATAAAGTAGCAGCTGTATTACTAATTGGTGAATGTGGAAATAATTTCCATGCAGCAGAACGTCTTTTTAATAAGAGGTAACCCGATCGCCTTATATCGAGATCTTATTTGGGAAAGCTTCTTCGGAAGTTTAAATAAACAGGAAGTCTTCAAGATGTCAAACGATCTGGTCGACCAACAATTAGTGATGACAAAAAAATCAGAAATGGTAGTGAACCCTACTTCTTCTACAGCCCAAGTTGCATCTATTTATGGAATCAGTCAATAGACAGTACACCAACTGTTGGCTGAAAACGAATTTCAGGCATACAAATTAAAAATTGTGCACCAACTTTTAGATGATGACCCCGACTGAAGAGTAGAATTCTGTGAAAATATGTCCAATAAAATTAACCAACAGCCCAATTACATAAAAATAATTTGTTTTAGTGACGTAAGTACTTTTTCTCTCAATGGAAATGTTAACACACACAATGTGAGGTATTGGAGTGACACAAATCCTCACGTCTTTCCTAAAACATATACTCCAATTTAAAAAAATAAATAAATAAATGTTTGGGCAGGTATTTTGGGAAACCACATAGTTGGGCCTGTTTTTCTCAATACTAACTTAACCGGTGAAGTGTATCTGGAGATGTTACAAAATGCAATTGAACCATTAATACTTGAAATTCTGGAGGATAATCCAGATGAATTCGGCAACTTGGAAATAACGTTTCAACAAGATGGTGCTTCTACACACTATTATGGTGCAATAAGACGTTACCTAGATGAGGAATATCGAGGTAGATGGATTGGACGACGAGGTACGACATATTGGACAGCTCGGTCACCGGACCTCACACCATTAGACTTTTTTCTGTTGGGATACTTGAAATCTAAAGTTTATGCTACAGTAACCGACAATATTGATATTTTGAAACAATGAATTGTTAAAGAATGTAGGACAATTTCCCCCGACACATTTGAACGAATACGGCAAGAGTTTAGAAATAGGATGCATTACTGTCAGGAAGTAGATGGAGCACATTTTGAACACTTACTATAAGAACTGGTTGTTAAATATTTATCAATTAAATGAAAAGCTACAATTTAGTATTTATTTAATTTATTCATCAAAATGAGTTTAAACTTAAACAAAATTATTATGACTGGATAGGTATTTTCAATACCTTTCAAATGAGGTATCACTTGCCATAAGGTCCCATTTAAAATTATCTGTCACAGTGACGCTGTAACGTCATCTGTCACTATTACGTCACCTGTTATGACTAGTTGAGAAGCCTACGTCTGTTTATTACCTCCCTCCAAATTTCACTATTATAACAATAACCGTTCAAAAGATACGAGGGGGGAACGGACTTTTGACTAGCACTGTATATATATATATATATATATATATATATATATATATATATATATATATATATATATATATACAGTGCTAGTTAAAAGTTCGTTCCATCCTCGTATCTTTTAAATTGTTATTGTTATAATAGTGAAATTTGGACGAAGCTAATAAACAGACGTAGGCTTCTCAACTAGTCATAACAGGTGACGTAACAGTGACAGATGACGTTACAGCGCCAATGTGACAGATAATTTTAAATGGGACCTTATGGCAAGTGATAACTCGTTTGAAATAAAAAGTATTGACATACCTATTCAGTTATTATAATTTTGTTTAAGTTTAAGCTTATTTGGTGGATAAATTTAATACATACTAAAATTGTAGCTTCTCATTTAATTAATAAATATTTAACAACCAGTTCTTATAGTAAGTGTTGAAAATGTGCTCCATCTATTTCCTGACAGTAATGCATCCAATTTCTGAACTCTTGCCGTACTCGTTCAAATGTGTCGGAGAAAGTGGCTCTACATTCTCAACAATTCGTTGTTTCAAAATGTCAATATTGTCGGATGCTGTAGCCTAAACTTTAGATTTAGAGTATCTCCACAGACAATAATCCAATGGTGTGAGGTCCGGTGATCGAGCTGGCCAATCTATCGTAACTCGTCGTCCATTCCATCTACCACGATATTCCCCACTTAGGACGTCTTACTGCACTATAATGGTGAGCAGGAGCACCATCTTGTTGCAACGTTATTTCCAAGTTGCTGAATTCATCTGGATTATCCTCCAGAATTTCAAGTATTAACTATCCAATTGCATTTTGTAACATCTCCAGATACACTTTACCGGTTAAGTTAATATTGAGAAAAACAGGCCCAAGTATGTGGTTTCCCAAAATACCTGTAGTCCATTCGTCACAGTGTTGAACCCTAAAAATCATACGAATAAGCTGAATTTTGCAGAGAATATTAATTTTGGGCCCCCAAAAAAAAACAGACACAAAAGTTTACCACTCTTACCCCCGAGCTTCCCTCTAAAACTGCTCTCGGGAGTAAAAATACAAAATATCGATTTACCAAGAATCTATACACGTCGAAAAAAAAGTTTTAAATAAAAAATGTAGCTGGGATAATTTTAAACAAAAATGTTCAATAAAATTTGTATCAGCTTGACGGTGGAAATTCGATATCTTTTTATCTAAATGTCTTATCGACAAAAATCAAGATGCGATTTAAACGCAAAGAGTGCAGCTTTCGTATGCAGTATTTTTCTGCCGAGAATAAACTCAGTATTTATAAAGGTGTTAAATAAATTAACGTAGCGCGTTAAAGTATAGGAATATATAACATGGCAACGTAAGACTAAACTCACACATGAGTATTTAGTGACTTAAAACATGTACATTCAGATAGCTCTGATGATGGAATACTAATTCCGAAAACGTTCTGTGATGTAGCCCAATAGGGTGTTTTAATATATACCTTTTATAAAGAAATTTTTAAATAAATTTTTTGTGATACATGGTAGACAGCCAGCTAAAGGAATTTAGAATTCGAGTCTCTTACACAAGTTTCTGGGTCTACCCGTCATCAGAGAGACTTGGTTGACTCGATTTCAATCGCGTAGGTTTCTCCTCACCGCCCAAGTTCCTTCGTTGCTGTATTGAGCTCCACACACGGGGCGTTTAGTGGTCGTCTAGAATTGCAAATCTCTTCTTGTCTTGTGCGACTCTCGTCACATGCGATTGGTAGCACACGAGAAAGTTCGAGTGAGACGCACGTTTTCAGTCATGGGGATAAGATTATTGTATTTGCTTTCTTCGTTTTTTATTGTTTTTTGCCTAAAATAATTTTTTAAGAACGACGAATATTATGTTCGTTGTTTGTAGTACTACTAGCTTTGTAGAAATATATTGTTTGTAATATAAAATTCTGAAAACATTGAATTTCTATTTCTAGGTGTTTAATATAAAATTCGTTGGGGAAGTGTAAAAATACCCTCAATTGTATAATTATACAATGAAAGAATAAGTGTGCGGTGAACAATCGCTCGTGCAGCAGGGTTTGTTCAAGACGAACATGACGCATGAACTTAGATGCGTGCCTTTGATCGACCCATATGCGGATGGCCTTAGGGTTCTACTATAGATTCTCGTAGTGTTACATCCACTGATGTTTGTTAAAGATTTTTAAATTTTTCTATTCTATGGGTCCGTCTTATCATTGTATAAACAAAAGTTTGTCTTTTATGATTGCTTCTGTGTGCACATTGGAAATCTGTTTGCTTAATTCCGACCTTCTCTACAATATATTTCTTTGTTTGCTACCCTAATTTTTTTATATTTATTTAAGATATACCTATTATTCAAAAGAATTTAATTAGTTAATTTAAGTTATCTTACAAAATCGCAAATTCGAGACATTTTTAGATTCTGTTAGATGATACGGTGGTCTACTCAACGGAGCTGGAAGATGAATTTGACATGCAAAGTAATCCACTCAATATGACTCTTTTTAATTTTCTTTTAACGGTTTCTATCTTCTAGTGACGTTGGTGACCAGATTAATTCATCTTATTCTATTCACAGCAGCTCGAAATATATATATATATATATATATATATATATATATATATATATAGATATATATATATATATATATATATATATATATATATATATATATATATATATATATATATATATATATATATATATATATCGACCAGTCGATTTCCAAAGATTGGCCAGCCAGGAGAAACTTCTGCATCCAGGGCCTCTCTTGCCCTTATTCTTGCCTTGTAGAATCAACTGTAGAAGACGGTATTTATTATTACGCATAATGTGGCCGAAGTAAGCCAATTTTCTGTTCTTTAGGGTGTTAATAATTTCTTGGTCTTTCTTTTGCCTCTGGAGGATAGTTTGTAAGTTGTGTGGTGTATATATGCGTCCCTTAACAGACGTCGGTAGCATCACATGGTAAATGCCTCTAATTGTTTTATGGCATCTGTAAGATTCCAACTTTCTATTCCGTAGAGGAGGACTTTAAAGACGTAACGTCTAAGAATTCTCAAGCATATATTGATATTTAAAGGTAAATTGCAGATAATCTCTCTACCGTTAAAAGAGCTTCTGCCTTTTTAAATACGAGTTTTTATTTCGTAGCTATGATCCCAGGTGTTCTTATGATCTTGCTATCTAGCTATGATCTAGCTATGATCCTTAATGTTGCAGCCTAGATAGCATATTTTCTCCACTCTTTCTAACATGTTTTACAACAAGATCCATCATCCTTTGGAGCCCCTGCGTACTATCTGCCGGCAATACGGTATAGTCTGCATATCTATTATTGGATATAAGTTTAGTACAATTCATTTTAGAATCGGCTGTTGTATTTTATTGACGATATAAGTCTGAAATTAGTATTATATCCTTACCAACAAGTCCTGATAATTTCATGATATCAATTAGTTTCACATGTGGTACTTAGTCAAATATACCACATGTTACTTTGTTACAAGTCCTGCTCTGGGTCCAAATTAAACGTCACTTAGGTGTTCTTTTTGGTACATATGCGCAAGTTAATATTAATAGTAGTCAGTCTTTTGCTCATATGATTATGTTGATGAATAGCTTCGTAAGAGCTGAGATTTGGTGTGCCTCTAATAGCCTTAAAATTTCACCGTACACTTCATTAGGTTCTGGTGATTTTCCATCTTTAAACCGCTTAATGGCCATTATTACTTTTTCGTTTCATATTTCTGAGCTGTAGGGCTTGTCTATTTCAGTCTTCTTGCTGTATCTTCGAATAATTATTGCATGTATTATCTTTTTAATGTTGTATATAATTGTTGACAATTCAAGGCAATATCAGGAAACACAGAAATGTAAAACTACTCATTATTTGCGTTCGTAAAGTGTGGAAGCGTTCCTTTATCTTAAAAGTTCTTTTTAAATAAATCTAATAGGTACAATTTATGTTTAATGTTTAAGTATTTTCATACTAAAAAAATGCTTAAAAATTACTCCAAGATGGGTTTTAAAGTACAAGTTATTTGTTGATTTATGACTACTTTTGTTTTTTCGACTTTATCGTTTATGGTAAGATATCGTTAATGAACCAAGTGATTAAGCCAAAGATCCCACAAATAATTAGAAGATAAAGACAAAGAAACATAGCCGTAAGGGCAATATTATAGGTCGAGTGTGCTTTTGCTTAATAAAGTCAACTAACCCTTTTAAGAAGATCTGATTTAAAATAGATTATATAATACAGTTCACGATAAAATCTGGAATGCACAATGCGGTAATGATGCAAATTAAGTTAACCCATTTATAGATAGCAAAAAACGAAATAAGAGAAGGTAACAGGTGCAACGAACTCCACGAAAGAGGCTGCAACTTAATGTGCTGTCACAGCTCAAAAGATTTATATCATATCGGTTTAATCACAATTAACGGCAACGGTTCGACAACGGCTTCTTCTTATTATATAAATACTACAATTCAAGACCGATCTTCATGATCTCCATTATAAATTCCGCTATGATTTTTACAATATTATGCTAGGTAGCTGCATATATTATGCAAACAAGTGCCGAGCGGAAATTGAACCAACGGTTTTTCAAATCACAAAAGATATGAAATAGTTGATTTCTACTCGTTAAGTTGGCTTTTGAAGTAAAAAAATGTTCGCATGTACCGTATACTCTAAGAAATTCGAAAAAGGAAATTAGAAAAACATAAAAACAAGGAATTACACGGATTTTTCATACGAACAACAAATGAATGACACATAAAATTAAAAAAAAAAACAACCTCTCATAAATATTCAGTGACGATAAGATTAGCTTGTAGAAATTTTCCAATAGTTGTTGATTTATGGAGATAGTGTTCCACTATCTATTTGTTTGGAACCCTTTAAAAACCATTTTATAAATTTATTTTGTCATTTTGTCTATTTGACGAACTGGTTGTCTTGTTAATGAAAAATGGGCGCCTCTCTTTCGAGCAAGTTGCGATATATTGGCTCTTCTCATATTGTTTGTATTCTTGTAATCTGGTTGAAGTGTATTTATGCTGGTAATTTCTACTAGCTTTATATTTACTTCTTTTATACTAATATAGGAGCCAGGGAGGGGAGAGCTGAGTATTCACGCTTATGTACCGTTCCCGTCATAAAAAACTAACTCTTATAACCGAAAATCGTGTTTTTCAAGTTGCGTAAGTTGAGCTTGTCACATGTGTCATTCTAATTTCGAAGGCAACGATGCCAGTTCAACTGAAATATTATATCAAACCAGCTAAAAGGAGAGCTGTGTGACGGGTCGCAAGTTTTTAGTATACTAAAAACTAAAACAATATCGAGCATTCTCGATCAGTCAGTCACATTTATATTTATATATTTATTTAAACATACATCTAAAAAATTCGATTAATTTTGAAATTTTCCATTCTCTCAGTACCCATACATTGATTCGTGTTTTATTAATTATAATTTATAAAAATATTTCAATTCAAAAATAATAATAGATATTAAATCTAGACATGACTTTAAATTTATGTTTAATTTCAAATCGAGAGGTGTGATTGGTTTTTCGTAAAGTGTAGCACAAAACTGTATTGAGTTGTGGAATACTACAGTAAATAAAACCCACTAGAAAAAATTAAAATTTAATTTGAAATTAATAAAAAATGAATAATTTTTACAGTGAACAAGTGTGGGATTTAAATATATGTATTACAATTCAAAAAATTAATATTTTGTCATACAGAGATGCTTAGCAATGGTAGTAATCGCATATTAGCTATAATTGGCGTTGGGGCAACAGGAACAATATCACAGTTTGATTCTGATTTTAGCCTGCAAAATATGTTACATTATTTTTTATTTTGTAGATATAAATATTAAATGTAGAACTCTATGAACATATTTTTTATAGATACAGAAATTACTGTTCAGGAGGAAAATGCTATTTCTGACGAAACACTTGAAATTATCAATATTCATATTAATAAAGAATTTGATGATTGTGAGATTGATGACTCAAATGTAAACGCAATAGAACTGATATTTATTATCACTACTTCTGCTTTGTTTGTAATGTATTGTATTTATAGGCAAGCTGTAGTTGGAAATCTTGGACCCTAAGATTAGGCAACCCATGAGCAAAGCATTAAGAGTTTTAAATGTTGTTGGTAAGCGATTTTGTTAAAGCATGTAATAAGCATATTTTTTTCTGTCTTATTTCTAGATGCAGAGTGTAATGCATTAAGTAAGGAAAACGTAGTTTCTGAAGAAAAAGAACCTGTTAACTCTGCTGAAGGAATCAATTCCTTTCAAAATAAAGAAACAGCAGAACAGAACAGCAGAAGCTGAAAAAAACGTCTTGCTGAAAAGCATGCGTTAGAAATCAAGATATTACTGGCCGAACTAGAAAACAAAAATAACATTTGAATTCTTTGACGTGAATAGAAAAATTAAAATGTTTAAGTTTAAAGATTAAACTATTTTCAGCATGTGTTATATTTTATTTTGAGCTATTATAAATTAGCAAAATGATTTAAAAAGAGAGAAGCCCTCATTCTGTTCTGTCCCCGCATAATGCAACTTCTATCAAGTGGTAAATGTACTTCCGCAGCTTCCAAATGAAATTCATTTGGTGGCTCTTCTTCATGTTCTTCTATAACAATATTGTGTAGAATGGCAGTTGCGACTATTATCGCCTATGAATGTTCCAGTGACACTCGCATACCCATTGAGAGGATAGGAAACCTACGTTTGGTAAGGAAACCACACCCAATATGATCTTTCCACACAATTTCTTGTTCATATATGTGATTAATTGAAAAGTGTTTCAGAAGGAGTAATAGGCTGTGGTAAGGGAGTGATTAAAACAATATTATTAGCATACCCACTGTCCCCTAAAATAATACTCGTTTCAACTTCTCCATTCTCCAACCTTCCTCTGATTCTACTGTTATTATAAATTACCTGATCGTGCAACAACATCCATTATCTTTAAATGTGCATCACGAATTGTTTGTACATTCCAGGAGAAATATCTCCCCGATTTCTGTATATTTCTACTTCATTTCCACCTGGAGACATAATACGAACATGGGTGCAGTCAATAGTCCCAATAACATGAGGGAATCTGACAATGGCATAAAAACCTTCTTTTATTTCTAAACGTTTCATGTCTGTTACTGGAAATTTTATGTATCTTTTTCGTAAAGTAGCAATAGCCTCAGTGACTTGGGTAACAATAACACATGCAGAGGTTTTACTTACTCCAGTAAAGTCTCCAGATGTGAATAAAAAGTTACCTGTGGCATAAAAACGCAAGCAATTTTCTTTCTGGTCTTATAGCTTGATTGCGATCTGTTAATGATTTAATGTAATTATATTTGTAATTTGGCCTAAAAATTATTTTTTTCTTTATTCAAACCTTTCCAACTCTCATTTTTTTTCCTTGAAACTTACCGAACTTTGAGCAATTTCGGTTGTCGATATACTATTTCTTCCCTTTCCTCCTTATTGGAATCAAAAACATTTAAATCTGCCAGAATCATTTCGAAAATATTATTTAAAATTAATAATTAATTAAAAACAACAATTAATATCACCTATAACCTTATTCGCTTTCGCTCATCAATCTGTCAAGGAATATGACATACACTGCCGAACAATAGAAGGCGAGAATAACTAACTCTAATTCGCCCGAGCTGACGTGGATAAGTTATCTGTTAGTTTATACTGAGAGCAAACTTATTCTAAACTTGTAGAACATAATTGTTTGTTATTATACTGCGTATGGATTATCCTAGGTATATACTTTAATTGTAGAACCGGACCTAAGGAGATTGGAAATTGATATTGCAGGAGGGATGGTTAAACAATTATTTTATAGATGCTTATTCTTTTGCCAACTTATAATGGATGTAATATATTTGATGGTTAAATTTTGTTTGTACAACTTACCCACTATATTTGTTCCAATAAACATACCTGAAACAAAAGAAAAAAAATATTAATCTATCTATATATAAAAGGCTATGATAACAGTGACAGGTCTCACTGTAATTCCGGTCACATACGGGCGCCATCTAGGAAAGAAATATGAACTACTATATTTCAATCATATTTTGTTCTTGAAACGATACGTTTAATTAATAATACATTATAATAATTAATAATTAATTTTAATATTATTTTTAAGGTTTAATTTGGATTTCAAACCTTCTTTCGTACAGCCAACTAGGAAAGAAAATCTGAACTACTCAAATCTGACATTTCATTCATATTTTGTTCATGAAATGATAAGTTTATTTAAAAATACTAACAATATTAATTATACCATTTTTCAAAGTAAAACACTTGCACGCCACGATTTATACAAAGTGACGTCACTTATATTTAAAATTTCCAAAACATCAACCTTAGAGTTCAAATTTTCCTAACACAGCTAATAATACGAAACCCATACGGAACTGCTCGATCTTTCATAGGCGGCAACATGGTGTAATAATCAGAAAAGTGTAATCATCATTATATTGGAAACTTTAGAATTATATTGATTCTTCTTCTTGATGTGCCTATCCGTTACAAATGTTGGCGATCATCATGGCAATCTTTATATTATCTGCAGCAGCGCGGAAAAGCTGCACAGATGTTGTATTGAACCAGATTCTGAGGTTCTTCAACCAAGATGTTCTTTTTCTTCCTGGACCTCGCTTTCCAAATATTTTTCCTTGCAGGATGGCTTGAAGGAGAGCATATCTGGATTCATTTCACATAATATGTCCGAAGAATTGTAACTTTCGAGATTTAATGGTGTTCAGTATCTCTCGGTTCTTATTCATTCTTCTAAGGACCTCCTCATTTGTGACTTGGTCTGTCCACGGGATCTTAAGCATTCTCCGATATAGCCACATCTCAAGTGCTTCCAGTTTTTTGCTCATATCTTCGTTCAAGGTCCACAATTCAACACCATATAAAAGGACAGAGAAGACGTAGCATCGCAGCATTCTTACTTTTGTATCAAGAAAGAGGTTGTGACTCTTGAAGAAGGCTCCCGATCCGATTGAAGGTGGCTCTAGCTTTTGCGATGCGTGCTCTAATCTCCTGGTTGTTGGTCCATTCTTCATTTATTATGGTGCCAAGGTAGTTGTAGTGCATCACTCTTTCTACAGGAGATTGGTTGACGAAGAGTTGACCTTCTGTTATCTTTTTCTTGCTAATTATCATAAGCTTTGTCATTTTAACGTTTATATTGATTCCATATTATTGACTGTAATACGTGATTTTGTTCATAAGAACTTTTAGGTCTTCTAAGTTGTCCGCAAATACTATGGTGTCATCTGCATATCTGATGTAGTTAAGACATTTAGTAGAATACCTTTTTCAGTTTCGTGCAAAGCTTCGATAAATATTCTTTCAGAATACAGATTGAAGATTAGAGGAGACAAAATGCAGCCTTGCCTCACGCCACGCATGGTTTTCACCATCAACTCTGAGATTTGCTGTCTGATTCCAGTAAAGATTTTTAATTATTTTCAGATATTGGTTGTTAATTCCTGCTTCTTTTAGTATTTGCATCATCTTGGCGTACTGTACTCGATCAAACGCTTTCTTGTAATCAACCAGACATGCGTATACGTCGCAATTGACGTCTCTGCATATCTGGAATAACACTTGTACTGAGAACAAAGCCTCTCTAGTATCAACAGCATTTGTGAACCCGAACTGGTTGGGAGAAATTTGACTTTCACAGAGCTTGTAGATTAAATAACCAATTATTATATTGATTAAATAACCAAAAACATTTGTTATTATTAATAATATAAATTTTATGAAATAACACTTTAAGTCTAATATTCCACAAAATAATCCTCCTCCGTCCTAATCCCTTTTGGGATGTGGTGACACCATCAGGCCTTTACAGTTTTTTCACGATTTCCCTCCATTCTTCTCTGTGCTGGGCTAGTTGTTCGGCTTCATGTAACCCTTGGTTAATCAATGTTTTTTTGATCTACCCAACTGCTTGGAGATCTTCCCCTAGGTCTCTTTTCTTCAACTCTACCTCGACTATCAGTTTTTCCATCGTACCTGTTCTTCTAGCAATGTGTCCAAAATACTGCAAATATCTCTGTTGTATTTGTTTAAGCAAGCAAAAACCACAAAATAATAATTTTAATTAAATATATTAGACAATTTTACGCAACTGATACGGAAATACTTCAAATTTTATTTACAGTTAAGCGTGTGGCAAAAGTGTATAAGGTGTTGCCGCTTTTTTAGAGTACGACTTTTGTTTATGTTTTGATTTCTTACAGAATTTGAACATACTATAATATAAATTAATACATTGTATTTATAAATACAATATATTAATATATATTTATAAATACAAATATTACATTTAGATTAATAACTTTAAAAACTAATTATTGTTGTGTATTGTAATTGTGATATGCCAAAACAAATAAATAGTCAGTAGAAAGCGGATAAGCTTTCATATAAGATATATTATTTTGAACAAGAAATAATGGCGAGACGTTTTTACTATTAAAGCCCTAAAAGAGATAAGTTTAAAATTTAGAATATATAATTTTGTATTAAAACGTTTTCTTATTTATTTTAATATGTTGCAATAATCTTAAAACTAAGTGTATTTACTGATAATATAGTTTGACAAATAGTTGGCATTATAAAAATTCCTCACTTACTAAATATTCTGATGTTTTGGCAACGCTGTGGGGTTCTGACGACGTAAATTTTGAACGACGTGCAAGCTTTTTTTTAATGAAAAATACTATATATATATATATATATATATATATATATATATATATATATATATATATATACTTATTAATTATATAGATAATTAATAATACAAATATTTATTTATTTTTTCACAAAATTGACAAATATCTTGGTTTGCTCTTATTTAAAGGTAAGATTTATTTTGAAAAATAATTGATATGTTGATTTATATTCATTTGGTTTATATGTAAGAAGATATATGTTGGTTTTGTACGTAGATCGATTTCATAAGACGTCATTTAATTTTTTTTTAATTTTTTATAACAACTCGAGAAATACCGGATCGACTTCTTTGATTTTAAAATATTTGTATAAATCTGACATTTCTATCATATTTTGTTTTAAAATGATATAATTGATTTATTGCTAACAATTTTGATTAATGACGTGTAATATAAATTATACCTCATACGTCACTGATTTATAAATTTATAAAAAAATATTTATTACATATATTTATTTAATAAAGAAATAACATTGTTTATAAAGAAATAAAGGCTTTAGAAAATTTATAAAATAATATATATTATGTACCTATAATTGGTTTAGAGCGTGTACATCACTTCTACATATTTCAAACTGACATTACTTCATTGTACCAAATTGATATTCTATTTTAGGCACTTTTTGAAGTTATACTTCTATACGCGCGTTCGACGTTGGAAATTTGTACGGGAGTGAATCTACCCCTGCCCCTGCCTGAGAGAGAGAGAGAGAGAGAGAGAGAGAGAGAGAGAGAGAGAGAGAGAGAGAGAGAGAGAGAGAGAGAGAGAGAGAGAGAGAGAGAGAGAGAGAGAGAGAGAGAGAGAGAGAGAGAGAGAGAAGAGAGAGAGAGAGAGAGAGAGAGAGAGAGAGAGAGAGAGAGAGAGAGAGAGAGAGAGAGAGAGAGAGAGAGAGAGAGAGAGAGAGAGAGAGAGAGAGAGAGAGAGAGAGAGAGAGAGAGAGAGAGAGAGAGAGAGAGAGAGAGAGAGAGAGGAGAGAGAGAGAGAGAGAGAGAGAGAGAGAGAGAGAGAGAGAGAGAGAGAGAGAGAGAGAGAGAGAGAGAGAGAGAGAGAGAGAGAGAGAGAGAGAGAGAGAGAGAGAGAGAGAGAGAGAGAGAGAGAGAGAGAGAGAGAGAGAGAGAGAGAGAGAGAGAGAGAGAGAGAGAGAGAGAGAGAGAGAGAGAGAGAGAGAGAGAGAGAGAGAGAGAGAGAGAGAGAGAGAGAGAGAGAGAGAGAGAGAGAGAGAGAGAGAGAGAGAGAGAGAGAGAGAGAGAGAGAGAGAGGTATATTTGGCATGAACAATATCATACCAAACCACCTTTCAGCCATCAATTTTTGTTTTTCTGGCATACTTGTCAACACACAAAAGCAACCTACCATCTTTATTTTTCACACATAACCAGCAATTTATGTTCATGAACTTATACCTTAAAAAATCTTTTATTTTTACTAGGTACCAAATGTTGTTTTTGACATAAGTTTCCATGCTTAAGTTTTAAGTTAAGTACTACATGAACATCACATTACAAACACATTCTTGTCATATTTAAATTTCATCTCAACATCATATCTAAACGTATCTTTTACTACATCACTCTTCATTAATAAATCTTATAGAACCCATCTTCCTACATGTGCCTTTTTTACCATTTTTTAGGTACCAAATGTTTCACAACATACAGGGCCTTTTCTTAAAATCTTTAGTTTAGAATAAATAAATCTAGACAAATGTATAGTTGATTTCCTATCGATCCTACAAAATTTCATATACTTCAGTTTATCTACATTCATTGTAAAAAACAATTGTTTCAATGTTTTCAACATAGATACAGGATTAATTAACATTACAGACTACAACATTGATCGTTGATACTGTTACATCATTATACTTTTAACTTTTAAAATTTTAAATAATGCTAGCTTCTGTCATTTTTAGACAACTACCTTAAGTTACACTGACTGCTCTGACCCAACATCCGTCCTAACATGTCAAAAATGTCATTTTTATCAGTTGTTATCAACAGGTCCTCGAAGACACTTCGTCTCAGGACCATATAACCTATGTAGGGTCAAACGTCGCCATGTTACCAATTCCAACGGTAACTTAAACATCCTAATTTGTAATTATATAATAATGTAAAACAACTATAAATTTGTAACATTTAATGGGTTTTGACCCATATATTTTGGTGGCTCATAGCATGTATACCCCGTAAGTATTAACTACATTTTGCTTTAACTGATTTTACACTGATGATAGAATTAACATTCCGAAAACGTTTTGTAATGTAATTGTGATAGCCCGTTTGGGCATTTTATTATATACCTTTTATAAAGGATTTGAAATAAAAATTTTTAAATTACAAGTAGTTAAAATTGTTAGTGTGTAAAATAGTTAATGACACACATTAGCTAAGACTTTGACCATTAGATTGTGAAGATAATAGGCATTCGCATCACAATCATAAAGCATATAAATTTTATAATCAATTAACATAAAGTGAAGTTACCTTTAAAATACAAATAAAATAGAATTTAAAACAATGAATTTACAATAGAAAACTGACGCAAAGCAGACTCTGCATCTCTTTTTAATGGACCAGGTTTATCAACTACGTGATCCTCTCATTGGTCATTTAGGTCACGCGGTCGATAAACCTGGCCCATTAAAAAGAGATGCAGGGACTGCTTTGCGTCAGTTTTTTCTGTTGCACTGGGGGAACGGGCTGGTATTGCAACGATCAGTCTATTTGTATTATATGTCTATGATGTACAGTAATATTGGATAATAATAAATAATAAACGTTATTCTGTGGAGATGTCTGAACTACCCTTCCACAAAATATTATATTTCGAAGCATTACTGGAGGTCGAAGACTTATTCTTCTTTTTCTTTTTCCTCAGCTTTTCCTTATTCAGGTGTCGCTGTTCCTTATTCTTCTTCGCCAATCATTTCTGTCCATCGTATATTCTTCATGTTATCGAAGGCTTATATACACTACATATGTGAGTATTTGTCACTACTACGTCGATATAATTTTACAGTTGCATTTAATAAGTATACAAAAAAATAGTAAATTTTCTGAGAAATTTAGAATACGAGTACATGGATACCACTTACTTATGTTAATTATTGAATGATGATATTAGCTTAAACATCACTAGAAAATTTAAATAAAAATAGAAAAATGTCAAACTTTATTTGCAAAAAGATAATAATCTTGATTATTGCCACATATCAATTAAAACTGATCCTTTAGCGAACTATTTTTTCTGTTTTAGTTATCGAAGTATATGACACCGATATGTCAGTGCTATGTTGGAAGAGGCAGAAATGACAACGAATTGTTCTCTACAAAACTACCAGAAAATTGTATCGGGCATGTTTATTTCAGATCTATTAATTCATTCATTAAAGTGGCCGATGAGGAAAAAAACATCTTCAACTATTGACAATATACAGTGGTGAGTGCTTTATCGCCCGGCTTTTTAACGTAAGAGATAGAAAACACAGTTACCTTGTGAAATAAAAAGAGATGAAACTCGTAAAGGTGGGAAATAATCGATAGAAACCTATAATTTACATTACATTACATTACCACCGTCGATAGTCTCACACCTTTAGACGTTATTATAGTATTAGAAGTGTTAAAGTCGCTTTAAAACCAGGCAAAATAGCGGAAAGGATAGAAGATGGATTTTGTGAGAAAGAATGAGATAAAGCTAGTTCTTAGACGTGGCTATTTGACTTCAGTCATAATTATACGGATGACCGCGAAAATATTTTATTTTAATAATTTCTGATGGAAGAATAAATGATTAAATAAATTAAGAATTAAAGTAAAACACATTAATTAGTGGCGATTTTAAATTATAAATCTTTAAGTTTATTTAATAATAAAAATAACTCAACTGAAATATTTCACTAAACTAAAGGTAGGTATGTTCTGTGCGAAAACATTAATTGTATGTGGAGTTGGTGTAATTATTAGACACGTAGTTAACTGACAAGAAGATTGGGGTTCAATTCCCACCAAGGATAAAATTTTTGTTTTACTCAATCAAAAAATAATAGAAAATATTATACATATTAGGTAACAAGTTTTCAAAAACTCATCTCATTATTTACAATTTATTCTTATTCCAATGTTATAAAACGGAAATACAAAATAATTCAAATTCAAATTCAAAAAGATATTTATGTGTAACACTTCTAATACTAGTAACGACTGACATAAATGTTTAGTGATTCAAATCAAAACGATCTCTGCATAATTTCAAATTATTAAAAAAAAAAACCACATATGGGTTTTGAACTCTAATCGTCTGCGTCGCAGTGTCGAATTCTTACCACTAATCCACAAAGGACTGATGTTTATTTCCGTGACAAGAGTGTATGAAACTCCTCAAATCATAGAAATTATTTTTGATTATTAATTTAAAACCTTAGATTAAATATTCACTAATAATTAATTTATTGTATTCACATTTTTGCTTTTAATTGTGGTCAATCATTTTTTACTTTATGCAAATTTAAAAAAATGTCACTGAAATACGTTACACATACGACGTCACAAATAATAATTATGACCGAGGTGATTTAGCTGAACTAACGTCTAAAGGTGTGAGACTATCGATAGTGTTAATGCAATGTAATGTAAATTATAGGTTTCTATCGATTATTTCCCACCTCTACGAGTTTCATCTCTTTTTATTTCACAAGGTAACTGTGTTTTCTATCTCTTACGTTAAAAAGCCGGTTGATAAAGCACTCACCACTGTATAAACAGCTTTTTTATAGTAACGCACAAATAAAGTTTTCCAAACCCTTTAAGCCTCATCGAGGATGTACCGTAGCAAAACCGGTGTCTATTTGTAAGCTCAACGATGGAAGTTTTATAAAGAATTGAATAACGTGAATAATACCATCATTCCTAACTCAAGGAAGAACTTATTTAATATCGAAGGATCAAAATAATACCCAAGATCCAGCCAAGTACCGCCCAATTACTTATCCTCCAACTCGATATAAATATACTGTAGAATAATAATATACTCTGTAGAAACTCACAGAACCTCAACAGAAAGGAAACGCTAAGGGTTCCATAAGTCAAAAAGAAGAACTTATTATCAACTGTCATTTCTAAACCGGGCATACACAAAAAAAAAGGAACCTCTTCACTGCCTTTATTTTTGACTACAAGAAAGCCTTTGATTCAATGCCGCATGAATGGCTAGTAAATTATATTAAGAATATCTAAAGTCGATGATAATATAGTGACCTTCTTAAGACAGTTGCAACTGAATATAAGGAACGGCATGACTCAGTAGAGAAGATGCTCCATCGAGAGATAGCTTTTAAACTGGGATTTCTACAAACAAACTATCTCCCATATTATCAAGACGTTCCTGAGAGTATGCTTGAGAATGACAACTACAAGTTTTACTTTGATCCCACTGTACTCACAGACCAAACTGTAGTACATAATAGACCAGATCTCGTGCTAGGAAATAAACTAATGAGACAAACAACACTAATATACAAGCGATACCTGACAAAACTAATCAGCGGTTTAAGTACAACGAAAAGATCGACAAGTACAGTGTTCTGAAAATACAAATAAGAAGACAATGGAAAATGGAAAGTACCTAGAAGATACCTATTATTCTTTCTCCAACTGGAGTCATTCCAAAGAACCTCCCAGAAAACATAAAAAGCTGGGTCTAAATAAACATCTATATAAGATCATGCAGAAAGCTGTGCTACTTTCGATGTTCAGATGCGTGCCAAAATTTTTGGCAGATACACCGACGTACTATGTCAACTAGGACTCGATAACACGGAAAGAATCCCACCAGGGCTCAATCCTTTTGATACCGTAGGTATCCGAGATAAGTGAATTTTGAATAAACCTGAATAATAATAAAGGCCATGCAGAAAGCTGTACTACTGGCGACGTTCAGATGTGTATGAAAATTATTGGGAGATACTCCAGCATAGAAAGTCACCTAGGGCTCGATAACACGGAAAGAGTCCCACCAGACCTCAATCCTTTTAATACGTAGGTATCTGGGATAAGCGAATTTTCCCCTTAGAGGGAGTGTGAGAGGATGTGCGAAAGAGTAAAAGTCCAGCTAAAAAATAAATCTAGTTATGACTAAATAATAATTTCATCTGATATTGTTAAAAATTACGAAAACGATCAGATTCCTATACATTCATTTCAACATCAGAAGTCTACATGTAGTTAAGCTCGGGTGGTACTTGTGTAAATGTATTCATGAGAGTAAAAATATTTTTTCTTAACAAAATAGTATAGACGGATTCCATGATCAGCCACTTACAATATTTTTCCTGACCTTATCATACTGTCATATGAAAATCACCCATCCAAATTGAGATTTCTAAATTTTTTGTGTAGGTTTAAGCTTCTAATCTTAGCAAAATAGGATATGTTTATGTAGAAAGGTTGTACTTTTAATGGAGCAGGTTGTGTATTTAAATTGTAATTAATTAAATTAAACGATAATACATGGTTTTTTATTGGAAACAAGTTCCATTCAGGTTTCTGTGATTGCCATTACCATTGTTCTAAACATAATGTTGATTGACTACACATTATTCCGTGTCCGGAACCCATTTTTTCAATCATGCTTAAGCTTTCATGGATACAATTTAATTCAAAAAGTTCAAAAAGTGGATAAAGGTCGAATGTTTGCAAATGGTATTTTACACGAACCCACAAGGTCAATCGCAAAATACTGTTGTATTTTGCGAAATAACAACTTAAGAAAAACTTTATTTATAGAACACTATACGACCCTCTTAGTATTTTACTACTGTTGTTTGGGAAAGTATGTGCGAATTTATTTCATATTTTTACAGTTAATATTTTTTTTGTTACGGTACTGTAATGTGATCTAACTTGGTGCTGTATTTTAAAGACCTTTTGAAATATATTGTTTCCTGTTGTCTCGTAAAACTTAAACTGGATATCTCATTTATGATATTTTGAATACGGAGAATTTGGCTTCTCTTTTGTATGGTTCAAAAATATACACACAAGTGTAAAGTGTCGTGTTACCGTCACAATTAGCTAAAATGATCGAAAAGGTCGCAATACAATGGAATTATTTATTGGTACACCCTCTCGGACCACCGCTTAGAGGGTTCCTTATTAGCTCTGACCATATCAACGCATTCTCACTTCTTAATAAGACAACGATCGACACGGACCTAGTTTCGGACGGTTCTCGTGCTGAGCCTCGGCGGCGACGCTAGCGTCGGTATCAATACCAACTCCTCATTCCTGTTAAGATGGCATCAATATCTTCAAAGGGTAAGTCTGTTCTTTGTACAAAACAACAATAATGAGTAAATCAGTTGATTTCATAACTTATTCACAATTTATAGTTGCTATTTTCGCTAATCTTATGTATAAACAAATATTGCATTTTCCGTTATAATTATTTATCTGATATAACTTAACCAGCGACCTCTCAAGTTTAATCCTAAACAACTGTTATTTTTCTGTTTTCCAATATATTATAATGTCTTCTTCTTCTAACGCCACTACAATATTTCAATCTGCCCTGTTGGATACTTTCCTTCGCCACTACTTGATGTTGATGGTTTTAAGATCTTTCTCGACATAGCCTGTCTACCTTTTAAGGGACCTTCCTCTTATCCTATTTGCTTAGGATTTCCCAAGGGCGTATATATTATGATGTACAGAAAATAATAACAACGACTCATCAACCTATTTTTTAATTTATATTTTTATGCTCATCATCCTCTTTTATTGTATACAGAAAGTATAAACTGACTACAACTACTATAGCTATAATTATAACAAAACAAAAACAACAAATACAGACGTGTATAACTTTAAAAAACAGAACAAACTACTATCCAACAAAAGTCACACAGACATCCCATTTTCCTTTTCTTTTTCTCACTTTCAAATACAGATATTTAGTTGTGTATGTGTGAAAGATTTATATAATTTTGACATCTATAAAACAAACAAAAGGATATATATTAATGTACAGTCAAGGTCTAAACTTCTATATTATTTAACATATGCATCGAGTTAGAATATATGGAGAAGCTATGAGAATATTAACGTATGTATTAAAGACGGCGTAGGTAGGCGTGGCTAACGATGATACCAATATGGCGGTGGGATCAGGGCCAGACTCAATAATATTAAAACTACTATCCAAATATGACTAGTTATTCAGAAGATTTAATCATAATCTAAAAAAGTGCAATACATTTTTAATAAACTATGATTTATTTATCCCGCGGTAAACACTAAAAACACGATATATTATACATAAAGATAAATTAATACAGTCAAATAATATTAATTTATTCTCGGAAGTACGGGCCATTACTTTGTTTAGGTACATATTTGTATACTAACCTGTGGAACGATATTCCTGAAGATTTTTTATTAACATTGCTTCTGCAACTATGCTGAGAACAAGAAACCATTATTATGCACTATCACAATATATTATTAGAGTTTCTATAAAAGTATTAAAAAACTAAAAATATTCGAAAAACAACAAATGTAAACAAACATATACGATCTGTCAAAAGTGTCATAACAATCTTAACAATATGGCCGACGTGAGGTCGTTTTTGCACGTGATGCTCTCTCCATAGATTCTAACTCGATGAATATATGACAACATGTTTAATATGTAAGATTAAAAAGTTAATTTTAGTGATATTATTTTTCATTTATTTATTATTTCGTTTGTATATATTAAAAAAATCTGGATCACAGAAAAAATAAACATAATGGAAAAAAGGGACAAAGAAAAGACATAAACAAAATAAGACACAAACGACTGAACAGAGGTTCTGAAACTGTTTATGTGGCATTTTTGTGACAAGTTAAATATTATTTTATATGGGATTACTAAAATTAATTGTAATGTAAGCATATAAAGATCAGAATTTGATATCAATCGGTGTGTCTAATAACACATCTTAGAATTTGACCCAAAATATGGCTAATGGCTACAAGATCGAGGCGAAATAAGTCAACTCTCAAATTGATATTGCCACCCAGCGCCAATTGATAATATAAAATGATTGTATATGATACTTCTTCACACCTGTAAAACATGGTGATTGCAAAATGGTGATCAACAGATCATTTGAAATGTAGAAATATCACATAATGGTACGTGTAAGCTGGAGCAACAGAATAAGGAACGAAGTAATCCTGAAAATGATAAATACCCAAGGGCAGCTTTGTGGCAGAATAAAAATGTTGAGACATAGGGATTATGAGCAATTGCCATTGATCCCAGAAGCAGATATAAATGTGAGAACTAAAATAGGTAGAAGAAAGAAATCGTAGTGGAGAAATAATACAAATGGGTCAAAAAAGTCGAAAATCCACCGAAAAATTTAGGAAAATATCCACCAATTATTACTCCTGTGACACAGATAAATCTTCACAATAATCACAGACTTTAGGAGAGTTGATACATACCATATGAATTAAAGTATTTATAGTAAACTTGACATCAACAACACAGTCTATTAGGGTTGCAGTCAGAATACTGGCCGGGATGTTAAAAAAAAAACACTCTTTTGACTTTTGTCTAGCTTTCGGAATGGTTTTATTCCGTTTTCAAGACACTGTACTAAGACAAATATGCAAATATTTAAAAAATATCACAATTCTTCAGTGTAACTTACTAATCGTTGAGATTATTTACAAAAGAATTGACACTCAACATTTATAACACACATTAAAATATAAAATCATGAACAAAATACATTCTAAAATTTTTAAAATTTAGGGTTAAGATAATAAACCTTAGTTTATGGCATGTTTTAAAATTATTTATTATTTATATATTTAAAATATATTTAATTTTTCTTTCAGTTGGCTGGAATCTTCCTCAGGAGACTCACGCAGTCCTTGTAGAGATCAAATATTCCCTTAAAGTAAAAACTTCTAACATCGACCTCCTGTCGCATTAAATTTAACATTCAATAAATTTAATATGTGATCTAAGGGTTATTACACATTTCATATTTGCTAGTTTTAAATACTAAGGATGTTTTCACTGATGATGATCTGAGAAGACCGAAAATATTATGAAATGTTTAATCCATTTGGATATTTTAATTTTTATAAAAACTTTTAAATACATACTACTTTACACTAGATTTTTTTTTACTTCATTGTATTTTTTTTAACTATGGTATACAGCCAGCTAACGTGATTTTTCCTTTTATTAGTTATTTAGTCCTTTTATTAGTATTTTTTACAAGTTTATTACTCACAATGTTGGTTTTCGGCAACTTCGTCGCTTTTAGATATACTAAATTTTTCCTGGAGATAAAAATAATCCTAGATGCTATTCCCTTGATTTTTTTATATCTGCTGCTTTGCGAACAGTATTTTACTTTCCACCAACACACCGACTTACTGAAAGGTTTGAACCAACCATGGCTTGCCTCTAGCTATCAATTCGGAATGAATTCTCCAGAAGTTAAAAAAACTTAAAAATTCCTCCAGTGGAGCCTCTCAATACTAGTAAAAAATATAAGTACCTGAAAAGTGTATGTCAACCTAATCCTATGCGACCCTTTCATGTTTTTATTACTATTATTATTATATTCTTCAAAAGCTTACAATATACATGAAAATAATAAAATATATATTTTAAATTTTTTATTTCTATTTGTAAAATGCTATGTTTCTTGTTTCTCTTTTTTAACGAAATATAAAAGTACTCCAATTATTATAAGTAATATTATACAAGTACCAATAAAACAAACAATGAATCCTATACCTTTAAAAGTTTTATAAATACCCATACGGCAACGTTCACAAAGAGCACCCATTTTCTCTTGATTTTTTCACTTTGAAAGACCGATGAATATATTGGTCTGCAAGACTTGTATATTGTTTATATCTATAAAATAAACAGGGGATATAAATTTGTTATTTTATAAATTATATATATATATATATATATATATATATATATATAAATATATATATATATATATATATAAATATATATATATATATATATATATATATATATATATATTATATATATATATATATATTTATATGCATATATTTATATTTTTACTATTATTACTAATAACTTGAAAAATTAATAGATAACTCACGCAATTTCCTGGTCGGACCGCATCGATTTTTCGTTGAAATATTTTGAGCTTTCGTCTCCCCTTTGGAGTCGAAAGCTAAAAGGACAGCAATACACTGAGTAAAAATAGTAATAACTATTGTTCTGACGAGATTAATCCATTTTTGAAGTTATACTTCTATACGCGCGTTCGACGTTGGAAATTTGTACGGGAGTGAATCGGCAAAATCATTACATATGTAAGATATAGGTAAGAGAGAGACAGAAGGTATATTTTTTCTTTCGAGAGTAAAAATCTTCCTTTTCTAAATATATTTATTTATTAAAATTATTATTATTTTTTTGGTAACTAATGTCACGATTTTCACCTTTCATTCTTGTAGTATTTAGCAGTTTCATTTTTTTATCTTTGTGATATCTTAGGTTAAGTTTTGTCAAAAGTAAGGAAATCAATAAATCCTATCGTGATACTTCATTGTTATAGAAAGTTTTAAAGATCATTAATGTAGTCCTCGGTAGTATATTGGTCAGTATCCCCACCTGTCACGCGGGAGACCGAGGTTCCTTTCCCCGCCAGGAAGGACCTTTTTATTAATATTATTATCATGGTAAATTAAACATGTTATATTTGTGCCTAAGTAAGTAAGCCGTAAGTAAGTTATGTATATTGTCATTTTTATATACTTATGAATATTGCATTATAATTTGAATTGTATTATTATATTGAAGTATGTTGCAGTGTAGTGTATTTTATTTTTATATTAATAACAAAATAAACAATGAATTTTACTACTGAGTATGTGTAAAAAAATTTTTGCATTCAAGTCGTTTCATACATATATAAAAATAAAAATATACATTTTCAACAAAATATTGATTGAATCCTTCATTCACTATACTCCTATTACAGGTCAAATGTTGTTTATATACAGCAAACGATGCACCATATTCCTATCTACCTAATTCTGTTTCTTTTTTTGCTCTCTCTTACCTACAGCATTACATATTATGTAATGATTGTGCAGATTGACTCCCATATTCATATAAATTGCTAACGGCGAACGCGTGCATAAAAGTATACCTTCTACCGGTAGTCCCACTAAATTTCCACACCCGACTTTTTTTTCTAGAAGCTGTGTGTCATGCACCTGTAGTACTACAGTCAATTGGTGTATTCAACAAATTAAAAGGGTAGTATTTAAAAAAATAGGAAAATATTTGAAATTAAGGTGAATGAGTTTTTCTACAAAAATAACACAACTTTATTTTATATTTTGTGCCTGATAGCAAACTGAACTGAGATTTATATAGAAATATTAACGTTTCTTAAACAAATATTTAGGTTAGTACTAATCTTGGGACTACTCACGTGTCGATAAGTATTACACAATATTGGGATATCAACTGTATGTTGACTGTATAAAGATAAACAATAGTATCAATAGCAATGAAGAAAATTAATTGTGCACTAGCGAAGTCATATATGTTGCTCTTTAGATAATCTACTGTAGCGTTTACGCTACTGATTAACACCTCACGAAAATTTTTGTGTTCCGCCAGCGATCGATTTTTAAATGGACATTTTTCCCCACACGCGCAGTAGTCGCTTAAAAGGAAGATTCGTCGAGTCTGTACGAGAACGATGAGTTTTTGGTCAGAACTCAGCGCAGACACGCCAACCGGTGAAATTTTTTCACCTTCAAAGTGACGGAATTGGAGCAGTGAAATAATCTTGGACGAATAAAATAATATCTAATTTAATAATCATATCTCAATCATAATAATAAGTAAATTTTAAAAATCAAGATTTCCTAATATAAGAGTTCCACAGAAAAACGAAGATTTTTTTGGCGTGCTGCGGCTCCATATTCCGTCACTTCACTTGAGAGTATTTTCTTAAGAATATTCCCTCAAGGAATAGTTACAGAATTTATTGAATAGTTAAAAACTTGGTTATGGAGTTACCGAGTTATATTTCTCGGAGCAGATAGACCAGTGCCTGGTTTGACTAAATTAGACTCCCCTGGGTTTGTCCTTACAGCCATAAACTGATGTAACCGTGCCAAGAGGAATTTTCCTATGGACTTATGGGGCTGTAAAGATAAGTTGTTTGACTGTGTAATTTTTTTTGTTACTATCTATTTTGTTAACTTTTCATATGCATATGATCAAGTGACTACATTTTGATAAAATATAATTTTGATATTATTGGGAGAGGGAAAATACCTTTCATGTTTTATGAGGTTTTATTTTAATTAGGATTTCAAGAGTACTGACCAAACTCACTTTCTTTGATATAATATATTTTTTAATACAATACATTTTGATACAATAGAATTTTGATTTTGGGAAAGGGAAATAAATTTCAAGTGGTTTTTTTTTAAACATTATATAAAGAGTATTGAAGACTCATTTTTTGGATGTAATATAATATAATTGTAATAGATTTATCGAGTTTGATATCTTTACAATATTGTAATTTGTATCTCATTTTAGTTGAACTAGTTAAATTTAAATTACTACCTTTTGTGTTAAGACTTTTTCTACAATACGGACTATTCTTGTTGTTTACTAATATTTTAAACTTTATTTGGCCAGTGGTAGTGACTATTCGCTTGTTGAGGGGCTATTTGGTCCTATTGTATCTTTACACACCCACTACCACTGTTATTTAGTTTTGCTTTATATGTAAATTGTTTATATATATATATATATATATATATATATATATTATATATATATATATATATATATATATATATCGATATACACATTTGTATAAATATATTTATTGTTACTATTTTGAGTTTCATCTCAGTTCTACTAACCAGTATATAATATAGCAAGACAAGATTAATATTTAGTATTTTTGGATTTCAGGTTATTATCTCTAGTATCATTTGTTTTCGGTCCTTTATTACTTCAAAATCTCAACTATCGTTGAGTTGGCGCCCTTCTTTTCTCTTCTTCTTGTTCTCTTTCTATAAATTTATTCCCAGTGACCTTCTTTAGTTGTATCACGTTTGATATTACCAGGTCTCATTTCGTTTCTTGTCTCATTAGCTCAGTATCCTTGCTATCTGTTTATATCTTTAAAGTCACAATCCAGTGCATTGACTAGCCCGAACACTCACTTGAGATTTAGTGTCTCTTTGGCCATTTAACTTTGTTCCTCTGAGCTTAGCCATATTTTTAGTATTTTCATCACCTCTCTTCCAGTTCTTCTGAAATTTGGAAGTTTTACACTTAATAAAATCCAATACTCCCGGAGTATTGAGGTTTCACTACACCTTTGATAAGGCAACAAGTAAAGTACAAATTATACCATTTGTGCATACCCCTTTTAGCAAGATCAATATTTCCATAAAAAACTTTTAAATAGTATGAAAAAACATCAATCTTGAACACCGTTTCTGGTACAAAAACCAAATTTACCAATAAGAATTCAAATCGAAAGAGAAAAATGTAGGTTTTTTAGAGAGTCCAAATCTAAATTACTTTAAATTTGTATTAGACAAGCTCCAATATTTTGTATAAAAAATGTAATGTAAGGTAATGTTGTTCAGTAGGATTACATACCAGGACTAAGAACACGCACAGTCGGGTCTTCAGTTGTAAATCCTTATAGCTAGCTGAAAATTTGAAACTTTTTAAGCTATTTAAAATTATTCAAAATGTTTTACTTGTTAAAAACTTTTTTAACCAATATATCAACATCTGAGTTTTAGGAAAGATTATTTAGAAAATGTCAATGTCAAATCAAATTATGTTTATTTAAGAATAATGCTTCACATAAATTTATTAAAAGTATCATTTTAACGTTCTTTTTTATTTTCCTATTAAGACTAATATTACATGACTATCAACGTCATGTACTACTTACCATTAATGGAAATATAAATAAGTTTTTATTTGACTTCAAAAGGATCGATTGGCATTGCATTCAATGTGTATATTGCTATATATACCGAATGGTAATCGTCAAACGGGTCATAGGAAACTTAATGGGAAATTCTAAATTATTGAATTCCTGCTCTCCTAATTATTTTACACCCAAAAGTCATGGGAAACTACTTGTAGAGGACTGAAATCTGTATTAAAAACACATTTTCAAACTGTTTTACGAATTAAAGGTACTCCAAACTTTTGCAAAAATATAATACATTTTTCAGGCCACCCCTAGAAGTCAGGCCACACATGGTGCAAGCATGTGATGTATACAGATTTGGAAACCAATTTTCGGACATAGGATTTTTAATGCAATAACTTAGATTCTCTGATTTATAATTAACCAGTGTAAATTTCGATACAACGTCGCGATGTTTTATAATTAATTCACTTGTTCGACTGGAGTATCAATTCATTCCGCGATGCTGCCAGTGTAAGTGTAAAAACGGAACACAGCTAGAGTGCATGTCAATTCGCCGAAAACGTACGTATTTATAAATGTAGATTTGGAATTGAAAATAAAAATTAAAAAGATAACCATTTTTTTAGTTAAATAATGTGTAGCTCAAGGTCAAACTAAGTCATTGGTAGTACCTATACAAATCTTTTGAGGTCGCTAGACTCCACATAAAATTAAGTCTATACTCTGCAATTTAGGTTTAGAACTAAATTAAAAATTATAATTGTCAATCGCTAACTCTCAGTATCAGTAATAATAATTGATTAGCGTCATTATTCGTCTAAATTGTTTGATTTGATGGTTATTATTGCAAAGAAATCAAACTAAACTTGGTTAAATATCTCTGGGTTATTGTTAGCATTAACATGTGGCTTAGTGTTATAAAAAATATCAATTTAGATATGATGAATTCCACTAGTTTTTAAAACAAAACGAATATGAAGATAAATTTGCTTCTACATGGAGTCTAAGCATGTACCAAAATGCAATTTCCGAGAACAAATAGCTGATTGATTTTGGATTCTTCTTCTAATCTACATTCCAGAAGTATTTCAATGCTGTGCGCGAAAGCAAATGTAATATAAAGTAAGTAACCCTAATATGACATTACATTGTAATTAATAAAAATTATTTTACTTGAAGTGAATCATGGTATGTATAAATTATTATATCAACTTTTTGTTTTAGTTGAAAGTTCTTCAACAAGTAGAGATGCACAATCTACACATACGCTTCAATCATTTGAGTATAATTTTTAGTGGTAATAAAGCATATTTCTATTGTATTTCAAATTCATATACAAAGTTGTTTGACATTTATTAAATTAATAAATAAATTATATTTTGTTTTAGTTTTTCGTAAATGGTATTGTGTTTATTTGGATTTAAAAAGAATTTGCGCCTTTTAAAAATTAAAATGAATTCTTTTTTCAAATATACCAAATTGTATTTAAATATTTTAAGCTTTTATTTATTAAAAATATAATAAATTATATTTTTTTACAAATCGATTAAGTTAATGAAATGTACTCAGTTGAAGAAAAATCTCAATATTGTTGTATTCAGACAATAGTGCGAGCACTACTGTCAGATCTTTATTGAACGTAAGATATTCTAATATACTCCAACTAAATTCCAGGTTATACAACAAGTCAAAGCATTTCAGTAAAGTTTTACTGTGATCATTATTAATAAAAATTCACGTCTAACATTAGTCAGGACGCGTGGCGTTATTTTTGCACAGTATTCAATAATCCGCATTTTTATTGCTTCAATATTTGTAAATTTTTGGTCAGAATAGATTTTCGATTTTAGATGCCCACAGATAAAATTCGTTTGTAACTAGATCTTCCTATCTCAGAGACTCCTTAATGTTACAGTTCAATCAAACAATTATTAATGCTGTTTTTAAGGAATTCCTTAACCCCCCAGTTATTATGCACAGGGCATCCATCCATTTGAAACCAAATTTCTTTTTCAACTGGAGCTATTTTTGCAAGTCACGGTCAAATCTCTTCTTGTAGCAAGTCTAAAAACTTTTTGAATTTAAATTTTCCTCACAGAAAAATGGTCCAATAATATTATGTCTAAATATTCCTAACCAGACAATTTATTTTTCGAAGATATTGGGTACGGCTTTTAATAATATCCTGAGGCTTTCTTGTCGACCAAATCCTATAATTTTAAATATTTGGTTCATTACTTAATGTAAATGTACTTTCATCACTAAACTAAATGTTTTTTTTTAATTTAAAGGCCGTGGAATTATGAATATTTAACTGATCTGCAATGGTCCCAGAACGTATTCTAGGATTTTCTACTACTGCTGTTAATCCATTTATTTCATTATGATTTTCTAAATTTCTTGGTACCTCAGCAATACCGTTTATATAGGTACAATTAAATATCACCGTGACAGTATTTTCAAAATTCTATAAAATCCTTTGAATAGTTCAATGACTTGGAATTGGTCTATTGAGATATCTTACGCTAACTAAAGAACTGACACTTCGCGCACTATTGATTGAATAAAACATTTTTATTTTTGCTACTTTCTCCTCAACTGAGTACATTTTTTAATCAACTTTATTATTTTTTTAAACAATAAATCACAAAATAATAATTTTAGCGATCCAAATATTGCCAACTGAAATATTGATCAACTGAAAGGGGTATGTAGTAAACATTTGTACTTTACTTTTTGCCTTATCAAAGATAAAGATTATCTAAAGAGCAACCTATATGACGTTACTAGTACACAATTAATTTTGGTGCACAATTTAAACTTATCGCTACTATATCAAACTTCTGGCAAGTCTGACTCCTTATTCCCAGTAATAAAAAGTTGAAGGTAGTATGAGTTGAGTTGAAGTATAGGCAGTTTTCTGATTTATTGTTAAAAATCTGATACCATTATATCCGTGCTATTGATAATATCCAACGCTTTTTTAACATCACTATAGAAACATATTCACAATCCGTAATCTGAATAGTAAATCCCGGCTGAGGCAAAGACACAAAGAATCATGAATAATATATATTTGTTTTAATATAAATTTTTCTTTTAAATGTTCAATATATGTTTATATATTATGCTTTACACAATAAATACCGTCGCTGTATTTTTATGTTGAATGTATTTGTTTATAATACGCCATTGTCCCTTCTACGTTATTTACATCCATTGCTGATCTCTATAAGTTCTTCATTATTCTCTGCACATCTGGTAAATTGTATAATTGACCATTTCGGTAACCAATAAAATATTAAGTTTTACTAAAAAATAAATTATAACGTCAATATATATTTTTAAAAGTATTGACAATCAATTCAGTTCTGAGAATAATCCTCAATGTTTACCAATGTTTACCAAAATATGTCAAATAAATCACACACGCGTACATTGCAGCTGCAATTACTTTCACATTTAAATGAATTTACGTAAAATAAATCCAATAATAGATAATCAAATAGTCATACAGCATATAATATAAACATACAACACAATTTTTTAGTTTTCAAATAATTAAAATGATTTACTAACTAGCAATCTAATTCTTATGTTTAATACGTAACAGTACAGATTGACTTAGATCTACTTACAACTAGATTTTACGGCATTAGAAAAATTAAGAAAATAAAAGAGTAAGTATAAATATAATATGTTTCATTTAAAGCATTTGACTCTGTTCAGGTACAAGTTTGATTTATTTTATAATCAGCAAACTTTGGTAGTCGAATTAAAAAAAATCACAGATATAAACAGACATAAACTACAAGACGGATTGGGAGGATGTTTCAGAAAGGATAATATGCTGAAGATTCTGGAGCAAATTTAGAAATTTAATCATAATCAATGTTTATGCACCAACAAATCCACAAGAAGACGAAGGCAAAGACCAATTTTATGAACAAATTTATATGCTCTTAACCAACTTACCAAAAAACTCTCGTGTATGAGTTTATTAAAATCATTACAGGAGACGAGATACTAAAATCATTACAGGAGACGAATGCTAAAGTAGGAACAAACAACGACAAAAGGAAATTGGAATAGAATTCTTGTATAGATCACACAAACACTTTAACGATCAATTTGGAAGAGGTAACAAAACAAAATTGAGACATTTTTATTAATTTTATAGACTTTGAAAAAGCCTTAGATTCAATTAACCGCAGCATGATGTGGAATATTCTGAAACACTACGGAATATCAGACAAATATCTTAGGATCAAAGTGTCTCCAGCGAACTCTATTTCTGGCTAGTGTTTTGATTTCAAGCCAGGATTTTCCCATTTTTCTCCCTTCGTCCAGTACTGTCCTTCTCCAAGTTCCCTTAGGTCTGCCTACTTTCCGTCGGCCTTGGGGATTCCAATCCAGCGCTGTCCTGGCAATGTCATTTGGCGGTCTACGGAGTGTGTGGCCCAGCCATCTCCATTTTCTTCTTTCTTTTATTATTTTTTTTTAGTTTATCCTTTGCTATAATGGAGCTATATGATTTATATATAAGCTACAAAAAGAACTCATTAAAACAAACAAAAAGCATTAAACTTCTATCATGGACACAAATTAAGTAAGTTTGTGTTCTACGTGAATATGAATGATGAAAAAGATTTCTGATCTAAAATAGAATGATATTTACATTCCCAGTTATAGAGACAACAGAGTGGTTGATGTAAAAAATTAGAAGACACCAATGTCTGAGATGATAGAGCATATATAAATTTCTATACCTTACTTCAGTCGACAAACGTTGACATTAAGTCAGTTGACAACTCTCGTCTTCTGACAGTCACACTTCAATGCTGAAGTGGTAATAATTCAATAGAAAAAGATATATTGTTTTTACTGTAAAAAGGCATTTATCTATTCTATATTCATTGATATATTAAATCTTTTTCCTGGAGTAAGATATTTTATTCAATATTTAACCAATATCCAGTCCAATATCCTAATGTCTTTTTATAATTACACATTTGACTTCTTTTAAACTTATATTTCGTCCAATATGAAGTTAGTATCTTTAATATAATTTAACTAACTTATCTAATAATAATTGTATTCATTTTTTCCTTACCAATTTGCTATTTCTTATTCGATATTAAAGAAGAAACCTAACACAATAGACAATGATAAAAATATATATCACAATAGTGATACCGACTACCCTTTATGAGAACCAACAAGACTATTAGGAGAATGGCCAACAAGAACCAATAATGAATAAAATACCTAAGAGACAAATGAACTGGTATGGGCATCTGATGAGGATATAACGCAACATAATTACAAGAAAAATCGATGAAGCAAAGAGCATCATAAAAATAAGAAGGGGCAGACCAAGAAAAAAGGGATACAACAAGTCGTACAGGCGGGAAAAGGTAAAAAAAATCACTCGAGGAATTGAAAATAAGGGCAGATATGGGTGAACGAAAATTAAAATAAGTAGCCCAAATCCGGCACATTGATAGGCTAAAAGGAAGGGGAGAAAGAAAGAAACTTATTTCATATTGAATTATTTTCAATCTTCAAATGACAAGGAAATATTTTAAAGTTTATGAAATGGTCGACCATAAAATATTAACTACAGCTGTTATTAAGAATCCAATGGCCACCAGAAGATACAAACTTAGCAAAAGCTTATAGGCAAGATTTGTTTTGTTTAATTTTAAATTAATATTTAAATTAACTATTTAATTAATTAATTAATTTAATATACTATAGTAAAATTCATTAAGCCATGCAGGAAAATATAAACATTAAATCGTGTCCGAACCGGTATGAACCTCCGATAACCTTGCCAGACGAAATAAAGATGGACATTCCGGTTAGTTTTTAAATATTTTTGAAGAACTGTTACTTGCATTTATGCATAAAATATTCATTAATTTTGTAAATCGGAGTATTTTTTCACTTACTTTGTATTCAGTGATAACATTAATTTATTTACTATGCAATAAACACGAATATTTGAGAAAAGAAAAAAAATAATAAAGTGTCATAATTATACTGTTACTTATCGGAACGAGTAGACTCATTTGGAACATCTTTAACAATTATCTGTTAAATTTATTGTTGTTTATATGCCCTGCACCGCTTAATGGAATAAGGTATAGTTGATTTGTAGTAGCCAAACTCATTTTTCATATTAACTTTTAAGATAATACGTTCTCACACCTGAGTGACTGAGCTAAACAAGGCTAAAACAATTGGCTCCCAAACTGTTTGGAAAAGTATTTAGTACTTATTTTCATATTTTTCATTTAATATTTTTATTACTGTACTATATGATCTTATTTATTGGTATATTCTAACTACTTATTTACTTTAAAAGATATTATTTTCTTCTATTCAGTAAAATTTCATTGTTAAACTGGCGTAAACACATGTAGTCTGTTTTTAAGTTTAGAGAATCTGACGTCTCTTTGTTATTTGGAAATTACGTCCAAACACAGAAACCGCTGTAAAGTATCATACTTCTGTGACCATTTATTTGAATTATCAACATTCAAAAGCGCCAACAACAACAGAGTTGATTTATGGGTGTGTACTTGACTCACTTGCCCTACGGACCACCTAGAAGTATGACCAAAATGTTTCTGACTATTTTATATCAAGACCTTAACACTTTCTATCAAGACAGCGAACGAATCGCATCCAGTTGATCGGGGCATCCCATTTTTCTTTTTTGTGCCTCGGCTGGTGCCGCGACGGTCAGATACAACTCTACTCCACTGGCTACAATAATTAATACACCATATTTCAAAACGTAAGTTCTTTTTTGTACAGATAAGAGCAATGAGTAAAGTCAGCTAATTTTCGTATTATTTCAAGTAATTGATTGAAGCATTCATTTTTTTCGAATCCTGAGAAAACTACAAATATTTTTGAAAAATTTAAACGCAGAATGAAAGATTACATTATTACCGAGGGCCGAAAGTCCTTTAGAATAAACAAAAAGTTTTTTTGAATGAGATATTTGAAATGAAAAATTACACTAAGTTTTCTCTTTTTTTTCACCCCTGTAACTTATTAAACTAAACATTATAGAAGTTTTCAGGGACTTTCGGCCCTCAGTAAGAATCTTCTTTCATTCTGCATTTTTCAAAAATATTTATTGGTTTTCTCAGGATTAGAAAAAACTGAATGTATTTAAAAAGCATTGGTCCGAATTTTTGCGCCTACGCTCTTATCCAGCGACCTCTAAGTTTTACACAAAACACAAAGAAAGTTGTGAGTTTTTATGTTCTATATTGGCTCCCAACTTTCGGAGATTGTTATATTGTTACCCATTGGCACCCACCATTTCTAATAGGTCGTTCAATGGTAACAATATTACTACTGATCATGGAAACCGGAAACCAAAATCCTAGTAAAAAAGAATATCAAAAGGCTTTAAGACTTAATTGTTCGTAACCATGAGAATTTTTTGAATCAAAGAAGAGCTATATGGAATTGCTATATAAAATGTGAAATGATGTAAAACCTAAAAAGCTAATCTAATAGAATGTTCATATCACAAAAATATCCTTAATGAGCTGAAGATAATACTTTCACACAGCGATATTTGGATGTTAATAAAGAGATATACTTGTCAAAGTATTTTATAGACTTTAAAGACTTGAAATAGGATAGACCACTATTTACTTATAGGCATTGGTGAGAGTAAGTAAAGAATGAGTCAAAACTGAAAGTAATACTGAATATGTATATATATATATATATATATATATATATATATATATATATATATATATATATATATATATATATATATATATATATATATATATTATATATTTATATATATATATATATTTATATATATATATATATTTATATATATATATATATATATATATTATATATATATATATATATATATATATATATATATATATATATATAATTGAAATATTTGGGCCGGCTAATGAGGGACTCGAAATGAAATTTCTTTATAATATAACGAAACATCAAAGAAGGAAGGATGCTCAGCTGTAGAAGAATGCCCTGAAGAATGAGAAATTTAAGATTGAGAAACAAACAAATTGTTTAAAATTGCTGTAAATAAAATTAGAATATTAGAAAATTAGGCTACTGTGTGGAAAGGAGAGGAGAAGAAGAGGTCATTCATATCCTGAAACGCTCAATACTTTCTTAGCGATATTGTTTAATTGATTATGCATCATATACTAGTTATTTGTAAGCAATTATGACTAAATATTAAATTGTTATATTCTCTTGTCATTTTATATTTCTTTTCTGTGTGTTCTGTTTGATTATCTTTAATTTACTCGTATATACGACATATTTCATTAATTCCACACCTGACTTAATATCACCTAATAATAGATATATATATATATATATAAATATATATAAATATATATATATATATATATATATATATATATATATTATATATATATGGACGTAGTTAAGCAGAAAACGTCCAACCCACAAATTGTTAAAAATGAGTTCTTTACACCAGCGAGCATATAATTTCTTGCTTTATAATATGCAGAAACCGTCCAAGTGAAAACATTACATACTCTTTTAATAATCGTCAAAGTTCTAACCCACAAACTAGGTTAACTGAGATTTTCATTGATAATAAAAAATCCAAGTGGGTTGAATTTTTTCTAAAAAATGTATGTCGATCTAAGTAATCGTGTTAAAAGAGTGGTTAAAACAGGCTAAGTGGGTTGGATCACTTTAACGCTCCATGCGATAACAAAACTACTGTGCATTTTTTTGTGTTAAAAACATCCAAGTGAATTGGATGTTTTCTACTTATAAATTTCGGTATACTTGTTAAAAATAAGAGTATAATCAGAAATCGTCCAAACCACTTGGTATCATTTTACGTTTACTATTTCATTAATATGTTAAAAGTAGTTTGAATCTTCGATTTCGGTCGATAATAAAATTTTATTACGGGAATGTGCCCTATTAATGTTTAAAACGTGCCTTGTGCGTATAAACCCTGGAACTTGGTCGATAAAAATTAATTTATTATAGGTACTCATCTTAAGCATAGTAATCACTTTCCTTTAGTTTTAAGTAAATGTGCCTATGTATTGATAAACATTTCTTTTTATTCAGTTGTGTCTGATTTTTCTGACTGTTCGGGTTTAAAAATACTTATTTAATAATAATTATGTCGAAAAGAAGCAAATACATGTGTGAGCTAGCAAAACTTATGGAAAACCAAACAAATAGTGTAATGTCTAGCGTGGAATTTGATTCAAATATTACCAATGTTGAGGTAAGTCGGAAATTTTTTATTAAAAAATAACTATATGTTGTTTACTGATTATTTTTTCGTGGTTTTCGGCCAGATTGAAGAAATAACACAAAACTCTCTTTTTTTTTACGACGTTTCAATTTATTTTGTTACTAAATCTTAAAAAAAAAATAAAGAAAATAGAAGAAAATAGAGTTTTGTGGTATTTCTTTAATCTGGCCGAAAATCACGAAAAAATAATCAGTTTATAAGACACGGCTTCTAAAAGTTTATGTTGTTTACTAAATTTTTAAAATAAATGCATTTTATACATCATTACATAATTTAAATATATTGTAGAATATGGATGATACCAATGTGACAGAATTCTACCGTCACAGCGAACCATCGTCATCCAATAGTCGTATTCGTGAAATGGTTTTAAACGAGAAAACTGGATGTTTTGAATCAGCTTCTACCATAGATTCTGTTGATGATTATGATGTAAGTATTAAATCTTTGTACCTATACTGTTTAGTAAAATGCTTTATAATGCTATTCGCTATATTATTTCTATTTAATGAAAACTAAACTTTGATGTACCTATTGTTACAATCTAAAAGAAAAAATACAACTTCCTTAGGTACACACAATTTTGTAAACACATATGTATTAATCTTATTATACCAATGTTAAATTGATACCTATTATTATGATCATCAATTATTATTGATTAAAGTAATTATACAATAATGTAAAGCATATGAAAATTATTTTTCGATGAGTACCTATAGTAAACTTTATGAAAAAGATTAATTTGAATGAATTGAATTTGTTTTATTTTTTGGTACCTGGTAATTGATTAAAAGTTAACTTCTTTAATTAAAATAGACGCTTTCTATAATTTTTTGAAATTTTTATTTAAAATATTATCTAATAATACCTACCTTTTTATTCTTACAGAATATGTCAATAAGTGATGTCTTTAGTAGCGGTTCCTCTGATATGTTTATACCATCGTCACATGAAGAGAGTTCCGATAACAATGAAAGTTGTGATGATAATCCATTTTTAGCCAGTACATCAGGTCGTCCAAAGAAGGGTAGAAAAAAGAAATTTGCAATGACGCGAGCAACATCAAAGATTAATAGGAACAAAAATGAATCTTACATTGACTACAAAGGAAAATTGAAAGCTGCTAAAGAATTTCAATATGACTACAATTGTAACTGCCCGATGAAATGTTCTGAGTTGATTTCTACAGAGTCACGAAAACAAGAATTTGATCGTTTTTGGAGTCTTGGGTCTTATAATGCCCAAACTATCTTTATTGCCAATAATATCCACGAAATGCCGAAAAAAAGAATGTATGGAAGAAACACTGAAAGACGTCTGTATTCCAGACAATATTCCTTACTTAATCAGCGTATTTGTAGGCAAATGTTTATCAATAGTCTTAGAATAACTCCGTCAAGAGTAACAACAGCTCTGAGAAAGGTAAACAATCGTGCTCCAATTCTTGATCAAAGAGGTAGAAAACAAGGTGGTTTAAACAAAGTCCCTGAAAATAAAATTCAGGAAATAATCAACCAGATCAATAAACTGCCTAAGTACATATCGCACTACTGTCGTGAAAACACGTCTGCATTATTTTTACCGGCACATCTCTCATTATTAAAGATTTATGATCTATACAAATCTGAAGTTCAAAACCCTGTGAAATTTGGTATTTATAAGAGGATTTTTTACGAAAAATTTAATTTGAGATTTAATGTTCCCAAGAAGGACACATGCCAGGTATGTGATTCATTTAAAATAAAACTAGAAAATGAAACGGATGATCATAAAAAGCAACTTTTACAAATTGAACTCGACACTCATCAGGATTTGGCCCAAAAATCACGAGAAACATTAAAGGCAGATTTAAAACGAGCTAAAGATGAGGATAATGTAGAGTGTTTAACATACGATCTTCAAAAAACTCTACCTTTACCCAAAATTCCAACCAATGTAATATATTATAAGAGGCAAGTTTGCTTGTATAATCTCGGTGTATTTTCAGGCAAACGTAATAAGAGTTATTCCTATGTATGGCTTGAAGGAACTGCTGGAAGAGGAGCTCAGGAGGTTGGTTCCTGTATTGTAAAATATTTAGAAAACATAGAAAGTACTGTTGAACATCTTATATTGTGGTCTGATTCTTGTGGAGGCCAGAACCGTAATATTAAAATAACACTCCTCATGGCCAGTCTTCTTCAAACCAGCCATAATATAAAAACTATAACATTTAAATTCCTGATTTCCGGCCATAGTTTTCTACCAAATGATAAAGATTTTGGGGATATAGAATGTCAACTCAAACGTCAAGAACGAATATATACACCTTTAGACTATATAAATATAATAAATTCATGTCGTAAAAAGTCTCCAATAACAGCTACACAAATGAAAAAGGAATGGTTTTTGAGTACCCACCAGCTCGAGAAGGCCACAATAAACAGAAAAGTTGGCACCAATAAAGAAAAAATAAATTGGTTGGAGACAAAACAAATTATATTAACAAAAGAAAATCCTTACCACATCTTTATGAAACCTAGTTATTTTGGCGATGAAAGTGTATGTTTGGATATTGAGCGACGAGGACGATTAAATACAGAGAGCTTTTCGGCGCTGCTTATGCAACTCTGGCCCAATGGTAAACCCCTGTCAGAGGATAAAATTAACGATATTAAAAGCTATTTACATCTAATTCCTTCAGACGCTAAACCGTTTTATGAAAATTTTACAAGTGCTAATGTAGTCGAAGACGTTGATGGATTTAATGTTCCAGTTCTAGATTTTGAGGTAGATACCCACAATAATTAAAACTTTTTTTAAATTTACATTTACATAAGAAAATCATTGTAATTTTGTTTCTTTGGATCATTAAAATTTTTATAAAAATATGACATTATTTATTTATCTGAAAGATTCCAACCCACATAAGTATGTTTTATCGAAATTTTTTTCGGATTTTTGTTTTTTGTTAAAAACGTCCAACCTAAAATTTTCAAAATAACTTCATTGAAACTTACATTTAAAAGAAATTACAAACGAGGTGCCTACGAGATGAATATCATTATCTTAAAATCATTGCCAGGCGAATAAATTATGCATAGTTTAGCTAGGGCACACTAAAATCTTTTAAACTCAATTTCCCAACAATCACTTTTTTTGGGTTGGACGTTTTCTGCTTAACTACGTCCATATATATATATATATATATAGTTTGTGGTAGTTTTTCGGATGAATTGGAAGTTACTAATTAAAATTATTTTAAACATACTAATTATTTCGTATTAAATAAGAACTTGTTCTCCACTAGCCGACTTTTGCACATATTTGCAAAAAATTTATATGTATAAAACTAAACCAGGTCAAACTATTCACAAACACTTGATACCGGTCGTGTTCATCAATATTCTACAATTAAATTAATGTGTTCAGAAATGACCTCGCTCAACTTGTCCGGTTTCCTAATACTTGCTTCTAATTCTATTACGAAATGTTGGTCGTTTTCCACTTTAACACTATCTAGCTATTTAACAGAAAAATTTAGATATTTGGAACATGCGATCGTTTGGTAATTTTCTATTACCGTATGCAATAATAGCACTTGTGTGGCTTTATGTAAGTTATACGGGTATTACACTTACAATTTGCATAGTCTGAATACTGTGTGCAAACATTGCATTATATCGATTGCTTCATTTTCTATTACATCTAACTGTAGTTTACCTTTAATTGAAATTAAGAACCATCGCTCGCCTGGTGATGGTTAATAAAGTCCTTACTTTAAGACCATAACCATTTTATGTGGTGGTTTTATATCAATACCAAACAACACTAAAACATTATTAAATTTCAAACTTTAAATTTTTTGATTTTACTATTTTGCAGGAAAACATAGACAATGACAATGACACGAAAACTAATTCTCATCATTTCTACCAGTAATAATAACAGAACAACAACATATAAGAATACAAAAGTGCCTATTATTTGCATTCTCTTTAAATTTTAATATAACCATCTATGATTCGTTCTAACGTTATCGAACTATTGACAATACTTCTAGATATGTTAAAACTGAAGTGAAGTGAATAAATGAGTACTGCTTAGTAAACTAAATTTGTTTAAATAGGTGTATTATAGCAAATTGTGGTAATATAAGTAATGGTAAAGGAGCCGTGTAAGTAGAAACTTTTATATCGTCAATATAGTCTGTGGAAAGAAACTGTACATTTTTATAATAATAGATAGATCGATAATACAGATAAACAATTTCTTTGATGAGTTTTTAAAACTAATGTTTAACTAAAAATATGTGGAATTTATCTTCTGATACACGACTCTAAATATATTTACTCCATCGCGTTACAACCAGACTAGCGTTACAAACACCGTCCTAAAATACGGACACTTGCATTTTGCATGTTTTTTAAAATTTTGTCAACATACAGTGGTCTTAATGGTAAGAAATTAATAATAAAGAAACGTTTATTTATAACAAATAAAAACCGTTCTCTAATGGTCACGTGATCGCGTGACCAGAGAAAAAAATTTGACATTTGACATTTGAAAAATATTACTTTATCTTGTTTACTAGTAACACATTTTTCGCATTCCTTATTGCATTAACGATAAGTTTCACGTTTATTTTGATAAATCCAGATCACCGTTCATTAATGTTATCAAATCATGTTAGTAAGACTCCCGAAAATAATGCAAAAGTTGTTACAGTGTAAAAGACATTACATCAAGATGGTCGCAGTATACGTAATTTGCAAATCATTTGAATATTGCCAAAGTATCTTCCATGATGCTATTACGACGTATCGTCCAACTGAAGAATACACTAGAAGATCAGGTTTAGGTAGAAAAAGGTGCAGAGATTATCGTGATGCACGATTTTTGAATATTTCCGCATTACGGAACTGCTCATTAACGTCAAATATTCTTGCTCGTCGTTTGTTGAAAGCTCGAGGAACTCATATTTCTTCACGATCTGTAAGAAGAATCCTGCATGAAAGTGGTTTATTATGAAATGAATTATCACAGAGACTAGACTGTTCAGCAATAAAGTGTTGTAATATTTTCTGACGAGTCCTGTTTTTGCTTACTATATCCAGAAGGACCGGAATGTGTATGAAGGAAACCCGGAGAACGATTTGCCTCTTGCTGTATTTTACCCAGAACGCGGTTTGGTGGCGGAAGTGTCATGATTTGGGAGGGTATTTCTTTTCAACGGACGTAACGAATTAATTTTCATCGAACATGGATCTCTAACAACAGATATATACACTCAGAGAAAATTTTGGTTAAATTTAAAGTATTTAATTTTTTTTTCGCCCTATTTTAATGATTTTTAGCACACTGTGTAAAAATTTATAAATCTTAATTTAGTATAGTGAGTTTTCCAATAAAATTTTGTATTTGACTTATTAATCGAAAGGGTTTAATCGAAAGGTGGTTTTTTATCCTAACTTTGAAACATCCTGTGAAATAATATCGTTAGCGGATTTTCATAAAACCTTGTTTTTAGGTTGCAACCATATCTTCTAAGTAATTATGTTTTTTGTATCATGTGAAAATATGGATTGGTTCATTTTTAGGATCAAAATGAACAATTTTTACAAAGACTTTTCCTATTATTGCCATTATCTTTTGTATTAATTTGTAATACGACGATGGGAGCTTTGGTGATTGATATCGAAGGAAGTTGATATCGACATACCAGATGCACTGTATTTAAATAATGATTAAAAGTCCCAAACATGCTCTATTGGGTTCAGATCTGGCGAACATTATTCCATTGTATATATATCCTAAATACTGTTGGAATTCCCGTTTTGGATTGGCCTGCTTGTAGTCCTGACATGAATCCATTAGAAACATTATGGGAAATTTTAGGGAAAAAAATATAAAACGAAGCTACCATTGCCAGAAACGATTTAAGAGCTGAGAATAGCGGTGAATGAAGAATGCAAATATGCCTAGGTGTATTGAAATCCTCCATAGGGCAATATCCAATACTAAGCCTAAAGAACAGCCAATTATGGGCAATTAAAATGTAATTGTTTCTTTTGCTTAATTTTGCGAACATGTTCGAATCGTATTTTTTTTGCATTACTTATTACGATCTTTTGGATTACTTATTTTCCTATTATTTTTTTTTCGTATTTAAACAAACGAGTTCTATTATGAAAGTATACTTCTTCCCAATTTAAACTACTTAACACCTACCATATTAAAATCATGCAAAATGGAAGTGTGAGGATTTGTTTGACCAAGAGTGTAGTTAGAAATACCGGGGTTCCCAAGGAGCTTCTGAACCTTGTAAAAATGTCAAAATATATTTTTCGCAAGAGAAACTAGAAGACAAAACACACGGCAATTGAAGTCCATTACTCAACTGAAGAATATAAATGAAATTATATGATATTTTATTATATAATACATACCTAACCTAAACTACATTTCACACAAATGACCAATCCGCCTCTGTCCGTGTCGGTTTATAAAACTTGAAATGCAGTTCTATTTCTTATAAAGTGGTACTGAGTTATTAATGCACGTCTTGTATCTTCCTCTGTTTCTTTATCTTTATGTCTATCTTTTTTTATTTTTTAGAAGTCAACACTCGTTCCGCTTACCAGCAGGAATCCATGCTTGTTAACTTGAATTACTATATCTGATGATGGGTACTGATTACTGAAGAAGCTGCGTAGTATACTGGGTGGTTTTGTGCACTTTTTGTGCATTATTTACAATAAATAGCTTTGATAACTTACGATGATGATTTGGTTTGAGTGATAACCAGTAAGTAGAAAGGATATTGCATATTTGGATACGAGTATATTATTAACTAACTATTGTGTTCGGTTTTATTTGATCCGAAAGGCATTTTCTTTATATTAGTATTCACTGACTACTTGATATGACTTTAATATTTTAAAAGCATTTCATTAAGTTATTTTCGTTAAAATATTTACTTCTAATTTTACTTTGTTAATACTTGAGTAAATATGACCAAACCCTAAATTGAAATATCATAGCTTCGCTTTTAACCGCCGATGAATTCAATTGTGTAAAAAGTTTGTATGAGTTTGTGGATATTATATTCGGTCCGCTGCACTGGTCCCAGTGCCAACTGTCTAGTAAATTCAGAACTATTTTTTGCTGTTAATTGGCCTAAATTTTGCTAACTAAATTTTGACCGATTAGCAGTGGCTGAAAATTACTATGCAATCAAGTATACGTGCTCATAACCAATATTTAAACAAACAAATATTTACGAATCCAGTCGTCAGAGATTTGACCTCTAAGAATTATACGAACAATTTGAATTTTACTGAGAATATCAATTTTGCGACTTAAAACGCTCCCTCGTAGAGAGGCTAAAATAAAAAAAAAACCGATTTGCCAAGAGTCTGTATGTAAAAAAATATTTCAAATACAAAATGTAGCTGAGATAATTTTAAACATAAATGATTATAGCCAGTTTTTGTGTAAGATGAACCGTTCTCTCAGCAACAATGCTTGAATCAACCGGTGACTATGAATTTCCCTTATACTGCAAAGAGAAGTCTGCAACACTAAGTTAATTTGAGTTATTAATAGTGGGAGAAAGGAATTTTTGTGTTCTATGTTTCTGACAATGAATGTGTCAAAATATTCCCAAACTGAGCAAATTGACCTATAACTAATTGTTATTATACATTATGTTTGAAGAAATTATACAAAGGGGTGTTTCAAATTTGGCGATCTGGCTTTGAAATTGGCCTCAGTGCGAGCAGATTATAACAGACGGCTACGGAAAAAATCCTAAACATACATTTATCCTTCTTTGTAACACAGCACAACTTTCTGTGAGGTTTGTAGTGACTTGTTAATTTTCCACATACTATTTTGTACGGAAATGGTATTTTAGTGTTTCTAATCGATTGTTGAGATTACTCACTCTGTAACTCCTCATAATGCAGTTTATTTATGCTGGGATATCACAAATAAAAATTATAATAATATGACTATCACCTTCTACTCTCTAAATAAACTATTTATCTATATATCTATCTATCAATCTATGTATCTATCTATACAGCCCTTGCTGTTCAATTTTGGACATAGGCCTCCTCTTCGTTCTTCCACGTCTCTCTATTGTAGGCAGTTTGTATCTACTTCGGACCTGTGTATTTCTTTAAGTCATTTGACCATCTCATTTGTGGCCTTCCTCTTTTTCGTTTGTAACTATATGGTCTTCAGTGTATAATCATCTTATTCCATCTGTCGTCTTTCTGTCTTATAATATGTCCAGCGAACTTCCACTTAAGTTTTGCTATCTGCCTTAATACATTGGTCACTTTTGTTTTGTTGTGGATCTAAGTATTTATTTTTTTGTCTGATAGCCTGATGTTCAGCATTTGCCTTTCCATGGCTCTTTGGGTCTTTGCTATTTTTCCATGTTTTCCTTTGTAAACGTCCAAGTTTGAGAACCGTAGATGAGAACAGGAAGTATACATTGGTTGAATACTCTTGTTTTTAAATATTGGGGGTATTTTTTATTTTTTAGTATATGGGAAAGTTTTCCGAAGGATACCCAAGCCAACCATATCCTTCTCTTTATTCCTTCGGTCTGATTTTCTTTATTTAATTTAACTAGTTGTCCCAAATATACATATTCTTTTACTTGTTCTATAGTTGTTTGTGCAATTGTAATTATTAATTCTTCTGGTTGGTTGGTTATAATTTTCGTTTTATTATAATTTATCTATAGACCTATTTTTGTTGATTCGCTATTTAATTTATCCATCATATTTTGTAATCCTTCCCCTTTTATCTGTTATTGATACAATGTCATCTACATATCTTAAGCGATTCAAGTATTGTCCATTTATGTTATTACCTCGTTTTTCCCATTGTAATTTACTCATTACGTCTTCCAAAGCTTGATTGAATAGTTTGGGTGATATAGTGTCACCCTGTTTAACTCCTCGCCGTATCTTAATAGGCTCCGTTTGTTCAACTATTTTAATGGATGTTGTTGCTTGATCATATATATTGTCCGTATAATTATGTCCGTATATCTCTAGTCTATTCTCTCATTTTGTAAAGAGTTATTTACTGCCCAATGATCCACCTTATCAAATGCTTTTTCAAAGTCTACAAATGCCATATACAATGGGATTTGATATTCGTTGGCTTTTTCAATTCATTATATTCTGCCGTACATTTACCTATGGAAGCTTTAAGACTAAGTCCTCTATAGTTTGCTCAGCCAAGTTACCTTTCCATTCAAGCAATTTTCCATTCTCATGGAATCTCTTTCCCATTCAAACATTTGTTAAAAATCACAGTTAAGTTTTCCAATACTAGATCCAAAGAAAATTTAAACTAGTTCCATAAGTCTTCCTTCAGGATCTGGCGATGTATTATTTTTCATTCTCGATAGTGTTTTTTTTTATTTCTTCTTTTGTTAATGGAACACTATTATTATGAAACATCTGAAGATCGAAACTAACATTTTCAAATTGCAACTTCTTCTTCTGTTAGTAAATCTCTATAATAGTTTCTTCACATTTCTTGTCCAACTATATATTATATAGTTCTTTTTTGTTGTATAGTTCCTCTAATCCTTTATTCCAAAAAATGTTGTTTTATTTTTTCGTCAATTTTCCCCTACAACCTTTTTTGCCGTTTCATATAAGTACATTTTAGGGGTATTGTACGTTTCTGCTAATGATCCTATCGGTTTATTTTTCATCTTTTCAGCTACCCTCATTTTGTACATGAAAATTGTGAAGTCGTTATAAAAACTGTCTAGATTGTACGTGACTGCTCAGATTTTAAATTATAGTCTAATTTCTATCGTCTTTTATTACATATTTTTTGCTACATTTTGAAGTAAATAATGATCTGATACACAAACTGCTCCCTTTTCTTTATAAATGTGTATAACTATTTCTTTATCTTTAGATAATACCAGTAATCGTGTTTTTGATATCGTTACATTCTGTTTAAAAGCTTTAAAGTTTACATAAGACGTAAAAAGAACAAGATACAATAATTATTTAAATAACGCACATTCGTTGTATATTAAGATATCAAAGAAATGTAATACCATACGCTCACATTAAAAGGAATGTATTCAAGGTCAGTTATGTAAGGTACTACCTCTATTCTTATTTTTACATAATACGCGTTTATGTTACGTGTTTTGTAATTTATTCTTATAGTATTAAGTAGTAGTAAATAGCTGGTGTAAACCCTTTAATTCAAATACTAATTAACATTATGTGATTGATTGCATTACGAGGTGCACTATTGGATGGTAAATAACATTTTATTTTGATTATATATAATCAGTAAAGTGGATAACGTTCACTATGTAATGGGCAATATAGCTTTAGAATGAATGTAGAATAGTGTATAATATTAAGTATATCAATTGTAGTATTTACGATTACCCCACATATTTAGGAGATATTTAAGTTTATTCATATGAAGTTTTTACCTTTTTAGACAAAAACTTTTATTTTCAATTCGGTTTAATTTCGATAACTTCATTTTTGATTAGTGTTGTAGCCGACCGGCAGACTTGGTCTATAGTAACTATTACGAAAAAGAGTCTTCGCCCGAATATTCCCCGATTTTCACATTTATAATTGGACCGGACAGCTTACTTTATTGTAAGGCCTGATTTCCACAATGTTTTTATCTGTATCTATGACCCATACATTTTTTCAGTGTTTTGTTAATTGTTTTAAAGGACTTTTAACCATTTCCCAAACAGTATCTAATCTAAATGTGTAACTGTAGCCTATAACTTGTAGCCTATAACTAGTTCCGCTAATTCAGATTTTATTAATATTCCAATATACGTGTAACATACACCTACAGTCTGTCCCAAACCCTTCTTTCAGTGCGTCACGAATTTCGACGTCATATAGGATTTTAAGAATGTCGAGAATTATTGCATGACATTTTAGTTAAATCTGACGATTGCAGGATTGTAATCAGCTAAATGTGAAAAGGTTATTTTTTTTAAATGTGGAGTAAAAACTTCAATTCAAATTGTGATTTAATTTACATATTAGAGGTCCCGTCCTGTATAAAAATTTGTCATATTTCCAGTTTGTCATCATTCCTATTCTATACATTCCAAGGAAAGTGCTTAATTAGCAAATATTTGTTTATGGATTTATTATTCTTTATGACAAACACTATGGAATTGGAATGTTTGTTTATTTAAAATAATGCTTCCTCCTAGAATCTTTTAAGAGTTGACTGCGAGATAAAAAAATTTACTGGCAACTGCAAGACATCAAAGCAAACATTCCTGTAATAAAATAACATCGATTGAAATCAGTCATATTTGGATAAGTAATTTTCCGATAAGTTTCTGTGGCAGCCTATAGTTTAATTTTGTGAAGATTTATCATTAAATAGTGGAAATAGTTTAAATAGTGACGCAGTTGATTTATGAGTTATTTACAAGATTTGGTGTGCAAATGAAAGAATATTATGAAGTTTAGTTAAAAAACAATGTAAATAGTTTAAATAGTGAAGCAGTTGATATTTGAGTCAATCTACCAATTCCGGTATGCAGATGAAATAGTGGTAATCGAGTTTAGTTAAAAAACAAGATAACGAATGTAAGTTTACCTTCTTTTTTATGAATAACAAAAATGAATATTATATTTCAAACAATCATAATCCGATTCAGAATCGAATTCATTAAAATCAATAATTACAGTAGATATATGGCTGGTATCAATTATATCTTACATTTCAAGAAAATGTCGTGGTTCTTAAAATAACCGTTTTAATACATATAAATATCCATAACGGTATTATTTTAAAATATTTCCTCAATATCACTCCTGAATTCACAATCTGATTCGCGAACGACAGAAACTGGTAATAAAGTTGTCCCAGCCTCTTTTTCTAATTGAAAATAATTTAATAATTTTAATATTAGTCTTTGTTCATTCTCGGTATCTCTAGGAATATTTAAAAGATTTTTATGACGGTAAATACAAAATGTCCGAGGTAAAATGTCTGAAAATACTAACCTGGAATGACAATTATCATTTTATCAGTTGACATTGTGAAAGTACTGTCACTGTCACGACCGAGACCATCTGCGTCAAATTATATTTACCTGCATCATTGATTGGATATCTATTTAGCGTATTCTAAACTCCAACCAATTATACAACCGTAAGCAAAATTCGCTTTAATATGCGAATACCCGTAAACGATACCTAATTTTCTAAGTTCTATGTATAATATCAGACTCACGTGTTTTTCTGTCACTTTTAGCTTAATGCGTTAGAGAGAGTTCGAACAACTATGACGCACTGAAAGAAGGGTTTGGGACCGACTATATTCAAAATTTACATAAGTATCATTCGTAATCAGCCAATTAAAATTATCATCTTTTCATCGTACAGTTGTGGTACATACCTATACCGGTTAAAGATGTTTGGAATTCGTTATTGCTTAGGATTAGGTGAACAATTTTGCTGGAAGTTCTCTTTAAATGTGTCTTGAAAATCTGAACAAGTCATAAAGTTAGTAATACAATCTGGACATAAGAACATCTTTAAAAAAATTTAAGTGTTTTTATCAAACGACATTTCACTGGACTATTTTTAACTGATAAAACGTCATAGCAACGTCACGTTTCCTACTGACAAAACTCTTTCCTGACCATGATTTCTCAGCGACAAAATTATGACAGATCCGTCACGAAGGTGTCTGGTAATTCTAATGTCGTCAGTTTGACAAACGTCATTGAAGGCGTAATCAATTTTGGACAGATATAAGGAATCCAGATGAAAAATCAAGATTTGGATGACAGTCAGATGAAAAAATAAAAAAAAAAAATGGTTTCGGAAAATGCCCCATTAAACACGCAGAGGTCCAGAAACTCTATTTGGACCCAATTTTTTGGAGTTTCTACGGGTGAGTTTTCTACGGAGTTTCACCGAAGAACTAATAAAAATCATCCAAAGTTACGACGATTAAACCCCCGATGGAGAACAAAAAAAGTTTTTTCGCCTTTGCTCATTTAAACTTGCTTGGAGAGGAAATGAGGCAGTGAACTACAAGATTCACTTTTTCCAGAAGGAATTTGATGTTATGGGAGAATTTACGGGCCGAATTAAATACAACAACATTTTTTCCAAAACAAATCAAGGCGGTTCGAAAAGTTTGGCAAGCAGCAAATGGCTCAGTTTATGCTCAATTAGATTATTTTTGAAACTAATGGAAAAAAAGGGGCCAATGATTTTATCAGATAGACTCTTTTTTTGTTCACCCTAACTGAAAGGATGAATCTTGGAACAAAAACTGTCCACTTGGAATCAACACCGTATCTAAGTGGACAAAAATATCAGCTAAAACAATAGGAATAGACACAAATAAACATAAAATAATAAACCATTTTCATCGATATTCAGCTGTGTCAGCCTTGTACAAGCATGGTGTTTCTGAACAGGAGTTAATTAACTTAACGGGTCACTCAAATACAAGATCTCTACAAGATACAAGTCACCACCAGTTGATCGAAAATCGTAGAACAAAAAATGAAGCAGGACCTTCGAGTTCCCAAATGCTACAGGCAATAATACACAAAATCATGCTTTGGTAGAAAAGAATGGGCAAACTAATACAGCTTATAATAATTGTACATTTAATATTGTTAACAAATAAATAAAGATTATGTTTTATATGGTGCATTAATTGTCTTGTGAAATAGTTTCTTCGAATAGCATTCGAGAGAAAATTATTTACCGGCAAAATTTTCTTTTGATTTTACTCAAGTTTGTTGCCTTTTGGCAAATTTCGCTTATGGAATTTTGACAAAATCACTTGAATAATGTCTCGTGATTTAACTGTCAAAATATAATTCGTGTAGGGGAAAGGATGAGGTAGCTGGTTCGATTAATTAAAAGTAAATAAGTATTTGAAAAATTATGATGTCACCTTCCTACATTTGGTAGATAAAAAATTAATTAAACCTCGAAGAACCAGCGACCCATAGGTCGCAAACTTGCGGATATGTAATTATGTAGTGAGTAGTAAAATAGAAAATGAAATAATTAAAATAAGAATAAAATCTAGAAATATTTTTATTACATTATTTACAAAAATAAATAAAAAAGCGGAATCGCCAACAAATCACCCTTTTTATAATAATAAAATATAAATGTTTATGTACAATGTTCTTAAACGCACAAATGTTTATATGAAAATATAGAACAATAAAGTTTATATGTAGATTATTGAATATCCGGCAACCCTGTAATTTGTCGGACCGGCATTCAAGAAAGGTTGGCACGAAACCGTAGATTATCTTCTGTATGTAAAAATTATTTCAGGTACTTACATATTTGATGCACAAACACTAAATTTAGTTTAATTAACTATTTAAGAAAATAAGTTATTCAAAAACTGCTTCTATTTGAGAAGCGCGAGAACAGAACTATCTTGTTTCTACTTGAGAAACTGAAAAAATGAATTGACTTACGTCCTTCTATTTAAGAAGGCAGCAACGAAGTGAAGTTAAGGGTAGTTGATTTGAATAGATTAATGTAAAATTCTGACAGGCGCAGAAGATACGAAACAGCACGAAGAAGGGATGTCGTGCTGATCGTATAGACTTTAATTTAATTTAGAAGACAATTTAGTGGAATAATAATAAGTATTAGAATAATAAATAAACTATTGTAGAAAATGTGAATAATTTTCTACAATTCGCGAAAATTGTCAAGCAACAATCATGATACTATAAATAACAAGATAGGATCTTCCCGTAGCTGAAAATCGGTCGGGTTCGCGCATACCGTCATTGGAGAGTAGAATTTGAAATCTTGTTTAAGTTAAATGGGATTTGTATGCATTCTGTGATGAAATTAATAGACGAAAATAAGTTAAGAGGTTTAATAATTACAATAATCGTACACATAAGGATATCTCCAAACTATTTATTAAATATTATTTATTGATATATACAAAAAACTGACATTTCGAACGTGCAACTCTCCAATGACGTCACAAAAACATGCGCAATATCTTATCTTATAATCATAGTATCATGGCAACAATTTTTCATACCAGTCGAAAATATTGCCGACAATATTTTCTCTCTTATGATATTATTTACGACTATAATTTAAACAAATAGTATAGATTGATATTTAGTTGTACTTCTTCTTCTTTGGGTGCCGTGTCCGTATTCAGACGTTGGCCGTCATCATGTTTACAATTTCCTGAAACCTTTCTCTGTCGGCTTCTGCGCGAAATAATTCTTCTACTGTTAAACCACACCATTGTCTAATATTACGCAGCCATGAAAGTTTCTTTCGACCAATCCATCTCTTTCCTTCCACTTTTCCTTGTATTATAAGGCGAAGTAAATGGTATTTGGGTCCTCTAATTATATGGCCGAAGTATTCTGTTTTTCTCCTCTTTATGATGTTTATGAGCAGACGTTCTGAGTTGATCATTTGAAGAACATCTTCATTGGAAGTGTGCGAAATCCACGATATCTTTAGGATTCGTCTATAGCACCACATTTCAAATGCTTCTAACTTGTTTAGCATGGTGGTTTTTAACGTCCATGTCTCACAACCATACAATAGGATCGACCACACATAACATTTCAGAACCTTCTTACGAATGTTCATTGACAGGTTTCTGTTGCATAAAACTGGTTTCCATGTCATAAAAGCCTTACGTGATATTTCGATCCTGGATATTATCTCTTCATCAGAGTCACAATTTACATTTAACCAGCTGCCAAGGTATTTGAAATGATTTACCCTTTCTATCTCTTCTCCATTAAGAGAAAGCAGACCTTGATCTATATGAATCTTTCCAACTGCCATCCACTTTGTCTTTGAAATGTTGATTTTTAGGCCTCTCCGATAACTTGCTTCACTGACTAGATTTAGTAATGTTTGGAGATATTGTAAACTTTCTGCAAGAATGGCTGTATCGTCAGCGTATCTAATATTGTTGATACTTTCTCCACCTAGTCTTACTCCCTCTTGTCTGTCATCCAAAGCCTCCTTAAAAAGATATCTTCAGAGTACAGATTAAAAAGAGTGGGTGACAAAACACAACCCTGCCGTACTCTACGTTTGATGGGTATTTTTTCAGTGGGACTGTCTCCAATTTGGATAGAGGCTACTTGATTGTAATATAAGTATTTCAGCAGTCTTATTTCATAGTGGTCAAGTCCTGCTGCCCGTAGGCAGTCGAAAAGTGTATTGTGTTGGACTTTGTCGAACGCCTTCTCGAAGTCGATGAAACAAACATAAACATTATTTCGGAATTCACAACTTTTTTGTAATAGAACGCGCATACAGAATAGTGCCTCTCTAGTTCCTAGACCGTTTCTAAATCCAAATTGCTTATCACCCATCTTACTTTCGCATAGAGTTGTACACACACATACATCTTTATATATTTTAATTTAAAAGCTAATGTATGTCTTATGTCATATTCTGTTATCCTGTGTGTACCCGCGTTCGCCGTTTAAAGGTTAACTTTTATTATGTGCCGTTAAAGTTGAGATTGCATTTTGATACATGGTAAAAATAATTGTGGTTATTGACACATATCGTCCTTACGGCTTTTGTGGAACGAGTTAAAGTTAGATCTATTTCGATTGTATTAAAAACCTTGTGGAATTCTTATAATGTTAAACAATGCCTATTATACTTTATTGATTTTTAAATCAATATGTTATTGTTGAACCGTGATAATAAATGTAGACATAAATATAAAAGTATAATTATTAGATATAATATAATACGCAAGCTTAAACTACATGAAATTTTGGTCATTCAGATATTTCATCAATAATAGCACGTACACTGCATAGAAAACTTTTAATTAAAAACACCAAAGTGCTAATTAGCATTCAACTATAAATATTATAGTATATTATCATGCCGGTTTATTTTCAAATTAAAGTCATGTGGTCATTATTCCATCTGTCGTCTTTCTTTCTTATGGTATGTCCAGCGAACTTCCACTTAACTTTTGCTATCTGCGTTGATACATCGGTCACTTTTGTTTTGTTGCGGATCCAAGTATTTCTTTTATGCAGGTATCTGTTTAAAATTAAGGTAAAAAAAGCAGATATTTTGAAACAAATTTTAAGTTTTTTTTAATAAAACAAATTATTTAAGGCGAGCCTGTCGATGTTTTTTTAAAAGGCTACCAGATTTGAAGAGTTGTAAGCAGAGTGTCAAGTGCGAGAAATAGAAGGGAAGATTAAACAAAATGAAAAACAAATTACGGAACTTAAGAGGAATGAATTTATCAGCTGGGAGAACTTTGAAAAAAGATTTTTACAATATTTTTGGGGAAAATAAATCAATCAAGATATAAGCAGCATTTGAATATCAATATTTTACTTCGATAAGAGATCTTTTGTTAAAAAGAGGAAGTTCTATCAATTTGCAGATTAAATTTTGATTTAAAATTTTCAAGAGAGAGTCACAGGGAGATAGATGTGTTTTGAAAAGTTATCGGTTTGTGAATAGAAACAGTTTTTCTTATTTGTTTCCTAGAATTGAAGAACACGTTAGGCACATAGGATTTGTATGTTTTTGGATTTTTACAATTTAAATGTCATAATTTTGAACTGTTACAAATTTTATTCATAACAGGTAAATACATTTTTTATTGATAAAGTATATTGATGTATTTTACATTTGATATTTTTTTTTAATCTTATTTGCGATACAAATTTGACACATTTGTTTATGATATATAAATGTATAGACAGAAACATAAGAAAGGGGAATAAAAAAGGTAACCAGATATACGAATCCATCAGCATATACAAATAAAAAGAACACTTTTGCAGATGATCAAATGATAATCCAAATTCTGAAAGTAAGCTACAAACAATATCTTAAATATTTATAGTGTGTGAGAATTACAATATGAAAATATCGACAAGAAAGACGAGTTATAGTGTTATATTATGAGCAGACATATAGTGTTATATATCACTATATATGTCAGACATATTATAGTGATATATTACAGGGAAGGGTAGACATTTATTATTCTCTATTTTGTATTCCAATAAAGTAAAAAATGTAAGAAAGGTGTTTTGTCGCGAGTGTACATCTGATGAGATCATTTTAGGAAGTTTTCTTCATAATCTTCATAGCACATAACGTTGATGTTGCGGTTAATGTGGAAAGTTGTCATTACCTATAATATATTATTACAATGTCTTAATACACAAAATACCAATAAAAGAACGCACTTTACGCAATTAATATATAACAATTGGCTTCCTTAATAGATAAAATAAATTTGTTTACAGTATAAACGTACAATCACACAATGGACTTAAATGATGTTATTATAGGGCATTGACTATCTACAGCGACAAGAGAATTGTTCGTGAATTATTCTATTTGCTGCTTTTAGTAGACAATGAAAACATAAATAGACAATCATTTCTTGGTCAGATTTAAAATCATGGGAAAATTAATAACACGAGAAATATCACAGCTACATACATTAATGTACTACAATTACATACTTTTAAAAGATACAAAGTCTCCTTATACGTACTTGTCGGGTACCATTAATGAGATCTATTATGTCCACATTTCCTTTTTATATTACTTGTATATTCTTAGTATAGAGGTATTTTTATTCCCATTTCTTTAGTAAAACTTTTAAAGAAAATATATACGGCAAGATACACAAAAATGTAAAGGTGATAAAATGCAGCACATAATTGAAGCAAGTTAAAGCATTATGATGATAAAAATAGTAATAAAAGATATCCAAATGCTTGAGTTAAATTAACCAGAGTAGGTTAAGAGACATAATGAAATAAGTCAAATCACTCAACATGCAGCAGTCTTCATAAACCTTGGGCGTAAAGTCAAGCCACAAGTCTCTAACAATGGCAGCTAATCTGGAAAGCTCAACGTAGATGGCGCTAGTGTAGTTGGAGGTCACGTCAACTGTCCAAATCTATATATTTTTAAGTGAATATTGCATTTATTTTGCTGTGAAGATTTAATTTGAGATAATAAGATACCTCAGTGTTGTGTTGTTCCTTTGTGCTTATCGAGAATATCAGAACACAGGTTTCTCAAAGATAATCTGATGAGAAAAATGTGGATTGTGGCAATAAGAAGACATAAATATGTGCGAAAGAAATGCATTTACTCGTATCTACAATAAATTAAATATTATATATATATATATATATATATATATATATATATATATATATATATATATATATAATATTTAATTAGTTTTTTCAGACAATGCTATAACCATATACTACTCAAAAAACTCTTTAGTTTGAGGAATTATTTCATTATGAATGAAATCATTTTTTCTACCTATACAAATACATCTCATATCTTTTTTTGTCCAAGTGAAAAAATCACAGAACTCACGACCAGTGACAAACATTCGAGTTTTGCACTTGATTATAATAATTTGAATTTAATTTCAAACGTAATTCATCTTTTATTTCTAAATAAGGCAAACTATCAGAACTACTCATTGAATCTTTTATTAAATAGGGGTAGTTAACTTCTAACACAGTTAGTTATTCCACAAGTCCATTAGGAAAAGTAGCTAAATAAGGATGGTTCAATGAAATAAAAAACTCCACAGCTAATGAAATGATTAATAGTTGCCTCCTCATAGGCACGGATAGTTATTTCCTCAGAGTTTTTACTCCAATATGTTGCACTGATTACACTATCAGCAAAATTAGGCATATTTCTGAGCAAACTTGCTTTCATTTAGTGCAGGTATCCTTTATGTATCATTTACCACTATCTTTCAGGTTTAGTAAAGCATCGCAACAGCAACATGTTTTCACACTGCTCTGTATCGCTTGCCAACAATACATTAACATAATGCTTCAGTAATACTTTCATCCATGGAGAGGACCAGTTTTACATTGTATGTAAGTGCTTTGGCCATTTCACTGTTTTCGGATTTACTTTCCATTTTGGATTACTTTTCAATAATGATTTCCTTTGTTTCCAGTAATTCTCTCATTTCTTTTATCATGTCGAAAATATACCAAGATCCGTATTTTTCTATCATAATTTATTAAATCGCAATAATTATAACAAAAATATCATACAAACCCAAAGAATTGGCCCAATACATAGCTGCCATTCTAATCCCGCTCCAACACGTCAACAAAATAATTTCCATTTAGTAATTGCCAACGTCAATAAAAAACTATCCGATAAAGACATCGAGGATAATTTATCCGAGAACAAATTCCCTTACACAAAAATAGTTTGTATTATTGCCCGTTATACCACCAATAATACCTCCCGTTTTGTCAAAATTTTAATGAATTCTGAAAACAAGTTTGCTGATGCTCTCTTGAATGGTATCAAGATCGAGGATAAATTATTGAATTGTGAGGTGTTAAGATCAAACAATTTCGTTCCAATCCTATTAAAATACTGTCTGAGATGCTGCAAAAGTGGACATTTCAGCAACGAATGCCCCAAAAAATGAATCATCTATTTTTTTGCTGGCAAAAACATAGGTGAACTGCATGACCTGCTAAAAATGCCTCTAAATGTTCCAAATCAAGGATGATAAGGAAATCACCTAACATTCATCAATATTTCCTCACAGAAAACCTACACCAACGAACGCTAGACAGACACAACCATTAAACATACCTAAATAAGTCCCATATTACGACCTCTCCTCGGACATTAAATCTCTTATCCATTTTATATCAATGATCCTATTTAATGTCTTCCCCAAATTTCCAACTTATTTTATGGGTGTATCGATATCTACCTATAACAATATCATAAACCAAACATTCACACAGCTATACACATAAAATATACAATTCACCCAAAATAGTCCTCAAATATATAAAATTATACCAAAAATAACATTTCTAAATATACTAATAATAAGTACACCGAAACAGACAAACACAACGCATAAATAAAAGTGAACACGCTCGTACACTCCTAAAAGTCGCATTCAAACTACAATGACAGGGGAGATTGGTTTTCTGTGGTTTCTTATTCTCATAGTATCATATATTATCTGATCATACTTGATCCTGGGTGGGGATATAGTCACAGCTAACCTCCACGCGTTTAAACACAAAAAAGGCCCAACAACTGAAGGGAATTATTTCTTGACTATGGAGCTTATATGTTGACGGCAGGCTTGGTACTAGAACTGAAGAAGAGAAACTAGGACTAGAACGGCGGCAAGAACACAAACTGATATCACCGAAACCTAATAAATCCTATCATTGAAGAGGCAAAGTCCCTAAACGAGGTTTCATGACGTTAAGTTGTCTTTTTCATAAACCATAATTAAAGAGGTCAGAACATGAAGGGGTTATGTACCAAAATATAAAATCCAACGGTCATTAGGAATGAAGGTGTTATGTTGTGATACATAGTTTTTCGACGCTGATGAACTATTTGACGGTGTGCATTAATCAATATATCGTGGGGACAGGAAGTTTTAAGATAATATATCATAGATAATAGTTTTCTAGAGTGGGATACTCTACTACTACTTAGGGGACCTGGGACTACTTAGATTTAGATGGCGATTTTGGAAGAAACGGAAAGTGAAATCTGATAAAATATCAAACAATCTGCACACCAGATTGATACCGAGAAATTATTGTATTTTCTAACAGAAAAAAAATGGCAATTTATATGCAATAAAGAGGATTTATTAAAAATAGTGAAGATTTATAAATAGAAGAACAATCTCTTAAATGAAAAGTTCTGTTTCGGGGATACAAGAATAAAAACGAATTTTGGTCCAAAACCATTTAAAGAATATTATGACTCCTACGCGCCGTTCAAAATGGTATTCCTACACGGAAGTTTATGGTTCCACTAGCTCTTCCAAAATAATTTAGTATACTGACGCTTTTCAGGAATTCTAAATCATTGTCCAAAGAAAAGATCCAAAACTTACAGAAACGGCTATCTTTTGTTCTTGATTAATACAAATGGTTTTATGAAAAAGTTCTAAATGATCAAGAACAAAAGGCTGCCCAAGAAGAACAAGTGCATTAATCAGTATTTTTGTATAACTGTTACTCATTGTAAACAGATTGTAAAGCATTTTTTTAATAACTTTCTATTATACCCTATTTTACACTAAACTTTTAGTCAAACTCAAAATTCAGTCAAAGTTTTTTAACTGTGATGCACAGCCAACTACTGGGAACTATCCCAATTTAAGTTGTTTTATATTAGTCAACAACTTTCATTAAAAACCTTTATCTATTTTATCAATAATAACGTTCTTTTTTTTCTAATTTTTAATAAAAAGAAAAAGACATCAAAATTTATACAGCCATAAAAGAGGTGCAAATACCTCCTTTGGATACGTAAAAAAATATTTAAAATAAATAAAACATATTTGTGGATAAAGAAATTATACAAAAATAAAATATTTTTTAAATTTCAGTATGCAACTATTGTAGTTTAGTACTCCATTGAAAAAATTTCACACTATTTATTTAGAAAAGAAAAATGCATATCTAAACATATTCCAGGCTTTAACCATTTAGGACTAACTTTTTGCATAGCTCCTTCATGCACTCACCTGTTCAATTATATATTGATTAATTTACAGATTAACAGTTCTGATGGAATTTGCCGAGTCAGTACTTAATCGAAGATGGATTTATCTATTATATTGGCATGTAAATTACAGTTTACATTTACTGTTCTATCTTTTGTCAAAACCTTGGAACAAAATTTATCTTAGATTCAGAAAATAAATGATTCTTATATAAGATTTTAATAATCTGTTTTTAGTCCAGTAAATTTTGGGGTTATAAAAAAGATGCAATAAAGTTTACCATTTTTACTCCGCAGCTTCCTCCTAAAACCCCCCTCATATGAAGAGAAACCGAAAAAATCGATATACTAAGAATATGTAGGCTGCGAAAAAAAAATTTAGCCGAGATAATTCTAAACAAAAATGTTTATTAGCACTTTTTCTGTAGAATGAATCGTTCTCCACAATACAAAGTGGAATAGGACGGGTGCGGAGAATGATTTGCATGGGCCCATCCGTTTGTAATGGCGGCGGCGCTACTAGTCACGTTAGGTGGGGGTTATAATATAGCGGGAGATGCATGTGCGGTGGCGAAATTTGATTTATTTATTTAAAAATTGGTTTTGCCATCGTTAAAATGGAACAAAATAGAATAAAAGATAAATAGAACAGACGATAAAAACAGTATACATCAATTTTTATATATCTAATAAACACTGTTAAAGAAGAAGAAGGTACATTATTACCAAAATGGTATAGTATTTCCAATCAAAGAATATTTTTTGTTGATGGGTGAAAGTTAAAGTTGGACAAATGGCTATTAAACATTCTGAGGATTAGGAGTTTATTTTTACAAGCACCAGGTAAGAACAGCACCTAATTATACAAACTTTTAGTAAATACAAACTTGATACTATTTTGTTTTTGTGGTTAAATTACCTTTAAATCTTAAATTACATTAATATTATATTTATATACTATATATATTTTAAAATCATTAAAACTCTTAACTCTTATCATCGCATTCCTAAAAGTTGCCTTATTTTATAAAAAAAAACTTTTGACTCTTAACTGCATTCCTAAAATTGGCCTTAGTTTTTAAAAAAAGTCATACATTCTTAATTTTAATAATATTTTATTATTTTAGATTTTCATGGATCTTCTACTTCTAAGCAATTGTTACATTGAGTTACATGCCAATTTGTGATGATTCTGAAGAGCAAGATCGCAGATATGCTAGAGTTTACACTTTAGTAACTACATATGATACTTTAAGGCAGAGTATTTTAGAAAGTATGGAACTTACAACAAACCATTACTAATTAATATAGAGGTATCTATATTTGTATATTAAAAGGAAGATCTTCAATTCGATGGGAAGATTAAATAAAGATTGGTGGAAAAATCCCTTCACTAAGTTGTCTATCTGGTACAGAATTGCAACCAATGGAGACAGCAAGTTAACAATAATTGGAGTGTCTTTAACCACACCTTAACAAGGGCTCAAGATATGAGGAGGGGAAGGATATTTGTTGCCAATACCTTACTAAAGAAAATTATACAAATAAACAAGTGTCAGGATGACTGTGTTTTATTTTGTTGTGTTTTTGGGACTTTGGTTTGTTAATGTAACGGAAAACAGATATAATCATAAAATATTTAATAAAAACTTTCCTGTACCGTAATATATACTCTCTCTGTATCAGATATTGTTATACATTTATATATATATATATATATATATATATATATATATATTTTTTGAACCTATTCTCTATCCTTCCATTGTTGGATATAGGTCTCCCCCAGTTCTCTCCATCTTTCCCTATCTTGAGCTGTTCTCTGCCATGTGGGACCTCCTTGTTCCCTGATGTCATCTTTCCACCTCATCTGTGGTCTGCCTCTTGATCTCTTTGCATTGTATGGACGCCACTTTCCGATGGCATTGTTCCATCGTCCGTCTTGGAGACGTTCATTGTGTCCAGCCCATTTCCATTTCAGTTTTGCTGCTTGTTCTATCGCGTCTACTGTCTTTGTTCTGGTTCTGATCCACTGGTTACGTTTTCTATCTCTAAGTGATACACCCAACATTTGTCTCTCCATCGCTCTTTGTGCCTTCCTTATCCTATCCAAATAGGCCTGTGTAAATGTCCATGTCTGTGCTCCGTAGGTGAGCACCGGTATGATACAGGAGTTATATACCTTGCTTCGTAAGTATAGAGGGATTGTTTGATTTTTTAGAACGTAAGAAAGTTTGCCGAACGCTGCCCATCCCATTCTTACTCGTCTCGATATTTCGGCTGTTTGATTTTCTCTATTAGCTCTGATTGCTTGTCCTAGATAGATATACTCATTTATCTGTTCTATTTTCTTCTGTTTTTATTTTTATTGCCTCTTAGTCTTCCGTGTTTGTCATTACTTTTGTTTTGTTGAAGTTAATTTTTAGGCCTTTTTGAAGTGATTTTTCATGAAGTTCATTCAGCATTAATTCCAGTTCTTGTCGTTCCGAGGAGATCAGGAGTATATCATCCGCATATCTAAGGTGATTTAGGTATTTTCCGTTAATACATATTCCTCTGTTTTCCCAATTTGGTGATTTTATTATGTCTTCGAAGGTCACGATGAACAGTTTAGGTGAAATTATATCGCCTTGTCGGACTCCTCGTTTAACTTTTATATTATCCGTTATTAATTTGTCGTCCAGAATTACGGTCATGGTTGCGTTTTGGTAAATATCATGTATCAATTTTCGGTATCTTGAATCTATTCTACTATTGACCAGAGCTTCTTCAACCGCCCAGTGTTCAATGCTGTCGAAAGCCTTTTCATAATCTACGAATGCTAAGTACAGCGGAAGGTTGTATTCATTGGTTTTCTCAATTAAGATTTTAAGCGCATGTAGATGGTCGATTGTGCTGTATCCTTTTCTGAATCCGGCCTGTTCCACTGGTTGGTAGTTATCAAGTTTATAGGTTAGTCGGTTGTTTATTATTCTTGTGAAGGTTTTATATAGTTGTGACAATATATATATATATATATATACATATATATATGTATATATATGTATATATATATACATATATATATATACAGATATATATATATATATATATATATATATATATATATATATATATATATATATATATATATATATATATATATGTATATATATATTGTTACGATTTTAAATGTTATGGCATATAGAACTGTAAATATTTTATGACTAATTCTTTTTTATTGATTCTCGTAATTTGTAGGTCAAAATATACCTGAGCTTAGCTACCAGTTGTTTACCAGAAATCTCTAGACACTAATTTTAGTGAGTCATCCACGTCTCGAGGTTGAAAAACGAGTCGAGCGCCTTCACCAAAATACGAGACTATTCAAGAAGTCCGCCGAATTCTCTAGATGAAAACAGTTGTGTATATAAATGAAAGATTTTTATTTGGCAGTCAGTCATAAGAAGCTCGGCAACCGCGATATTTAAATGTAACGAAACATAAATTATTATTTGTAATATAAATTAGAATTAATAAAGACTTTAATACATTCGTAATTAGTTATCGTGAGTTTTAATAAATTAGATTATAGACAAATAAATTAGAACTATATAAACGTCACAGTGGTGTCAGGTGTGGGGTTGTAGATAAATTTAATTTGATTTTTGAAAAAGACTTTTGAACTTTTGAAAGGTATTGTTCGTCGGGAATATCCGCGTAGTTCAGTAGTGATCGTTGTACGAAAGAACATTTAAAAAGTACGTGTGTGCCTGACCAAAGATGCTGCTAGTACAACTCTCGGTAAAACAGTTGCGTGAGCAATTAGAAGAACGCGATGAAGACTGCAGCGGGTCCAAGAAGATCCTCCAGGAGCGACTGAAGAATGTTCTTAACAAGAATGGAGATGACCCAGAGACATTCCAGTTTCAATCATCAGAAGAAACAGTTTTAACAAAAATAAATGAGAAATTTGAAAATGTCTCGCAAATGATCGAACAAACTTCTAAAAAAACTGATGAAAGATTCGATGAAACGTCTCAAATTATTAAAGAAATAGCTAGACAAAATGACGAGAAAATTGAAAATATGTCTAGAAGATTCGACGAAGTATGTATTCAGAATAGTGAGAAGTTTGAAGAAGTCTCTAAAAACATTTGATAAAGTTGAAGAGAAAATCAAACAGTTAGAGACCATGATAACTAACACGAGAGTGCTACCACCAATTAATACGGTAGCTTTAGATCCGGTAGAGATAAAAGAAGACGAGACGAAATGTAAGTTGGAAACACGGCCGAAATTTGAAGGAAGTGGAAGTTCCGTTCATGTCAAAGTCCCAACTTTCGACGGAAAATCATCATGGAACAACTACATGAAACAGTTCGAATCAGCTGCAAGAGCGAATGGATGGTCAGAAGAAGAAAAGGCTGTAAACCTGACTATAGCTCTTCGAGGAGATGCCTTAGATGTGCTCCAGACCATAGCCGTAGAGGAGACGGATGATTTCGAACAACTGAAGAAGAGGTTAAATATGCGATATGGCCACGAACACTTGGAACATGTATATCAGTCGCAGCTCAAAAATCGAAGACAAAAGAAAGATGAGGCTCTTCAAGAATATGAAGTAGATATCGCCAGATTAGTGCGATATGCTTATCCAACAGCTCCCGAAGACTTGATGGAAAAGTTGGCCATTCAAACGTTTATTGATGGTCTTCGTGATCATGAGATGCAAAGAACACTACGATTAGCTCGTCACAAGACGCTGATGGATGTCTTATCTGCCGCCCTCGAATACGAGTCAGCTACGCTAGCCTCTGGCGGGTACAGTAAAGTTAGAACTGTAAAAGAGGAAGAAGACGAAGATAAACTTGACCAGCTCTTTAATATGATAAAAAGCATGACACACAAGAAAACGAAGACCATAAGACCGAAGACAAAACCAGAACGCGTCGGCCTTAGGGGAGCAGCTTCGACCCAGAACTTTACCAAAGACCCTCTGATACTAATAGCTTCTTTGAAATGTCGTGAAGATAGTGTATATGTAGATGGAGAAATAAATGGTAAAAAGCATACGTTGTTGGTGGATACCGGAGCGACAAGAACCATTATTCGCCCGACAGTTATAAACAGCCAAAAAAAACTGTTACCAACGAGGTTGCGACTTCGGACCGCCACAGGTGAAAATGCCAACATTCATGGAGAAATCCAGGTACAATTAGGAATTGGAGCAGAAAAGTTCGTCCATACTGTTATAGTTGCTGACATCGAAGAGGATGTTATATTAGGAATGGACGTAATGAATACGCATGGATTCCAATTGGATTTTAAGAATAAGGTAATCAAAGTTGGTAACGAGGAGGTATTTCTCCATCCACATGATGACAACACTATGCAAGCAGCCGTTAAAGAAGATACAGTCGTGCCTGCGAGAAGTGAAACGATAATAGTAGCGCGGCTACAGGGAATTGTGGACGAAGGAACACCTGTTATGATGGAGCCTTGGAATCATGACGACGAAGTTGGCCGTGGAATCATAATTGGAAAAGAATTAGTGACTTCGGCTAAAGAAATTCCTGTGAGACTTATTAATGTCAATGACTACCCAGTGACCATCAAGAAAGAGACAAAAGTAGGAACTTGTGTACCTGTCACATCCATAATCCGTCAGACAACAACGTCTGATAATTCCAACGATAAATTCGATCAAATGGTTGCGGTTGCTGGACAGTCTCTGAATCAGATTGAGAAAAGGAAATTAAGGGAATTTCTTCGGCAGTATCGTGATATTTTCGTACCGAAAGGAGGAAAGACGGGAAGAACTACCGTTGTTAAGCATAAAATTGATACTGGTAATGCTAAGCCAATTCGTCAAACAGCTCGACGATTACCACAGGCGAAAAGAGAGGAAGCTGAAACGATTGTTCAGGAAATGAAGAAAGACGGGGTGATAGAACCTTCTACGAGCCCATGGGTCTCTCCGGTGGTCCTGGTTAAGAAGAAAGACGGAACAACGAGGTTCTGTGTGGATTACCGTTTGCTGAACAACGTTACCAAGAAAGATAGTTATCCTCTGCCTCGGATCGATGACACATTAGACACATTGGCTGGAAGTAAATTATTTTCTACTTTGGACTTGAAGTCTGGATACTGGCAGGTAGAAATGGACCCGGTAGATAAAGAAAAGACAGCCTTCACCACAGGATCTGGATTATGGCAATTCAACGTTATGCCATTTGGACTTTGTAACGCTCCTGCGACATTTGAGAGGCTTATGGAAAATGTGTTGAGAGGGTTATCTTGGAAAACATGCCTAGTTTATCTAGACGACATAATCGTCTTGGGGAAGACATTTGAAGACCATCTGAAGAATTTAGAAAACGTTTTTAATCGACTTAAAGCTGCCCAATTGATGTTAAACCCCAAGAAGTGCCAGCTATTTCAAGGTAAAGTCAATTATCTGGGTCATATAGTCAGTAAAGAAGGAGTGGCCGTGGATAAGGGAAAAATCGATTCTATTAAGGAATGGCCAAAACCAACTGACAAACATCAAGTGAGAAGTTTTCTGGGACTGTGTACTTACTACCGGAGGTTCATTAAGAAGTTTGCAGATATCGCTAAACCATTAACGCGACTTACAGAGGAAGCAAGAGAATACCGCTGGATGTAGACTGCCAGAATGCCTTTGAAACCTTAAAAAAGCATTTAATCACAGCGCCAATTTTAGGGTATCCCCTGCCAGAAGGAGAGTTCATCTTAGATACAGATGCAAGTAATGTGGGAATTGGAGGAGTGCTGTCTCAGATTCAAGGAGGACAGGAAAGAGTCCTTGGATATTTTAGTAAAGTCCTCTCAAAACCTGAGCGAAATTATTGCGTCACGAGAAGAGAACTTCTGGCAGTAGTGAAATCAGTAGAGCACTTCTATCAATACCTCTATGGAAGGAAGTTTTTAATCCGAACCGACCATGCCGCCCTTAAGTGGTTGATGCAGTTTAAGAATCCAGAGGGTCAGATAGCCAGGTGGATCGAACGACTCCAAGAATATGATTTTAAGATTGAGCACCGGGCCGGAGTTAGCCACCGAAACGCCGATTCTCTTTCCAGAAGGCCATGCCCAGCAGAGTGTTCTCACTGCAACAAAACGGAATCCAAGGAAGCAGCAGTGCTAAGAACGACGGTGGTCCACGACGACTGGACGCCTACCAAGATCAGGGAAGAACAAGAGAGAGATCCAGTTATACAGAAAATCCGAAAATGGAAAGAGGAAAACCGTCGACCACCTTGGCAAGAAATATCGAACCTAGGCTCAATAGTTAAGACGTATTGGGCCCAGTGGGACTCATTTATCATGGAAGATGGCTTGCTCAAACGAGTCCTGGAAAATGATGACGGTCCAGAGAAGAGAACACAGTTGGTGATTCCAAAGAGCAGAATAGCCGAAGTACTTCGTCAGTTACACGACAGTCCATCAGGAGGGCATTTTGGTGTGAAAAAGACCCTTCAGCGAATTCGGGAACGGTTTTATTGGATGAACAGTTCCGACGATGTAAAAGACTGGTGTAAGAAATGTACTATTTGTGCTACGAGTAACGGGCCTTATCGAAAAAGGAGAGCTCCTATGAGACAATATAATGTTGGAAGCCCGTTTGAAAGAATAGCTTTGGACATTGCTGGGCCGTTTCCAGAAAGTGATAATGGAGGCAAGTACATGTTGGTAGTAATGGATTACTTCACTAAGTGGGTCGAGATTTACGCACTTCCAGACCAGAAAGCGGCCACCGTTGCAGATAAGTTGATCCAAGAATATATCAGCCGATTTGGAGTGCCTTTGGAGATCCATAGTGACCAAGGCAGGAACTTCGAAAGCGATTTATTCCAAGGAATATGTGATAGACTAGGTATGAAGAAAACAAGGACTACGGCTTATCATCCGCAATCGGATGGTATGGTAGAACGAATGAATAGAACAGTTGGCAAGTATTTGACAAAGATGGTGTCCGATCATCAGCGAGACTGGGACCAATATCTCCCGTTCTTCACAATGGCCTACAGATCTGCTGTTAATGAATCAACAGGCCAGACACCAGCCAAAGTCCTATTCGGACGCGAGATGCGACTACCTTGTGATCTAGAGTTTGGGTGTCGACCTGGAGAAGATGTAGAAGGTGAAGATTATGTGATCGAATTACGAAGAAGAATGGACGATGTACACGAGTTGGTTCGTTCCCATCTCCAGATCGCTAGTGACCGAATGAAGAAACGGTACGATACGCAAGCCGAAAAGGGGTGTTTTAAGAAGAACGATAAAGTCTGGCTTTATAACCCCAAAAAGCGAAAAGGTTGTTCTCCCAAATTGCAGCAGTTTTGGGAAGGTCCATACCTCATTATGGAGAAGATCAATGATGTTATTTACCGAATAAGCAAGATTCCGAGAGGAAAGCCGATGATAGTACACCATAACCGGCTGGCGTCTTTCGAGGGTGACCACGACGTAGATGAAGAAGTGGAAGTAAAGCAAGTCCAAGATGTGTCTGACCTCACGTTTGAGGAATTCATGGGTGCCTATGGAGGTACCGGTAAAGCAAGACATGGTGTTACCACTGAAGAAAGGCAAGATCTACTCGCGCTTCCCGATGACTACTCACTGGCTCTTACCATCCCGGCCAGTATCAAAGATGCACCAGGGTTGGCATCCGTCTTTCGAAGGAAGTTTGGTCGAGTTGCAGAACTTCAATGCCAAGTGCCAGCTCCTGGTAAAACCTTGAAACTTCAAGATGCATCACGTTACCTTTTCTACCTGGTAACAAAAGACACTGCCCGTGACCAACCTACCTACCGAGATGTATGGGAAGCCTTACTTCAGTTGAGAGAGCACGTACTAGAGTCCGACGTGCAAAAGTTAGCCATGCCAAAGTTGGAGTGCCGCCAATTAGATTGGAGGGTTATACGAAACATGGTGGAGGAAATCTTTAAAGACACCGAAGTCCAGGTGTTAGTCTGTTGCAATCCGCATAGTTACTGCTGCGGAGAGAAAACCGTCCCTTGTCATTTCTATACAACTGGAAGTTGTAAAAGAGGGTCCAGTTGCCGATATCAGCATGTCGTTCCAGTTCCAGTCCCGACAAGGTTCCAGGAGGAACCATCTTTTAAGAGGGGGGCAATGTTACGATTTTAAATGTTATGGCATATAGAACTGTAAATATTTTATGACTAATTTTTTTTTATTGATTCTCGTAATTTGTAGGTCAAAATATACCTGAGCTTAGCTACCAGTTGTTTACCAGAAATCTCTAGACACTAATTTTAGTGAGTCATCCACGTCTCGAGGTTGAAAACGAGTCGAGCGCCTTCACCAAAATACGAGACTATTCAAGAAGTCCGCCGAATTCTCTAGATGAAAACAGTTGTGTATATAAATGAAAGATTTTTATTTGGCAGTGAGTCATAAGAAGCTCGGCAACCGCGATATTTAAATGTAACGAAACAAATTATTATTTGTAATATAAATTAGAATTAATAAAGACTTTAATAAATTCGTAATTAGTTATCGTGAGTTTTAATAAATTAGATTATAGACAAATAAATTAGAACTATATAAACGTCACAATATATATATGTATATATATATATATATGTATATATATATATATACATATATATATATATATATATATATATATATATATATATATATATATATATATATAAATGTGTAGGTGTATACTATATTTTTGGACAGAGAGAATATATTTTCTGGCATAGAATAAGTTTTTATTTCTTATTTTATGACTGTTTACTTTCCATTAAAAACATACTTTTTGAATTTTGGCGCCTAAAATTCAGAGCATATTTTTTGAATTTGCCGAATAAAATTCAAAATCTACGTTTTGAATTTTTTACACACAAATTTTTTGTACTTAATACTATTACCATTACCATAATAATTTTGTTACCTAATAACAAAGGAATAATTAAGAGATCTGAGTATTTGTTTATTGACAATCTAATCCATCATGTCATTACTTTTTTATGTAGTTGAATATCAAATAGTCTGATTATTGCAAAAGCTATCTAATAAAGATCGTATCACTGATTATATAGTTATTGCTGAGCCTCATAAATGTATTCTTAGCGACTAAGCTATCACTGCTATTAATAAACAGGTATTCTTATCAGCTTAGAGTAAAGTAGTAAACGTGATATTATAATGATTATATTTTGTTGATTAAGTATTTTAATTTTATTGATTTTAGATTATTACTATTTCAATTATACATGCAATACACACATACACAAGCTGTTTAAATAAGAAATACGAGGTGTGCCAAACAGTGATTTGTTACTTTAAGCTTAAAGATAATCTTGATTTCACCATTTGTTATTTAGATCTGTTATATTTATTCAATTGTTCCTGTTTTAATCTGTATTGCCAATATATATTATTGGACTACCGCATCATGTAAACTCAAATAGGCAGTCTCCACATATGCGTTTCACCTTTTGAAATTTTTTTTCACAAAATCAATCGCACCAATCTTTAAATTTAGTGTCGATATATTAAAATGTATATAAGATAGACCTCTAAATATTAAATTGTGCCCAATGTATTAACTTCTTTAAGCAACTTTAACCATTGCTCAATTTTACAATTGTCTCCTAAGATATCACTTTTGGATTCGATGACGTGGTTAGTTGGTTTTCCAACTGATATTTTGGACATTTTACAAACATTAGTCCAGCACTGAATGGAATATTAAAGTTATTACAAGGAAGGGGACCAGTGTGACCAATTATATACCCATGACGAAATTGATCATGTTTTAGACTAAGTCCAGCCTTCAAAAAAACTTGATGAGCACAGTTGGCAATTCGATCTTTCCAGGATTTTACCAGTTTATTGTTTGTGTTCATTTCGCGAAGTTTCAGTGTTGAAACGTTCCCCTGGTTTTGCCGTAAATTTTCGTCCTTAACTTCAGCAACTGATTTTAAATCATTTAGCTTGTTCTTGTATATTGAGGCACCTGATCCGCTGCTTTATTTTCTTGAACGCCAACGTGTAAAGGAAACCATATAAATTTTATAATATGATTGCTGTTTTTATGGTAGCTAGTTTTTTTTAAAGAGAAGAGTAATTGGATATGTCGTGTATGTAAAGTCGCTTAATGGTTTTAATATAACTTAGGGAATTGGTGATTAGAAGATATTGGGTATATTACTGAAAATTATGAAAGCTTAATAGGGGGCATACACTTCGCCAGAATGTATACTGCTTGAGGATGGTAGTTTATACTAAGTATAGTGTTTGATGCAAACTTTAACAAATTATATCAAAAAATGATCCATCACAGAATATATCGAAAGTGTGACATCCATATAAGCGTCGAACAATTTGGTTTTAAATCTGGTCTTGGGACCAGAGAAGCGTTGTTCAGCCTGTCGGTTCTCCTAAAAAAATGCAGAGATCAGATAATTTGCTTCATTGATTACGCAAAAGCTTTTAACTAAGTCAAACACTTTGATTTAATGAAAATTCCACAGGATTATCTATCTTCCAATAAAGTCGTCCCAGAAACGCAACTCAAAAATATTGACAATATTATTTTAAAGTCACCTACTTTAAACGGTATAACATACGTCTGAATTTAAAATAATACGAAACATATTTTAAACTAAAACTGTGGTTTGTTTTCACTAAAACTAGCAAGTTTTCTCGATCTTCCCTCAATCTTTAACATTCTAAATGGCACGATGTGGTAGCTGTAACTTGTACTAGGTATTTTACCTTTCATGCCACCTTGAAGTGTGATCTTCTCAATGTCATTTCTTCGAAGGAAGTATCCAAAGTAGGCTATTATTTGCTGTGTTATATGTATCGTCTGGTCAATGTCTAATGTCTACAACACTTATTGTTTAGAAGATTATCAAAATTAAATGCAACTATAACATGTTAGACAACTTTAACATTTAACAGTTTCGAGATGTGCGGTGTGGGACATAGAACAAGCTAATAATATATTGGGTGACAAAAAAGGTAAACGTCTACATATATTGATCTGATTTTAATAATTTTTGGTATATGTCCAGTGCTCGTTAGTTGTAAAACTATTAACTTTTCAGATTAATGTCTTTAACTTACTGCAGAGGTTAATCCAAGGAGGCTAACAATTCTCTGGCAACATGCTATCTGGTATTATCTTACTGAAAAATCTGTTTTTAGATAGTTTTTAGGTATTTATTTATGTAATAAAATCAGGCTCCACAACTTAATGAATATACCGTCGGGTTGTCATAATGTCTCTGAAAAAAATAGTGCTGATCTGCTACCATAAGTATTAGTACCCAATAACATATCGCGGTGTGGTGAACGTGTCTCTTTCTGTCAAATTGTGGGACACGTCTTTCACCACGTCGAATTCTTTTTGTCGTTTTCCACTTTTATCTACTTGGAATATTATTTTTGTCAGTTGGAGGTTTACCTTTTAAGAAAATCCAAATTATTTCTGAATAATTTAAGAATAGTTAAGTCTAAAATCATTTAAACCTAGTTGAATATTAATCATTGAAAGTTTCTTTATATCCGTGTATAAACAATATTAATACCTTTTTTATTTTTGTAATTCGTCCTTGGTGTAGCTGACGTTTTTCCTAAATCCATTATATTTTTTAAGTGATAAAAGTTGACCAAATGTCAAACGTCTATACAGTTAATTAACAAGTTTTAGTTTATTAACATTATTTTCGCATAGATCATTTACATTTGTGTTGTTTGCCTAATATTATTATTAATATGAATGTGAAAAGAAATTTATTAAACATTTATTTATTTTTTTACGTCACAAATTGCAAATATTTGCTGTTAAACTAAACAATGCTTTCTTCCGAGAAGTCGCATTTTAATGCAGAAAGGGGAAATTTTAATACAAAAATTGTATAATCTTATGTTAAGATAAACAAAAAATTTACATGTGGTTTGGATTTACATTTATATAAAATAATAAATAATATGCAGGACCGCTTAAAGAATACAGCTTCATATATTACCATCGGCCTTAAATCAGCAGGATGTATGTGATGAAGAAACAAACAAAGAAGATAAAAGCAGCAAGTAAAAAGCTAAGAGTACCAAGTAAACTTTTTAATGACAATGGAGAGGTAATACTGAACAAAGAGAGTATTAATAATACCTGGAAAAATTATATACGCAATTTATTGTTTGATGAGAGGGAGAACCAGTCCCCAATAGCTACGTAAATTTTACCAGCTATACTAGTGGCAGAAATAAGAGTATCCATAATATCGCTAAGAGAAGTGACAGCTCCAGGACCAGACGGAGTACTTTCTGAATTTTTTAAACAACTTGATGATGAATCTTTAAGAATACTATGTAAACTCTTCAATAATAGGTGTGACACAGGTAATATTTACAAAAATTTGCTTCTTATTAAGGTACCCTCTCCATTATTGAAGGTTTGCTATAACTACACCAAATTGCTCTCTATCTTGAGCTGTTCTTAGTATCGAATGTGTGTCCATACCTGCCCAGTCTTTTACATTTTTCAGACAGGAGCATTTTCTTCTTCCTGGACCACTTCTTCCTTACACTTTCTCTTCCATTATCAGTCGTAGTAAGTTGTATTGTTCTGAACTGTAAATATCTTCTTTTTCTTCTTCTTCTTCGTCCTACTTTATAAATAGGATTAATGCCTATTTTACTTCGGTTTTTAGAATTGACGTTGTTTGACCATATTTTCCTCGGTCGTCCCGATTATCTTCTTCCATTTGGCGATTTGTCTCTTGCTATTCGTACTATTCTATTTTCTGTCATTCTTTCGATGTCTTGATTTCATTCCACTTGTCTTCTTTTAGTCCACGCTATTATTTCCTCTATACCACATCTCGCTCGTATTTCCTCACTTCTTACTCTGTCTCTTAGAGTTTGGTTTGTTATTTTTCGTAAGACTTTCATTTCTGTTGTTTCCAGCAGTCTTTGTGTTTTCGCCGTATCTGCTCTTGTTTCCGCTGTGTACGTCATTATCGGTCTTATTGTTGATTTATATATTCTGGTCTTCGTTTCCGTTGTGAGGTATTTGTTCCTCCAGATTGTGTTGTTGAGCCATCCTGCTGCTCTGTTTGCGATGTTCACTTGTTTTTGTACTTCTTTATAATAGCTTTAATGATGTATATTTGTTGTTGAATATTTGTTTTTGTTAATGGCACCTGTTTAACATATATTATGAGATCGACATTTTTTAATGACAATATATGGCATGTGCGTCTTTAGTGGTGGACTAAGGCTAAATCAAAAGCTTGGAAAGATTATAATTCTGGGCCTATTTTTCACTCATAACCCACACTTTGCGTTTGGTAGTTTTGTTTCAAAGCATATAGTCTGTAGTTCTATTAATATATCGAATTCCAAGAAAGAAAATGGAAAAAATAATATACATGTACAAAAATTAAACAAACATAATATATTAAAACAAACAAAAGTAAACATAATCTATTAAAACAAACAACTATACTTCAACAAACCAGATTGATTAGACATATTGGCATTTTTCTCACTTTTAATTTTGCAGACTGCGTTAATTAGTTTGTCATAATTAATAGAGTCAGAAATCCTTTTCTATATAAAATAATGATAAACTATTTAATTAATTTTTGTTGGTCTAAATTGAATCTTAAAAAAATATTCTGTTTATTACTGAGCTTGCATTGCTTATTGGAAGGGTTAAATAAATTCTCAGAATTGTGTTTAAATTTGAGAATGTTGCAATGCTAATATTTTACTGAATAAATGAGGACATGGATACAGATGAAATAATATTTTCTTTACTTATAAAAGTCTTTCATGTTTTGGAATTTCATCATGAAATAGTTGTTTATCCGTTTTTTATCATGAATGAATGTCGGACCTCGTTTGAGAAAAAAATGACGTAAACAATGTGTAATTACCTCATAATTTGCTCTTACAAAATGTTTGCAATGCATACCGCCTATAAGTAGAACTTGAAAAAAAAAATACGTATAATTCCTGAACGTCATTCTTTTATATCACTTGGAAGAACATAGTGAATAATGATGGTTAGTTGATCTACGCGAGATATATCGATGGCTTAATGCTAATACCCCGTATATACAAAATATGAAATTTTATAAGAAACAAAAAAAACCTTTAAACACTGAAAACATTACATGAAATCAACATTTATTATTGGTAATTCTTTATAAAAAGTTATTAAATGAAATAAACATAGGTTTTAGTTTAAATTAATTTGTGATCAACTTTTATGTAAGATACGGATTATTGATTGAAAAAAATATATAAACTGAAATGTAGTTACGGGATATTATTGATTAAAATTTTTGATAGCTTGTAAAAATAAATTACAATATTGTATCAACGTAAATGTTTATTCATTAAAGAAAAAAAGTATAACTCTTCATACAATGTTATTTTGAAAATTAGGTAAATTTTTATTCGTTAAAGAAGAATATAACTCGTAATACAGTGTTACTTTGAAAAATGAGGTAAGTTATCATAAAAATATCTGCAATCCGCAGACAAAAGAGATGTCAGTTTTTGTGAGTCCACTTTTCGAATGAAATTTTTAATCTTTCCTTATGCAATAGAGGGTAGTTGAAAATTTCAGGGTATTTTATTTGTCTTATGGGTAAAGCTTGAAGATCATCATCAAAATTAAATTTATAAAATACCTTTTTCTTTTCCGGATTGTAGTGTAATTGTCTAAGATCGGTAACTGTTGGCTCTCGTGAAATATTAATATAGTCACTTGGCAGATGGATATGCCGATTTTTTAATTTTTTTTCGATCATAGCATGGATTGCACCGCATTCCATCTGGGTATGGCCGCGTTCTAGACACTTTTGATCTATGAGCACATTATTTTTCAAGCTGTAGTGAAACAAAGCATTGGCCATTACCACATTTCTGTTCTGATAACAGCATCCATCCGAATAAATTGGCAGTTTTGGATCTGCGCACTTTTCTTCAATGTAATGCAATAAAAATGATGCAAAAGTTGATGCTGTTAAGTCAGATTCGGTTTCGTTCCACCAGTAGCAAGTACTTTAATGAGTTGCTAAGTTATATACTGTAAAATTATGACAGTTCAATTTCATTTTATAGTAAACTGCACTTGCATTTATAACGGGACATATTTTAACAGCTTACCAGAGTAAATTACTATTTATAACTGGGAATAAGCCACAATTAAAGATAAAAATACGTTTATTGACGTTTCAATTTCCAATTCGGAAATCGTTCTCAAAATACAAACAGTAAATTAAACAAATTTTGTTTTTTCTTACATAGTGAAAAAATTCTTCTAATAATTTAATTTTATCTGACTCATTTATATTGACAATTCAGACATACATTATGCATTTTAAAGTAGACGACTTTAAAATGATATTGCCAATATTGTTGAGTTGCGCTCCTGGGACGACTTTACTTATAAGATAGTTCATTCGATTACATGAAATCAACTTTAACTTGAGAATATCCGTCAGAAAAAATCATAGCATGTAATTCGTCTTTAAAAAGACAAACACATGACATGATGACAGTAAAATTCCCCTGTTAGTGATTCCATAGTAAATTATGAGGGAAAAACCAGGAAAAAAAAAAACCTCATAATACTATCCCGACATTGTAAGTATTTGTTCGTGAATTTAGTTTACCTTCAACAAACATCAAAATTCTGATTTTATATGTTATGTTATTTAAAAAATATAAACGATGTATCCTCCATATGTTACTGACTTACTAATACTGGTATTTTCTTATTAATAACTTCCTTTTTCAATATTGGTAACCAGATCCTACTACATTCTGCCGAGGAATTTGCGACACAATTGGCCTCATTTAGCATAATTAGAGCCGCTTCTTTGTTAACATCTGTTTTATTAAAAAATGATTATCCTTTATCGTTTATAAATAAGGAATTTTCAACAATCGATCGAATAGAACAGAACAACTTAGAACGAGATCCTACAGCATACACAAGGAATAATATGAGGAAAATAACAATACCATACATAAAAGGATTATCAGAAAAACTTAAAAGGATAGGAAATAAATTCAACATTTCAACAACATTCAAAACAACAAACACGTTGAGATCTATTTTGTCCAAAACCAAACCTAACAATGAACAAGAAAGGACAAAGAATTGCATTTATAAAATACCTTGTGAATGCGATCAGTTTTATTTAGGTGAATCATCAAGGCCATTAAATGTTAGAATAAGTGAACATCAATCTTATATTAAAAATAGGGAATTTGATAGATCTCAAATATGTAAACACGCATGGGATAATGAACATAGGGTTCAATGGAATAATTCAAATATAGTCCTAAAAGAAACGGATGGTAAAAAAAGAAAAATCAAAGAAGCGGCTCTAATTATGCTAAATGAGGCCAATTGTGTCGCAAATTCCTCGGCAGAATGTAGTAGGATCTGGTTACCAATATTGAAAAAGGAAGTTATTAATAAGAAAATACCAGTATTAGTAAGTCAGTAACATATGGAGGATACATCGTTTATATTTTTTAAATAACATAACATATAAAATCAGAATTTTGATGTTTGTTGAAGGTAAACTAAATTCACGAACAAATACTTACAATGTCGGGATAGTATTATGAGGTTTTTTTTTTCCTGGTTTTTCCCTCATAATTTACTATGGAATCACTAACAGGGGAATTTTACTGTCATCATGTCATGTGTTTGTCTTTTTAAAGACGAATTACATGCTATGATTTTTTCTGACGGATATTCTCAAGTTAAAGTTGATTTCATGTAATCGAATGAACTATCTTATAAGTAAAGTCGTCCCAGGAGCGCAACTCAACAATATTGGCAATATCATTTTAAAGTCGTCTACTTTAAAATGCATAATGTATGTCTGAATTGTCAATATAAATGAGTCAGATAAAATTAAATTATTAGAAGAATTTTTTCACTATGTAACAAAAAACAAAATTTGTTTAATTTACTGTTTGTATTTTGAGAACGACTTCCGAATTGGAAATTGAAACGTCAATAAACGTATTTTTATCTTTCATTGTGGCTTATTCCCAGTTATAAATAGTAATTAATTTACAATGCCACAAGAAAATAGCTTCAGAACAATAGCTTACCAGAGAGATGGAAGAGACTGCTAGGGACATCTTTGGACAAAAAAATGAAATTTCCAAATTTTGCAGATACGGGGTATTAGTATTAAGCCATCGATATAATATATCTGGCGTTGAATTAACAATAAATTAGATAAAAAATTTGGCTTTCTTCATTTCGTTCACTATTGTAAGCTGTAAATTTTTCGATTTGAAAATGAGTTCAAGGTTCCAAAAATGTAATTAATTTTTGACAACAATTTTATTTCTTTCATTTATTTTTTAAATAAAATACGCTGCTCAAATTAAAGCTATTTTTATTTCTTAATATGATAATATAAGTTTGTCTGAAAAAAATGGTCAACAATTAGAATTGTCAGCTGTTAAAATCGTGAGGTATAAAAAAAAAAAATTAAAGACAGCTAGCGAGCAACGCTACTGGTTTGAAGTGCCAGTTGTGTCAGTTTTTAAAGTATGCGTCGATAGATATATACTAACATAAATATTATCACTTGTTAAACCAGTGTTGTTGCGCCCTAATCCAATTTTACTTTATCTTTGATACCTCGCATTTTTAACAGCTGGCAACCCTAATTTTTGACCATTTTTTCTCAACAACCTTATATCATTATATTAAGAAAAAAAGCTTAGATTTAATTTGATATAAAAACATGCATATACGTCATAAGCAGCGAATTTTTATTTAAAAAATAAACGAACGAAATAAAATATTTGTCAAAAACCAGTTACTATTAACTGAATTAAAACTATTTGCAGTCACTTTTTGACTGTCAACCTATTATCACATTGTTCAAATAAAAGGCAGATATCGAGCACAGTTTTATTAATTAAATCTTGCCCAAGTACTTTCGCTTCCTAGAGCATCTTCAGGAGTATTTCGTCAATTGTAGCCTATCTAACAAGAATAAAATGTTATAAACATAAAATTGTATATCACACTACACTACACAAGGACAAACACATTAAAATTTAAAAAATAGGCGAAGCTACATTATATTCGGAGACACAATGACCGGAAAACAAAAGTACTTGGGCAATATTTAATTAATAAAACTGTGCTCGATATCTGTCTTTTATTTAATAAAAGTTCATTTATTCGAGCATTTACCCTTATATCAATTTACTGTCAGTATATTCTCCTAATTTTAAATGTATGTTAAAATGTGAGTTTGAAGTTATTAACGTAATGATCCTGCAGTAGCATCTTGTACTATGTGAATGCAAAAGCACGCGAACGGTCGTCCACACTAGTTGACTTTATTAATCTAGGATTCGGCATAATTGGATACGTTTTTTTTGATAAAAAAATTAATTTTTGTATCCAAAAAATTACGGGTCCTAGGCACGTGCAACTTGGGCACGTGCAACTTATGCACGTGCAACTTAGGCACGTGACTCGGTCCCACTGTTAGTCCACCTCTGTGGGTCACTTAGTTTTTTCTTTGAAACAAAAAGAGTTATTCTGTTATTGAGACACAACGGAAGATCGATAATTTAAGGTCGCCACTTTGAAGTGACAAGGTTTAATCAAACAAAAATCCAAGAATATAGCGAGTGACATACTTTTTAGACGGAATCATGATTTTACAGGTAAGCACTAAGTGCATGTTCCAATACAGAAAAAATATTTTATATTTCCTTATAGAACATGAATACGATTTTGTATAATATACTTGTGATATCAGTGAAAGGTATTAAATTTACCACACTACCACCTTCTTCTTCTTTGAGTGCCTCTCCTATCGGAGATTGGATATCATTATGGCGATTCTAATTTTATTAACTGCTGTTTTGAATAATTCGTTAGTACAGCCAAACCACTCTCTTAAATATCTCATCCAGGACATTCTTCTACGGCCTGGATTTCTGCGTCCTTGGATCTTTCCTTGCATTATATTTTGTACGAACGTGTACTTTTGTCCCCTCATCAGGTGGCCTAAGTATACAAGTTTTCTCTTTTTTATATTCATAATAACTTCTGGATCGTTATTTATTCTGCGTATTACCTCTTCATTTGTAATTTTATCCACCCAACTTATTCTTAGTATACGGCGGTAGCGTCACATCTCAAAGCTTTAAAGATTTTTAATATTCCTCTGTTTAAGAGTCCATGCCTCAACACCGTAAAGAAAAGTACTGAATACATAGCATTTTAACATTCTAGTTCGTAGAAGAACACTAATAACACGATTACAAAATAATTTTTTCATTTTTATAAAGGTAGACCTGCCAATTTCAATACGTCTTTTTATCTCGTGATTTTGGTCACCTGTTTCATTAATGAGGGTTCATAAGTATTTGGATTCGCTTAACACTACCACCAGGATTCGAATAAAGCTTTATTTGAGTATGTATTAATTTAAAGAAAAATAGGTTCCTTTGAAGTCACAGTAATAAAATTAGTAAAAGTTGACCAAAAATATAGAAATAAAGTAATTACTTTATCACTCTACTGTTTTGTTTTTAATTCGATTGAATTGATTTAAGCGAATATTAAACAGGAAATAAGAGAACAAAAGATTTATATAAGCAAAATATGACCATCCAACATGTATTTACAGATAATACATCTGGTAAATATAATACTTCTACAGAATGTTCCTAGGTATATAAACTCTAATTACGGTATAGAATATTCCCAGTTATATGAACTGAAGTGTTGTGAGTATGTATACAGTTATTAATCTATATTATTATTATTTTTTTATTTAAATTAACGTGTCTCGGCTGCAATGGCCATTGACACAAAAAATATTGTGTACAATAATTACAATAAGCACATGTTACTAATTGCTATAGTTAATCTATAAGCTTAGAACCTATGGCCAAATAATACACCAGTTGTATCACTAAGTTATAAGTTAAAGGTAAAGTACATGGAAAACAAGGGTCGTATTCTGTTGAACAAATGAATGTCTTTCAAGAAACCAATTAGGTCTAAACGTTTGTTTAAAACGTGAGTTTAAAACGTCTTTGATATTTGACTCTTTGATATGTTGCACTCTGTGTTTTGAGTAGCGGGGACACTCGATCAGGATATGTTTTACAGTTAGTACACTTGAGAAGATTTGGCAATTATTCATTAAATATTCATTAAATATTCATGTGTGAATCGGTTATGTCCTATTCTTAATCTTCGGATGACAGCTTTTTCGTTTCTAGACATTTTTGGAAGTTCAAATTTTTTAACAGTCTGCCGGATCTCATGTAATGCACTCTTGATTGTGTTCTAGTCAGTTGGCCAGGTATGATACTGTTGTTGCTTGAAAATTTGCTTTAGATCATTACGGATTTGAATATGTTGAGCTTTTGAGGATTGACTGTTTACACAAGAAGCTTGCTTGGCTGCTTGGTCTGCCTTTTCATTACCGGGGATGCCGATATAGGATGGTAGCCAGATTATCGTGACATCTACACCTTGAAAAGCGAGTGCACTGTAAGTCCTATGGATTTCTTGAAATAAGGGATGCTGAGAGTATACACTTTTAATCGATTGTATTGACGACAGGGAGTCTGTGCATATTGCTTGGTTTTTATCATCTCTTTTGAGTTTTTTGAAAGCCTCTAATATCGCATAAAGTTCTCTAGTGTATACGCTGTATAAATTCGATAAAAAATATAATTTTACTACTTCATCATGTGTGGTAACGGCACATCCAACGCCTGCTTCGCTTTTGGAGGCATCTGTATACAGAATTTTTTGGAATTGGTTCTTGCTTATGATTTTTTGAAGTATTGCCTTATGAGAAGGCTTGAGGTTTAATGTTTACTGTATAAAAGACTTATGATTTGAAATAATACCCGAATAATATACCAATTGTTTCTTATTTTAATAATATATGGTAATCAAATAGTTAAAGTAAAAACAAAACGACAAATCCTGTCAAATCGACGTTTTTTGTGCGTTTTAGTTTTACAAAATTTACATGTTGAAAATTAGGTTCCCAAAAAATAACGTTTTCGATTATTTTAGTTTTTTATACATTATATTATCTTTTATTTAAATTAAATTAAAACTAAATTAAAAAATATATTAGCGTATTAGCTATTTTAACAAATAGTAGGTGGAAATAAACCGTTAGATTTAAGACTGCTCATTTTATACACATTTTGTTTGTAAATAAAAAGTTACCGTAATAAAACATAGCAATACTATGAAATTATAATAATTTGCATTAAATAACAGTTAGAAACTCTACATTTTATGTTTTGCCACTTTTCATCCAGTAGGAAGGTGAAATCAACTTGACCTAAGGTACAATTATCAATTATTCATCTGATTTTGCATTCTTGCTGGCTGAAATCACGATTGGACGAAGTTAATAGAGCATTAACTCAAGTTATTAAACTCTCTTCGGCATACGAGAGCAACAGCAATTCGTCCGCTTCTCACTGACTAACACGAAGAATGGAATAGATTGTATTAGCGATGATAACATTCTTGTTCGGTTTATCATAAGCCATATATTAGATGATCAAGTGTTATTACTTCCTTAAAGCCACAGGTACTTTGTATCGATTGTAAAACAAACATTAAATGTAGTCAGCAACGTAGAAGACTTAGCGTAATAACAGTTACAAAAGATGAATTAAAAGTTTACATTGTAAAATTTAAAAACATATTAAATTATTATCGGTTAACTTGGCAAATGTGCAAATCGCTTATTTTATACATTAAAAGTATTTGTTGTAAATCAATTTATATTATATTTCCATATTAAATACATCAAACATTGATATATTAATAGTAAATAATTCGATTATAAGTATAGCATTGGATTATTATAAGGGTTTTCCGAACTCAAAAGAGTCCACTCTGATATTTAGAAATATTCATTAGATTTTGTGAACATGCGATTTTTATTCCGTCGTATCTTTTAACAGTATAGACATCTGTAATTTGTTAATACCGTCCCTTTTAGTACCACACACTCTAAAATTTAAATGGGGAATAGATCATGTATGGCACATAATTTGACAGGTATTCATAATTTTTGTTTTCATACTCAACTCTTTTCTTATGAAAAAGTATCAATTTATTAAGTGATACACCTCTTAAAAATTAAACGTAACGTATATATTTTCCTAGTGTTAATGACAATTTTTTTTCCGTTGCGTCAAAAACTACATTGAAAAAAATTGAAAGGTTGACTTATTTGAACTGGTGTTGGTAGGTTTTAATAGCCATCCTATATTATTAAATATGTATTTTTTAAATTATTTCCATAATTTGTGAAAATGCAAAGTGTGCGTAAGAAGAACAGCGAAATTATTTAATCAACTATAAGATAAGCAATTTTATCATTCAAAAAATTTCGTAAAACGGGATCAGTATCTGATAAAAAAGGAAATGTTAAAAGTTTGTTAGGCCTGAAGGGGAAAAAGTAGAAATTTTAGGTCATGTTAATTTGGAACCTATTTCAAATACTAAAAGGTAGCTCAAAAATCTGTTTTTTGGGTATTACTCTCCGCACAGTACTGAAAAATGATAAATTTTATCACTATAAAATACACTTGCTACAGCAAAAAAAAATGGCACTGAGGGAGTGCCGACAGAAGTGAAAACCACCTACTTTTGGCCACCAGTTTCAAAATTTTTTAATTTACAAATTAGAAGATTATTAATATATAACTATATATTAATTCAGTTAATAGCATTGTTCTGCCTGATACTGATCTTGAGAATCCTACCACCCATTATTTATCTCTGCCTTATTTTCCTCAAGTTACTGAGAAGCTTATTAAACTGTATAAACAGAATAACATACCAGTTAAAATTGCGGTTAAGAATGTTAAGACTGTTAGAAATTTGTTTTCTAAAACTAAAACACCCTTGTCCACTTTGGAACAAGTCAACACTATATACTACTTACCTTGTGCTGAGTGTAACGCTTGTTATATTGGTCAAACTGGAAGATCATTAAAAGGACGTCTCACTTCGCATCGAAGTGACATTAATCTGTCAAAGCACACATGTGCGTTAGCGCAACACGCGATTAACACCAAACATAAGGTGGATTTCAATGAACTCAAAATTCTTGGCACTGAGCGTAATCTTGGTAAAAGACAGTTCTTAGAAATGTGTTCTATTCTTAAACATCCTAATGCTTTAAATAAGAGAACTGACATAAGTAACTTGAGCCAAATATATCATGCTTTAATTTTGCAGAATTAGGCTTTACAATCAGTTCATTATGTGTGTGTCTCTAAAGTCGTACAATTTAACACATTTGTTTATTAAATAATTCTAAAACTCTAACTTATTATAATTAATACTTTGATAAAATATAATATTACAATAATGTCAATTAACTTAAACTTACTTATGCAACTCACATTGCATACACTGTCGTTTTTCATACTTTGATTAATGTGAATTTTTGATCTTTACTTTAATACAAATTAATGCAATTTATTCTTAGAATACCTTATAAATTAAAGTTCCAAGCGTGGGACCTTGGACTTTTGTGGAAATTAGGTGCTTATCGTCATTTACCTGTAGCTGTATATCCAACTACAATGTTGACGATTTTTCACTCTTTTATATATGAAGTTGAATGAATTTTGCCTACCTGTTCGTTCTAGACTGGTTGATGCAGGGGATTAACGTTATCGCTAATTTCTTTCATTGTTCGGTTTCTTACAGGCGGGTATCATTCAAACTCATGTTAACTTTTTCAAATATAGCGCCCTTAAAATAGTGGGTTGGTACTCTTAACCTTGCTGTTCTGTCGAAGAATTTTCGACCTCAAGGTTGGCTGTCTGTTCATGTCATTGGCTCGGTATCTTTCAATTAACGCCATTTCAACCGCAACAGGTGCTAAGCATACAGTGGTAACTTCACTTTATTTTTATATATATATATATATATATATATATATATATATATATATATATATATATATATATATATATATATATATATATATATATATTTTTTATATCCCAATGTAGATAACTTAAATAATGCTACCAAAAGTTAAGACTCTATTAATAGTTATATAGTTAACTATTAGTTATAGTTAACTATTTTTTACCCGAGCTTTCAATTGTGTTCACAATTGTTATCAAGAGCTGCTAAAAAATACAAAATATCTTACAAAGTTGAACAAGAAATAAATTTTTTTTAACTTATCAAATAAAACTAGTTTTGTGTAAAAAAAATGCTGCTATAATATTATAAAAAACATTAATACAAAAATGTTCTATTCCAATACACGTTTCTCTGAAATTTTAATTTTAAATAGGTAAGTTTCTTAATAAAAACAATTGAATTTGTAAATAAAATTGAATGGTTACAAATAAGCCTCAATGTCATAAATACCAACTTAAAAATTTTTATCTTTGACAATTTTATTGTCAAAAATAAAATTTTGTTTAAAAATTCTTTTTTGTTTAGTAACAAAAGAGAAGAAGATTCATTCACTATTGATAGATACTTGAAAAATGTAACAAATACATGGAAAATTAAATCTACATAATAAAATAAACTACATAGAAATAATATAATTATAAATTTTGCTTAGATTTGGAATTTCTGACCTTCTGTTTATATTATTATCACTTTTGCTAATACAAACCATTTCCAAAAAAGTTCTTTTAAATTTATTACTTTCGCTATCACTTTCTGCAAGATAAAAATTTTTAAGTTGGCATTTATGACATTGAGGCATATTTGTAACTATTCAATTTTATTTACAAATTCAATTGTTTTTGTTAAGAAACTTATTAAAAATTAAAATTTCAGAGAAACGTTTATTGGAATATATCATTTTTGTATTAATGTTTTTTATAATATTTTAGCAGCATTTTTTTTATACAACACTAATTTTATTTGGTGAGTTTAAAAATTTTTTATTTCTAGTTCTACTTTGTAAGATATTTTGTATTTTTTAGCAGCTCTTGATAATCATTGAAAACACAATTGAAAGCTCGAGTAAAAAATAGTTAACAAGTAGCCCCTTTTATTGACTCCAACCCATCCAAAACAGTTTTATATTTTTTCCAAACGAGTCACAAGTACTTCTTTTTTCTTTCTCTTATATATATTTTATATTTGTTTTTTGGATGAATGTTCTTTATTTCTAAATGGTACTGTAAATCAACACAATTATCGTTATTGGCCTGATGAAAATCCATAATTTTCCACGAAACACATACCCAACTGCTATTGAAATTAAACGTATGTGCAGGACTTTTAGGGGATGGTATTGTTGGGCCTTTTTTTCACAAAATTATTGTTAACAACATTTTGAGAGGAGGAGCATATCTAGAATTATTAGAGTTTATTTACAAATATAATTAAAAGGGGTTTTTTGACCTTGGGAGCGAACTAGTGTGCTCCGGTATACAGATATGTTTATGAATGTGCATATCGGTGAACGGCATGGAAAAGTCGGTTGCAAAATGTTGCAAAAAGCGGAGGTGTGGTGAGAAAAATTGGGTGGTGTTTGATGTATTCCTTCTTTAAAAGTAAGATATAAAATTATTTTTTATTTTCTTTTTTAAAAAATTTAAAATTAACATATATAGGAACATTTTAAATTTATACCTTTCAAAGGCTTTCAAAATTTCGTTTGGATTATTTTATTTTCATTTTTCACAGCCTTCTGGTAAGCTGCGTATCTTACAGTGAAACAAAACCGGTACACTCATTTAAACCTAAAATAATATACATATAATATTTATATAATCGCGTGGTAACATTTTACATTAATATTATTCTATGAATAAGAATCAGATACAAAGTGCTAACATATAATGTAATCTAACCTAATCCCAATCTCAAGACCGAGATGATAGATGGCCTACTTCATTGAGTTCAGTAATGAAGTAGGCGACTAGAGAACTGATTAAATTTATTAAAGTGATTGATAAAGATCATGCATAAATACTTACAAATGCAAACAATGCAATGCGATATGAAATAGATATGATTTTGTTCCTTGATTCATGGTCACTCACCTGAAAATAAAAATAAGTATTTAAATTTATATTTACTTTATATTTAAATTTGATAAAAAACATGTTTTTAAAACCTTTTCTTTTTAATGTTTATATATGCGATAATGTTCATAAAAATAAAAAAAACGTAAAACGTTTAACAAAACCTAGCCTAGTTTCAACTACAACAAAATACACATACAAAATAGGCTACAAGTGAACGAAGAATGAACTCCAACAGGAATGTATCAACACCTAAAAAAAATAACCAAAGCGACCAACGAAGTGCTAGGTATTGAACAATACAAAAATAAATATTTGAAGAAATAAAATGACGGCCTAAAAGAGATGATGTATGAACAAGAGAAGAATATGTTACTTTCAGACAACAAGTGAAGTAAAGAGTAAAGTAAAAATTTCCAGCATTGCAGGAGAATAGACCGGAGTATATCTCATAAGACCATGTGATAACAATAGCAATAACATATAAAGCTGAAATAACAGAGAAAGATTTAACTAAAGCACTAAAGAAAGTTAAAAACAACAAAGCACTAGGACCAGAGAACATAAAAATGGAACTGCTTAAATATGGAGACGCAAGGATCATATCATTTATACGAGATCTGAGGAGAGAAATCTACCATACATGTCCCCCATTTTTTAAAAAGGTGACAAAATATCACCAAATAACTATAGAGGGATCAGTATAATGCCTTTGGTAGCAAGAATATTTTCCACAGTATAAAAGAAAAAGCAGAACAACACATAGTCCATTATGGCGAAGAACAAGCCGGATTCCGAAAAGCCAGATCGGGTGTAGATAATATGTTAATATTATCATGATAATAATTTATATACAGAAATAATAAGACAGAAATAATATTTTAACTATTGTGCTAGCATTTACTTAAATTTTATTGAGCCACATCCTCCATCAACTTTGTAGGAAAGCAAAAGAGTAACATTTTGATAAGTTCTCTTAGATGGCGGGTTAATATTAAGTTTAACAAAATTGGGCAAAAAATTGAATCAAAATGTAAATGATGGATCACGTTCTTTTGTTATTATTACCCAAAAATCATTTTATGTAAGGTATTGTGAACTTTCTGAAAATATTGCCTAACTTTTATATCACTATGCCACTGGAAAACCTTATCTTCTATAAGATTATTATAAAACTTGAACTTTAAAACCGTAATTAAATTAAATCTATGTAGTTTACAGACAAACCACAGATACTTAATAATTGGTTTTGTTACATAAAAATTCCTACTGAGGAGAATAAATTGAATTGTGAATGTGTCTTTACGTAATGCACCTGTTTTTGACGAGGTACTTACACATACTTGATACTCGGACTTGCGTGTTTGAATCTACTACTTTATAGGGACTGCGTCTAAGACTAGTTGCATAATTCATTTGGAATTAAACGATTATATGCACATAAATCTAAAATTTTATGTAATGTTTCGAAAGGCTAACAAGAAACTTCAAACAAGATTTACCTACCGAAATATAAAGAATTGATAATATTGATTATTTGTATAAGTTCAGATTTATCAACTGGTCTTATAAAGAATGAATTTACGACCTGTTTTTTAAATTGGGGAGATAGGAAATAGGATCTTGTTGTGGCAAAATAGTGAATGTTATATTTTTACTCACATTAAGAGAGTATTCATTTAGATTTTTAGGGTTTGGAAGAGAAAATGTTTAAGCAGTGTTACTTAATTTTATTTTGAAGATCGTTTATTATTTAACAAGTTTCTCTTATTAATGTATGGAATAAGTTTAGATAGTACATTTTTTTAGCTGTATTGATAAATTTTAGATAGGTTCCTTTGTACTAGGGGATATTTCAGTGACGTTGGTAGTAAATTTCTTGATGTACATTCGTATTAGTGAACGCATATTCTTGACAGATATGCGGATACCTTTGCTAGTTCAGGGTTTGTGATGTTTTGACTTCATTGCAATTAAAGGAAATACTTTATTTAAAATACAGACAAGCCTATCTCAAAAATCACTGATATTATAGTCTACGTCCGTAGAGGGAAAGTGCCATCTAGAAGTCAAGCACACATTTTGGAATTTACGAAAGTTATGAGCGGAAAAATCCTACCTAAACGTTGCATTTTCGAGGATTGTTTGTTAAGAGTGTTAAACTTGGTATATGCTGCTTCGTGATCAGATAGTCCTACATTAAAAATTGTAGAGCGTACATCAAGGGGTGAGAAATCTAAGACGATATAATCAATTATGGTAGATTTTGTTTTAGTAATTCTTGAAGGAGAATTAAGGTGCATTGTGAAACCATGCGATTCACATATATTGACCAAGGATAATTGGGTAGCACAACCAACAGCGTAATTAATATTCAAGTCACCACATAGAATCTTTCTGCTTTTATTGGGCAGGTTGTATAACAAATTTAACAGGTTCTGAAAAATAGTTCCGTGGAAGAATCAGGTGATCTATTAATGCAAAGAATGTATAGATTAAGGTTATTGTTATGAAAACTCAAAAACTAAATCATTAAACAGAAAGTCATTATTTGTTATAGGAGAGAAATCATTATGTGTAGATAGAATTATGCAATTGTGGTATATTTTTCTACAAAAAAGGCTCGTTGACTTCAAGCCAGTGCTCGGTAACCGAAACTTTCGAGGAAAATCCTAATTCCTCTAGACACAAAAATAACTCATCTGTTTTATATCTTATAGAATGAATATTAATCAGAACCATGCTAAAGTTGTCATCACTAAAATAATTTGAGGTTTAAGAGAGACATATGGAACGAAGAATACTCAACATCGAGCTTAGCGATCGGAAGTCCAATGAAAAAATAAGAAGATTAACAAAAGTTAGAGATGTAATCCAAAAGACTGCTATGTTAAAATGAAACTGGGCAGGACACATAGAAAGAATAGAAGATAACCATTGGACGAAGCGAATTATTGAATGGAGACCAAGAGCAAACAAGAGAAGTAGAGACAGACCCAAAACCAGATGGACTGATGACATCAAGCGAATGGCTGGTCACGAATGGATGCAAAAAATCACTAACAGAAATGAATGAACACACCTAAGGGAGGCTTACATCCGACGATGGATTGAATAGCTGTTGATGATAAGGATGATGATGACTTTAAAATATATAATATATTACTGAGTTGCCAAAATTAATGAGTCAGATAAAATTGAATTATTAGAAAAAAATTTTTACCAAGTTAGTAACAAATAAAAAATTTGTTTTATTAAGGCTGTTTTAGCAGTTCAAGCACACTGGGATTTGAAATGGGCGTATCAGTTACATTTCTACACTGCTTACGCGAGACTATCTTTACTCAGTGGCGTCGGCCAACGGGCAACAAATGCATTACTCTCCATTCAAATTAGTTTTAACACGAAACAGCTAACCGTATGCTCAGGAGATTTGAAGTCACGAAGGCGATAAGGATGAACCTAAGCGACAATGATGAGTAACACATTTCACTATTAGATTTTAGTATTTTTTAGCAATTTTCTTCAAAGTTTGAACACGCTTTTCTCGATTATTACTGAACACAGAAACGTGAAAAAAAATCAACGATTACAGAAAAAAAACTCTTTCAAGCGATGGGCGTAAAAAGTTTGGTTATAATAGAACGTTAAACAGTATAATCCAATTTCTCAACAGAAGTAACAAAAAAATAAAAAAAGTAAAACCATCATTTTAAAAGCAACATAGTTTCGAATATTGTGTCCAAATTTCGAGACATTTTGTCGGTAAATAACAGTTCCTAGATTTTGGTGCACCGATAAAACAGCCTTAATGCTTTATATTTTGAGAATGATTTCCGAAAAGAAGATGGAAACGTCAAAATAAACTTTTTTAAAGTAAAATTGTAGCTTATTCCTAATAAAAACTGTACCTAAATTGCATTTGATGCCACAAGAAAATAGTTTCAGAACAATAGTCTATGAGTAATTTCTATTTTTTAATAACAACATATTGTAATATTCCTAGATGCCTGCAATTACTGTTTTCAACTTTTATAATGACATGACAATTTCTTAAAGAAATAGCGTTAATCTTTTCCACACTATTATCAGACTTAATAAAGCAATAAGTCAAATAAATTGCTCGTTTAGAACAATCGATTTTTTTATATTAAATAGTTTATGTGGTAATTGAATGGCCTATTGTTATACTAAGTTCTGTTGTCTATTATGTGAACAACTGATTCTTATTGTTAGTGTTTACATATAATATGTTTGGATGATTTAGTGTTCAAGAAATGAAAGTAAAATAAATCGACTTTGTTATTATACTATTGTAGTTTATAAGAAATGAGGTAATTATATGTTTAGTTTGTAAACTATAAAATTATCTAATTTAGTAAAACAATATGTTTAATAATAAATTACATATAAACTTCCATGCAAAATAAACATTAGGAACCTTCTTTGCTAAAGCATCACACGTTGGAAATACTTTTTTATAACCACCTTGTTTTCTGTAGTTAAAAGCTAAAACTTATAATCATCAGAAGGTACATGCAAATGACATGCGTCAGTTTTTGTGACTAGATTTATGACAGAATAAAAATTCAAAAAGATGATGAAAGAACAACTGATAAAAAATATTCAAGTCATGTTATTTTTTTAATTTCAAGGGGAACATAATTATTCTAGAAATACATTATTGTACGCCTCTGACATTCGTCTAGGTATATAATCTCTTTCACATTTAGACTCATTTTTATGTAACATAAAAGAAAGACTATCTCTTATTAACGGTGAGGTGTGTCTTCCAATAAAAAAGTTTAAAGAAGCGTTATACAACATACTGATGAATAATACACAATCTATTTTAGACGGCTCACCATATGGGAAGCGCTTTTAGTAGTCGCAAACTTAATGAAATGTTTATCATTATTAGCTGTAATATTGCAAAAGCTATGTAGATTTGATGATATGCATTTGATGCGGTTATGTTGTTTCCCTAAGATTTATCATTCTCCTATTTTGTCAAAGATTTTGCAATTATCAAAAAAGTTTTATTACTAGGTTGTAGGACTAAAAAGGAATATACATTCATTTATTTAACTATCTATTCAGCTAATATAACATGTTACGGAATATATTCTTTTGATCACTAAAGAATTTAGTTAATTAGTTATAAAATTTTTATTTAGATACCTTTATCTAAACGATTAACTAATTTTCGTTGAATTGTTTATTTCTATGAATTTTTCAACTTTCTATTTCCAGTTTAAATGTATTTCACTGCTGAAAATAGTTCTTTCTCAGTTGCCTTCATTGCTTTCGATTTTGTGCAGTGTAACCCCAGGCAACCGACTTGCGTGGAAAGCAATGTGTGGGAAGAGTCATTCTACTCATGGTAAACTAACAGAGAATTACCAGACAAACCAGTAAGAACAACTCCTTTCATTCTGCACCTTTGTGTGGTGGGCCCATTCTTCCCTCCATTCATACTAGACAAACATAAAAACCTTACACACACTACAAATAGACAAACCATGGTGTAAATGGCTGTTGTGACTTATCTTATGGCTGCCATCGTGTATATAATTCTTAATGTATCCAAACGATTAATACAATATAAGTATATATTTATATAAATAAAATCATTTAAAAGTTAAAATTAGAGATTGAAACACAAGATTTGTTAAAAGATAAAAGAAAGAAAATTAAAATTATGTTAAAAGCTGAAAGGTTATAAAGGTGGAAGGTGGGAGTCATATTGGGTCCCACTCTCCGCTGGCGAAGAACGACACAACATATTAAAATTATAAGCAGATGATCTCTGTTGCATTTTCCTCTCTTTTTCTTTTTTATTTTTCATAGTTTTAGTAAGAAAACCAATGATTAAATCAAACATTTTTTGTTTTCTATTACTTTTTGCATTAACTCATGAGATTCACCCAGATTCAACCCCGGTCCCAGCTGTAGCGAGGCTCGCCCTGTATGATATACAGGGTATACGAATATCACACAAACATACTTAATCATGTTAAATTTAACAGTTTTGACTTTTACGGTGGTGGACCAAATGACTAACCAACACTCGAATATAAAAAAACATCAAAAGACTTCAAAATTCAAGTATGGCCCTTCCGTCATGCCTCTTTCAAGAAAACAGAATTACTGTAGATACACGGTCGGCACACCCTAGTCGTAACGTAATATCGACTGCACCCGAATACAGTTTGAAAGAATCGACATGTATGTCCGCTCTAAATCGAAAAAGTTGAAATCGAACTGCCTCCTTCACTGAGAATAGTACTGTGGCAACTAATCTTCAAATCACTCGTATTTAATTAACTAAAACCTAATGATACTATCCTGATATGGTAAGTATTTGGTCTTACATTTAGTTTACTCTCAATAAACACCAAATTTCTCTGGTTTCATATGTATGTTATTTAAAATCATAAATGATGTATCCTCGATATGTTATTGACTTACTTGTAGCGGTATTTTCTTTTTATTAGTTTCCTTTTTTAATATGGGTAACCAGATCTTAGCGCATTCTGCAGAATTTGCGACGCAATTGGTCTTATTTAGTAATTAGAGCCGCTTCTTTGCTTTTTCTCTTTACCATCTGTTTCTTTTAGCACTATACTTAAATCTTTGCATTGAACCCTATGTCATTTTACCATGCGTGTTTACATATTTGAGATCTATCAAATTCTCTATTTTTAATACAGGATTGATGTTCTGTTATTCTTTAATAATATAACATTTAATGGTCTTGATGTATCAAATAAATAAAAATTATCGCATTCACAAGGTATTTTATAAATATTGTTAGAGAATCAATATCAATTTATATTTACTATATTTCTTTCAATGAATAGGCAACCTTTTACAAACAGGGTCTGTCTTTATAATAATTATCGCGAATATCCCGATAGTTTACTATGCGCTTTTATCCCGACAACGTTTATTTTTGAAACAAGTCTATATCGCCCGAAAGCGGTGCCTTTATCAGCGAAATTTTGTTTCATTATGAGCGGCAATTAAATGAGAAACAAAAAATATTGATATTTTAACACCTGCTAACAAAGATTTTGACTAATAATGAGTACCCATTTTCATTTATAAACACGGAATTCCACAATAAAAACTGGTACAACATCACAACGTTCAAAACAACCAACACACTGAGATCTATCCTGTCCAAAAACAACACCCAGCAACACACAAAAAAAATCAAAAAACTATCTATAAAAAACCCTGTCAATGCAACAATTTCTATATGGAAGAAATCCCAAATATGTAAACATGCCTGAGAAAACCAACACAGACAACAATAAAAAGATGCATTAATAATCATGAAAAAAACAGACTTGATAAAGTCTGTGTAGCAAACCCATCAGCAGAATGTACAGGATTTGGTTACCAATACTAAAATAGATATAAGGTTGAATGCTCGAATAAATAAACTTTGATCAAATGAAAAGGCAGATATCGAGCACAATTTATTAATTAAAACTTGCCCAAATACTTTCGCTTTCTATAGCATCTTCAGGGACATTTCGTAAATTTTGGTCTATCCAACAAACTGTTGAGAATGTCATAAATATAAATTTGTACATTACACTACACTACTCAAGGACAAACAGTTTAATTTTTTTTTTAAGACGAGGTAGTGTAGTTTAATGTACAAAATTATGTTTATGACATTCTCAACAGTTTGTTGGATAGGCCAAAATTGACGAAATGCCACTGAAGATGATCTAGAGACTGAAAGTAGTTTGTCAAGATTTAATAAACTGTGCTCGATATCTGTCTTTTCATTTCATTAAAATACTAAAATAATTTAAAAACAAGAATATCAAAGAATATACCAACAATAGTGTAATAGGAGGTCGAGAAACATCACCTACAAACTTTTGCACAATACATATGCAACACACAATACATAAAACACAAATCTACTATTGCTCAATTTACGTTACTCAACCACAATTACGATACAGTTTTTACACAAACATATACACGAAATACACAAAACAGTCAGACTTTGATATTCCTAGGGTAAAACACATCACCCACAGAATCTTGCAGCCATTTACATGCTCTTTGTCCATGTCCACAAGATCAAGGTCAATCATGGCAATGGTTGAAATGACATAACCAATAACAAATAACGTTGATTACACATTTTCCCAGAATTTTATATAATAATCTTTTTTGAAAACGATTTCCGAATTGAAAATCGAAACGTCAAACATTATTTGGTTAAAAATTTAATTTTCATTATATCATTCATAATTTAATATAATCCCATATAAATATAATATTTATTTTCGAATTGAATCAAACAACCATCCCTCATTAGATATCAAGTTGTAAACAGTTACTTTTAGAGTTTCGTTGATGATTTATTGACTTTGATATTACCGTTTGATTTGTAAGTATTTATTTTTTTATTTCTCGCAAATATAAATGCAACAAGGCCTGCAATTACTACAACTACTCATAATAAACACGTAGTTACGTATCGCAACATTCAGAACGACACGTTTTCATTAACAGTAACGAAACCGCAGGTCATAATACGGAGGTTTTTTAACTAGTAAGCGACAACCACCTTGAAACACATGGAAATACTACAAATATTTTTGTTTACATTGAAGTACAAGCTAATGAGACAGAACGACGAGAAATTTTTATTGTAAATTGCCTTGAGTTTTAGTTTTTGTTAATATAGCTTTCGTTTCACACAAAAAACGTTATTCTCTATTTCAGTCAATTGACTACTTTCCTTTAATCATTACCACAACTTAGATCATTCGGTTTGTTAAAATTATATAGGTATTACTGCTTTATAACATTGCTTTTATTAAGGTATTAGTATTATTCATATTTCTAATGATTGGTCGTTCTAACATTCCACAATTTTAGTTTCCATTTCTATTTAAATACACTGCGCTCCAAAATTAACGCATAATTTTAAAATTCTTATTTTGAGTTATAATAAAAAAATTTTTGTTTGTTCTTTTCTGCTTTATGGTTGTTTTAGAATATCTTAAATAAAAAACTTTTCTTTTTTTACAAAAAATGTATTGAAATTAACAACATAACATCATAAATCTAAACATCTAAACAAACAACTGATCTAAACAAACCAAAATTATAAATTAATGACGAAATTGAAATTTTTAAAGTTGAAGAAAATACTAGTACCGTGTACTAGTATCGAGTATTGCCTCCTCTGGTAGTTATTACTGCTTGACAACGATCTCTCATACTGAAAATAATCGTTCGATTTCTTCTTGGTCAATTTGATCCCAAATTTCAACCAACCGCAAAAACAGCTCACCTACTGTGTTTGGTGCATTAGGTAGTTGTCGTAGTCGTCTGCCTATGATGTCCCAAACATGTTCTATTGGGTTGAGGTGAGGACTTCTTGCAGGCCAATACATGGCAGGAATTCCAACTTCCTGACGATACTGCTGCACAATTCTTGCCGTGTGTGGCCTGACATTATCTTGAATAAGCATGAAATTATCCCCAATAAATGGTGCAAATGGCACGGCATGCTCTTCTAAATTGTCTGTTATATACCTCTGCGATGTAAGCCGACCGCGATCTATTCTAATTAATTCCACACGAGCCTCTAAATTAATCCCACCCCACACCATTAACAAGCCGCTGCCATACTGTACAGTCCCTACGGCGTTACACTGTGCGTAGCGTTCCCCAGGCCTTCTGCACACTCGGTTTCTCCTGTCATCAGAAAAAAGACAGTACCCGGATTCATCGGTGAACAATATTCTTCCCCAATCGTCGTTATTCCAATCAACATGTTCACGCGCAAAATGCAATCTTTGCCTTCTATGGTCTCTGGTCAACAATGGGCCAATTGGTGCCCTTCCAGGGTGTAGGTCGTTTTCTGCAAGTCTTCTTCTAATCGTATTTTGGCTGATTCTAAAGTTATAACGATCCAAAAAATTCATTTTGTAGAGAAGTACTGATAACAAATCTTTGTCTCAGTGTACGAAGTGTCAAAACCGGCCTTGATTAGGAGTTGTAACCCTTCTACGGCCTTGACCGGGTCTTCCCTAGTTACTTCCAGTAACAGGGAAACGTGTTAACACTCTTGAAATGGTTGACTGGGTGACGTTAAAACGTTCAGCGAGTTCTACTTGAGTGTATCCTTCTTCACGAAGAGTAACGATTCTAAAACAGTCACTTTCTGACAAATTTCGATTTTCTTGCTGCTGGTGGTTCATTTCAAAGAAAAAACACTTAATAAACTTGAAAAACCCTTTAAACGTTCAGAATAACGTAATCCAACTCAACTAAATTAGAAATAAGATGAAGCACAATTGACATGTTTTTAATTTTTTTTGCAAAAAATCGTAAAAACATCAGCTTTTTTTACCGTTCTTTCGATAAATTTTACAATATACCGGGGTAACAATAATATATTAGCACCAAAATCGAAACGTTAAAATTATTTGATTTACCAGGGTTTTTAAAATTATGCGTTAATTTTGGAGTGCAGTGTATTTGTGTATTCTAGGGTATTACGTTAGAGTATTTTATTGCCTTCTACGTGGAATAATCCTATTTTGTATCATGTATCATCTTTGCGTACCGCCTAAATACCGGGTATATATATATATATATATATATATATATATATATATATATATATATATATATATATATATATATATATATACATAATATAACTTCTAAGTACTATTTCTATATCTCGTTCTAGTAACTATCATATATTTTACCATATTTATATATCAGTATCATATGTCCATTATCATACATCAGTGTCTATGTACTATTGTCATCCAATCTGCACATATTTATATTTTTTACAGTTTTTAAAGTATAATTTCAAAAACAGATCTTGTTTGGAAGTGATACCAACTTTATTACAGATTTTGTTAGCTCTGAAACTTCATAAACTTACTTTTATATATTGTCAAATACTTTCCTAAGATTGAAAAAACATATAGATCAAAGAGGTTTTGAAACTGTTTTCTTGTGGCATTAGGATTTCACGCGGGACGCAGGACAAGCTCGTGTTCCGTCCACTTTTCCATCATCCCGTCCCGCAGCTATTTTAGCTTTCTCGCAAAGGTAACTTAAGTTATATTTTCTAAATTAGTAAATACATTTTTATAATAATTGTATAAAACAAATTTAATATTGTTTCCGAGCATATTTTGCTATTACAAATTGTCTTAACAATTAAACATCTAAATTATATTATTACACCAATTTAGTAATTACTTCAGTTTCTACAAGCGACACGACATTGTCTTGGACAATGTATTGACTAAAAATTTTCATTTGTTTTGAGTTTCTCCTATTTACATTTTTTCAGATACTAAAATATACATACAAAATTAAAAATACTTTTAAAAAATGGCATGTGGTTCATCTATCCCATACCCTCTGTATTAGATGGATCACACAATAGTGGATAGTTGGACCAGTATATTTAAGGCTACTATAATACAAAAAAAAAACACAAACAGTTCCATTAATTCAGCGTATTGCAATATTTTTTGAAAGAAATATGTTCTAATACATCTCAGGTGAAATTATAAACGTTTTTCTAAGAATGTGTTACAAAATCAAACAAAAAGTGAAAGTTTCGAAAGTTCTCTTTTTCCGCTACCATCGAAAAGTTCGTCATATTTTGTGCAGTTTTCGTACATCCAATAGAAGCATTTGGCACACTTGACCCAATCTTCTATCTGTCGTTTGGTCGTAGTCTTCATAGCAACCTACATATTCATTTTCATTTAAAATAGATTATGTGAGGTCGTTAAGGCCATGCGGCTTTACCGCACTTCGACCTATAGAGATCTTTTGTGCATTTCATTTAAAATAAGGATTTCATCTTCATCGTCACTCTCCTTACAAACTGGAGACGAAATTAAGCTTTTATTCAATAAGCCTTTTAGGTAAGTTGACCATTTCTTTATTTTAGGTCTGTCTTCATTTTTTCGAATAAGCATAGATCTTCTAAGGTTTCAGGGTCTTTTTCTTTCTTCCTTTTCTTTCAATAGTTTTTCTTTTTTTCCATGCTTTGTAAAATATTTCGAATTGAATCCAATAAGTTTAAAATTTTAGCTACACGTGCATCATTACCACGAGCAGTTACCTTTTTCTTCAAAATTGGAATTGATGACAACTCCGCAAATTTTTTTTCTCTGGTGTAAGACTTTTAGTCTAATCTATTTCATGTTGAGGTAGTTGAGTTATTAGTTGAGGGTATTGTAAAGTTGTAACTATCAGGGTTGTTAGTAGTATTGCTGTCTTCGTCAGTAGACGAGGTTGTATTTTGATCTGCTCCAACAGTTTTATGTAGACCTACAGAAGAGTTTTAAGTTAATGAGTTAAAAAAGCACAATTGGGTATATCAGACATATCCAGTGGCACTACACCACAGCTTCTGAAGCCTTACAGGACATTTTCAACAGCAGCTGATTTGGACCATGCAGGGCCCAGAAGCTTTCCAAACTGTAGTCTATTAATTTGCCTTAAAGGGTCGTTTTTCATTAATTTACTACACTCAGCGTTGTAGTACGACTTCAGTGATTTACAATAACTTCCTTCAAGAGGTTGCAAAAAATGTGTGGTGTGACTCGGTTGACTTAGTAGAACTATGTCGTGATCCTTGGTAAATTCGAGCATCTCCATATTACCACAATGGTGACGAATGGCTATCGGGAATTAAAATTACTTTTTCTGGTAGTTTACATGATAATAAGTGGGTTTTAAACCAGTCAAAAAATAACTCGTAGTTCATATAAGCCCACTTTTGGTTCATTACAACAGCAAATCCTAAAGCCATGCCGTCACTGAACTTCTCTTTTTTGTTTTTTCTCTTGAAAATGCAATAGGTAGGCAATAGGCTGTAATTGCCCTCGCCGTTAAAACAGCTCACGACAGAAATTGTCTCTCCTTTTTCTCCAAAAGTAATAATACTGACGCATTTCCTTACAAAAGATAAAGAATCTTTACTTAATACTTCCTGGTTGATTTTTCTTTTGAGGGTGGTCTTGGGTATATTGTAACTTCTTGCAGCTTTATTAATACCAATACACTTATTTTTTTTTTCAGCATCTATAGCTAATTTCAAGCTATCTTCACGCTATGAGCTTCTTGTCGATCCAACCTTTCTTTTGTACTACCAAAATAAAAACTAAACTAAAATAAAAATAAAAACTAAATAAACCAAAAAAAAACCGAAATAAAAACAATTTTATCCAAACAATGTTTTAGAAAAATTGGTTTAACGATCTAATTGATCTTGCGGCTTCGAAAAAACGTATTAAATCATTGTGGCATTTCATTCTGTTGCATTATTAAAAGAATATATCTCAGAGTATTGATTGTTTCGAATGTTGTTATGGTATACTTATTTTCTATCCACTTCAACTTTTCTGTTCAGCCCATTACATATGATACTGCTGTCACATTCAAATCCCTACTTGTGGGCATTTCTGGATTGCTTGTGTTGTTGCGTTGTCTCCTTTTTTTAATCTTATAAATTTTTTTGTGTATAAATGATAAATGGATGATCATTAGACACAATGTAACTAATAAAACAGTTGTTAATTTATCCAAAAGACAATTACACGCAACAGAGTAACAAGTGGAACGCAATCATTGAAATAATTCAATACCAGAAGAAAATCCAAGAATTAGTCACAAGCAAACCTTACAGAAAACTAAAAAAGGTCCCAACTAAATCTTTGGAGAACACAATATAACAAATACTACACAAACTTGATAGACTTTCAAAGAACAACACTAGAACCCCATTGAAGCAAGACATCATACCTATACGGAGTCCTAAAAATAAACAATGAAAACGTACCCCTCAGACCAATCTGCAGCAACATGAATTCTCCTTGCAGCAAATTGTCAGAGTTACTCCCAGATATAATACAGCCATTAGCACCTAACATAATACCATTTATAAAGAATTATCAAAATTTTCTGCAAAAACTACAATACACTAGGTATATCTTTTTGGAAAAAGCTTTAAAAATGATAGGAACCAAACTAGATAGAAATGATATATTGAAAACAAAAACCGAACTGAATGCATCGGCTATAATGGAGCTATTGCCACTATGCACAAACTGCCACAGACACCCCTTTTTAATTAGATAATGATTACTATAAACAAGTTGTTGGATTAGTCAAAGTCAAAGAGAAGTGTCCACAAAATATTCAATTCTTCCATTTTTAGTTATGATGTGGGATTGATAATCTCTATTAACTCTAGCAATAAAATAATGTGTAATCTACTTGAATGCCTTAATACGAATACTTCCTGGTTATAATTATATCAAAACTAACAAAAACAATGTATTACTCAATGAAAAACACATCTAAAATTCATGTATTAAAAACTTTCTTAAGAGGTAAGTTATTAAAATCAAATCTAATAAAATTGTGTAATCAGATATCATAAAACGTGAGCCTGATAGTTGTTTCATAGCTGTGAAACTAATTCTTTAATTATATAAAACAAAACGTATCTTTTTACCATTCCACCTGTATATGTATAATATGTAGGTAACACCAATTCCTGCAGCTTCAGCAGCATTGTGTGGTTTAATACAATACAGGTATAAGACAAAGTAAAGTGGCGTACCAAATAATAATTTGCGGGGACTTGATTAAATTAGAAATAGCATATCTCTTACGAATATAAAATAAATACAAAAACAAATAATCTACAGTTTGGATGATGACTATCATTCTGTCTCCGGCTTCTATATAAAATGTAGCTTCTCCATTTCGTAAATTTTAAAGTGTTTGTTTGTCTTTGTTTAGTGTATTTGTTATGTCCCAATTTACATTTATGACATTCTGTTACAGCTGGATAGGCCACAACTGACGAAATGCCCCTGAGGATGATCTTGTGATCGAAAGTACTTGGGCAAGATTTGATTAACTACTGTGTTCGATATTTGCCTTGTGTACCATCAAAGTTTATTATTGTTTTATTGTATATGTTAGTTATTATTATGTATTTAGTAAGGTTAGTAGTCCAGAAATTACAATCTTTGATAAAAAAATAGAATATGTTGATTGTATCAAATTCAATGGAATTAATTTTGAAAAACATTTAAATTTTAAGGAACATTATCTTAAAAAATCGAAAGTCGAGAATATTTAAAACATAATGAAAGTCCTATCTACTAAAAATCGGGGATGTAATTAAGATATCCTATTTGACAGTATATAAAAACCTTATTAGAGCTAAAGTCGACTACGGCTCAATAGTGTATAGATTTACCAGTAAATCACTTTTAAAAGAGTTACAAACAATTCAAAATGCTACTATAAGAATAGCCTTAGGAGCTTTTTGTACCACACCTACAGATAGCTTACTATGTTCAGTAGGAGAAATGCCTCTGGAATTAAGACGACAATATCTTAGCCTAGCAAACGTGTCAGCGAATAGTGAAATAGTAAATAGTGAAAATCCCGCCAGAAACAATGTGTTTGGTTTTGGTTTCCATACATTTTTCAAACATATTTTCAAAAGAAAAGATCTAAACCTCCTTTCTATGAACGACTTAATAGATGCATGACTAGTAATAACGTTGTCTTCGCTAAGATATATCAAACCAATCTATTAGCTGCTCCCACTTGGATGGTCCAAAAACCCTTCCTAGACATGAGTTTAACAAAGACTAGGAATCAACTTAGTGCTTTATTTATGGTTAAACAATTTTACAGTAAGATCGATAAGTACCAGAATTACCAACATATTTATACCGATGCCTCCTAATAAGAAAAAGGAGTGGGAAGTGCCTTCATACACCATGACTATATTGCTTCAAACAAAATTTTAAATTTTAGGACAGTATATACAGGAGAAATGTTAGCAATCTACAAAGCATTAGAATATGTCCTCAACGCGAAGTTAGACAGATATATGCCTAATATAGATAGATTCTTTAAGTTCATGAGTAGCTTAGGCACCATTTACCCAACTCATCCATTGTTGAGATTGACATAGAACCATGTGTACCAACTTCAGCAAAAGAATGCAATTGTAAAATTTATGTGAATTTATGGTAATGAAAAGTAGATCCTGCCGTTAAATCTTCAGTTAACAAAGAAGAGTTGTTTCTTGTGCCTCTCCCACCCTCTTCAAGATTTATCTAAAATCTTAAATTTTTGAAGAAAACTAGTAAAGTGTGCACAATCATAAACAAATTAAAGTCACTTTTACATAATAAGAGTATAATAAAAGCTTATTCTATAAAACACTGACTGACTATTATTATGGATATGGCAACTTCGGCTTGGAAGTCCTGAACAGTAAACAGGAGCATACAGCAATGAATAAATGCAGTAATTTGTATACTACTTGTAAACATCTTAGAACATAAAAAATAGAATACACTCTAATAGAAGAGTTATGTTTTATTCTAAATATTTCCTTAATTTATAAAATAAAATTTTGTAATTTTATATTTTTCGTGTTCCGACAATGGCTTAGTCGGATTTTAGTAAAGGATCGCGTAAAAGTTCGTGCAAATCCATCGAGAGAATGAGGAAGAAATACGAAAGATTGGAACTTTCTTTCGCATGTTGTAACAATTACTAATGAATATTTGATTGTCTTCGACGAACTTGTATGTTGAATATGTTCGCATATAAATTTGCTAGGTGTTTCCTTATCTTATCCCATCACCGCATAGACCTTACAAATGTGTTATGTAATGTTGAATTTATGAAGATAATTATTTTTCTTTAATAGGAAGATAAAATTAAATGTCTTGTTTTTTGTTTGTGTATTACACAATAATGTGTTTAATAGTATAACAAGCAGTTTGCAAATATTGCAAGCCACGTAAAAAAATTGTGAAGACATCAAGGGACTACTTAGACCCTTGTTTTAGCCGTCAAACAATATAGACAATACTAACAGTGCCAGTTAAAGCTGATAAATATTAAATAAACAAAAAACGTGCAACGAATATATATATATATATATATATATATATATATATATATATATATATATATATATATATATATATATATATATATCGAAAAAGGAGTACGACCGTCAATCCAATATATTATAAGGATCACTCAGATGAGTGGTAGGTTCTTATATCGGTCTCAAGGTGGAGAAATGAAAGACAAAGTTGATAGGCTACTTTATCTATTTTGAAGACGTTTCGCTTTCGTATTCTGAAAGCATCATCAGTTCATCTAAAAAGTACAATATGAGAACCACACAGTCATGGAGAAGATGTTATAAGTGTTATCTTAAAAAGACATGTAGCAGTCAATGATATTATCAAATTTGTGAGTAAACTCAAGTAAATGGACATTATACGGCAATATTGAGCTTATTTAGCGTGTTTTTCTGAATTTTATTATTATTATTATTACATATTATTGTATAACAAATAAGGGCAAAGAAATTGAAAAACTATAAATAAATAATGCGGTCCTAGAATAACACACTCCTATAAATAAAATAAAGCGCGTATCAAGTTTAGTTTTAAGGATGTTAGTAAGGATTTAGTTTTAAAGATGGTAGTGTGAATAGAAGCAACACTAGTTAATGGTTGGATTCACATATAATTTCGTATCATCAGCGTAAATGGAAACCTTACTGCATTTTCTGCCAGGAAAGTTGTTTTTATTCAAATCATTTGACACAGTTATAAATCAGGATGACGTAGTCCACTACCCTACAGAGTTATTTAATACATTGGAGTTGCCTAAACTTGCACCAAATAATTTACTGTATATGATATATTTACCTAATATTTAAATGTATTATCAGTTGTCATTATGCTGCGTAACATTAATCAACCTCAGCTGTACAAGGAGAGGATGTCTTGATCCCGCATATACCGACAATTTCACTTTATTTTAAACTTTTACTATTTCCCGTGTATTTGGCTTTTGCAGTGACAATAAACAAATTACAAAGTCAATCGTTGGAAGTTTGCGGAATTAACTTACGAGTTTTCATGTTTCGTGCATTACCACCTGTTCGCGCGTCGAAAAGCCGTCATTGTTGTAAATTGATGTAACACAATTTTTTTTTTAACAGAAGGCATTAAAATGATACAACTTTTTTCATACATAATATGTCTGGGTATTTTTTTTAATATATAAAAATATGTGACCAACCCAAAAGCTTTGATTACAATAAACCATAAAATTTAAGTGAGCTGTATAATAAAAACTGCAATCAATTATTTTCAAACGGAGATTAGATGAAACAAATTGTTTTGAGAATTCATCAGTAGAATATAGTAGACTTTGGGTATCTATATGAAAAGAACCTCTAAAATATTACAATTTTCAATAAATGAATATCTGTAAAAAAAATAAACGACCATCTATACACGCGGATCTATGAAGTCAGTAACATAGAGCTGCAAGTCCCCATATTTTACCATATTGCTCATCCAATAGGTCGATCCAATACACCAGCGTATTCTAGTCGAAGTAGCAGATCCTTTAAGATTTTATATGACATTAAACCTTTTTATTTTATGGGCAGGGTTTGAACCATCAGTATACTAGATCATTCACAGTAAAGTGAATGCGTTTCGTCCGCTTAGCCCGATTGGCTATTATATAAGATGCAGCTCGTTTCTACAGTCTTAGAGTTTATTACCAGAAAACACTGCGATCCTTAAAATTGGAGCTAAAAAAAGCATGGAAAAATTTGGATACCAATCAAAACTTTCACAACTCTAGCACCCCCGAAGTTCTGAATTTAATTTTCTGCAGATAAAAGAGAAAAAATGAAAATATGTGTGGTTGCTCAAAAGCACGCCTTAAATGCTCTGCAGTGAACCTCAACTATTCTGTAGAAACCTGCATTAATCTCATGGAAATTCACGGAAACGGGAACTCACGGAAAGATCAATTACTCACAATGACACCAATTCTAACTCCCGTTCTTCTGCGAAAATCCACCTTCAATATTGAATTAGATCCTAAACCGCAGCTTGGACCATCAAGGAAAATAAAAAAAAACAATAGCTGGAAAACAACTTTTTAAATATATAATTATTAAGCTCGATATTATCGTGCCTGGAAATTGCCATGCATTAGGAATAATGGGGATACCACTTAAAAAAACGCGTCTCCAGGCTCAACCTCATAGGTAGTGAGGAAAAAGGTCAATAATAAACTAATAATAACACAGAAATATTAACGAAATGGTAAATTATATAAAGAAAAAATATATAATAGCAAAATAAGGGTAATAATTCTTTTTTATCGTGTTAAAATGACCAGAAAAAAGTTATAAGGTTTAAAAAAAATTGTTAAAAAAATTGTAGTTAAAAATTACTTTTTATTTTCCATTTTATGATAAAAAGTAATAGAAATAACGTTGTAGACAATTTAATTTGCTACAAACATTGTCAGATAAAATTTTCTGTAGGGTTAGTTTACGAGATACGGTCCGCAAACTCTTTCTACCACTTTTTCAAATAGCGGCCGGGAGACAAGAATGGAGACCACACAAACTTAAACTTAAACGTATTCCTACCCCCAACACATAAAAAAAACACAATTGCGTTCTCTCAAAAATGCAACCATAGTTATTATACATTTATATTGTCCACAGTCTCATCTAAACCGCCTAAAGTATCTATAAGGTTAGGTTTGATTAAGTTCGATTAACCGAATAAAATCAATAATAAGGAAAGATTAAAATAAAATTTAAAGAAGAACTGAAACCTTCTTACATAAAAACGAAAATAAAATGCAATTAGACGGTCAGCTTTTCAATGCCAATGCGAATTTGATTCAGCTTTATTAGTTGGTAAAAGTTATATTGTTAAACATAGATTCTCTAAATAATATATGCAAATAGATGAGAGTCTTTTCAGCTCGCAGAAGTTTTTCTCAGCAATTCCATAACATACTTAAATTAATTAAAACACATGTTGTTAACTAACAAACACTCATTATTCTTATAATTAACAGCATCTCCATAGTTAACTTTACGTTATTTTCTCGGAGTATTTAAAATTCATAAAAGCATAATAACATCGGTTCAAGAAACTAATAATTTTTGTATTCAGAGAAAACATATCTAATCGTCTAAGATCCCACTGTATGATCACTAAGTTCATAACGTAATTAATAAAACTAATATTTTATTAATACATTTAAAATTAGGAGAACACATTGGTAATAGGTTGCCAGTCAAAAAGTAGCAGCAAATATTTTTAATTTAATTAATAGTGATTAATTTTTAAGCAAAAAATTTATATCAGAAGCATCAAAGATAAAGTAAAAGACATCCAGCACGCAACGCTAAACGCTACTGGTTTGAGTTGTGTAAGTTTTTAAAGCATGCGTCGATAGCTATATAATAATATACAATATATTATCATTTGTCAAACCAGTGTCATTGCGCGCTAACTCTACTTAACTTTTCTTTAACACCTCGCGTTTTTAATAGCTTTTTCTTCTTATAGTTCCTTCTGCTATCGGAGGTTGGCTATTATCACAGCTATCCGTACCTTATTTTCGGCTGCTTTAAAAAGATCTACTGAGCTGCAACTCAGCTAAGCCATTCTAAGTTTCTTAGCCAGGAAATTCTTCGCCTTTCTATGGTTTTTTTACCCTTGATTTTACCTTTCATTATAAGCGTTTATTTCGCACCTCTGGTAATGTGGCCTAAATATTCCAGATTTCTTGTTTTGATGTGCTTTGTGACGTAGCAATCCTTTTGTAGCCTTCTTAACACTTCTGCATTTGTAACTCGTTGGGTCCATGGTATTTTCAAAATCCTTCTATAGGACCACATCTCAAAGGATTCCAACTTAGTGTCCACCTTTCCATTCCATACAACACAGTCGAGAAGATGTAGCATCTTAAGGCTCTTGTCCTCAGCTCCAGAGGAAGGTCTTGATTAACAAACATTGTTTTCATTTTTATAAATGCTTGTCTTGCAATTTCAATGCGTGTCCTTATTTCTGTACCTTGATCATTAATTTCATTTACTTAGGTTCACATATGTTTGTCGTTATTCACTTTTCCTACTTGTTTTCCCTCGATAACTAGCGTTCCTACTGTATGTTGATTAGAAATAATCATGCACTTGGATTTCTTAACGTTCATTTGTAGGCCATATTTTATACCGACGACTTGATGTAATTTATTTACTAAGCGTTGCAGTGCTTCAAGACCGACTGCAACAACAACGGTGTCGTCTGCGAATCTTATGTTGTTCAAAAATATTTCCGTTTATTGATAAATATTGATACATAGTGTTCCTCGGACATTGCTTCTTAAAAATAGCGTCGCTGTAGAGATTGCATAACAATGGGGACAGCACTCAACCCTGTCTAACTCCTCTTCTGATTTCTATAATTTCTGTATCGACATTTTCGATTCTAACCTATAATTTTTTATTCAAATACAGATTGACAATATCCCGTATAACTCCCACAATCCACATTCTTTACTTTTAACAGTTTTACGAGTTTCTGATGTCGTAGCTCTATCTAAAGCCATTTGATAATCGACAATGCAGACATAGAGATCCTGGTTCACATTTAGTTGTCTTTGCGCGAGAACGTTAAAAGCGAACAGAGCCTCTCATTCCTAGTCCTCTTCTGAACCCAAACTGTATAGTCTTTCATGTATTATTTTAAGAAATGTGTGGCTTATTAAGGAAATTGTTCTGTACTGGGATCATTCTGTCCACTTTTTGAATTTGCAAACATTTTTCTCAGGCAACCTTTTATCAGCATATTATTAAGACCAAACTTAAGTTTATTTTGCTATAAAAAGCATGCATATACGTCATGAGCAGCTTATTTTATTTAAGAAATAAATAAACGAAATGGCAACCTATTATCAATGTACTCTCCTAATTTTAAATGTTTGTAAACATGTGAGTGTGATTAACTACGTTATGAACGTAAGTGCTCATGCAGTGAGATTTTGTACTCAATCAATCAATCAGTATTCTTTATTTCATCTGACTTTTACAAGTATTGAAATGCATCAAAATACAATCTATCAGTAAAAACTATAACTATATACATACAAAAGCAGTTAACATAAAAACAAATAAAATATACACAAAAACATACAAATTGTTAAAAAGATTCCTTCAAGTATTCCTCTAACAAATAGAAAGTGTTTACCAGAAGTAAGTCCTTAACTGTTCTCTTAAATACTTAAATATTTGACTCTTTAACATAATTATATAGGTAATGTATTATACAAACGTACGCATGTTGGGTAAGGACCCTTGCCCACAACGGTAAAGTGACGAACAGGGGTCAACAAATCATTTCTGTATCGAAAATTGTATCCACTCATTAAGAAAACATCATTTTTGCAAAAAAAATTGCATCTATGTGGCTTTACATAAACAACACAACTAAAAATATATAGCGAAATTACAGTTAAAATATTTAATTGTTTAAAAACTGGTCTACAGGAATCCAAGCGCCTTTTAAACGTCATGGTACGAATATTTTTTTTAAAGACAAGCACCTGATTAATTCGCAAACAATTTCACCAACAAACAAAGCAATATTGCAAAATTGACTGTACATGAGCAAAATAGTAAAGTTTTAAGATATCTAGGGAGACAAAATTCCTAAGTTGCCATAGAACGTAACAGTGTACAGACAATCTTTCCCTACATAATAAACGTGAGAGCTCCAATACAAATTAGAATCCAGGTAAACACTTAACAACTTAGTGGAGTGGCTATTTACCACAGACCCATTGTCAAGTTTTACTAATGGACTCATCTGCATAGTAGAAGGCGAAAAGGTTACCATATTGGTCTTTGATCCATTTAAGATTAGGGCATTATTTAAACAGTAATGAGTTATATTTTTTTAAAGACAGTTTGCTTTTTGTTTTTGTACTATAAGTACATACTAAAAAAAGTAACAGGAATTTAAAACCGAATGAGCCGAAAGAAATTGACAGAAACCAACTATTTAGAAGAAATGAATATGGCTTAGCATTAGGACCCATTTATTGAAAATTAATGTTCATGATATTGTAATGATTTACATAGAGTGGCTGATATTCTGCGATGACCTTCACTGCCAGAGGTTGTAGTCTACGGTTAAGTATAGTGGTAAATATTTTATATCCAAAACACATCAAGACGATTCCTCTATACTCTATGGTTTTGACAGAGAAGTTTGTCGCTTTGTAGAAATATATATTTTTCCGCAAATCGCCAGGAAATTTTGACATTCCTGTCAAAATTTCTTGAAGAAAAAGTCAGGACTTCCTTACTGTAAGGAAATGATATTTCCGTACAGTTGTTAGTGTTCTACATAAATGATAGAAAAAGTTTGACAATTCAACCTCAATACGTTTCCATAGTAACCCAAGTAATTTTATTAGGAATTTCAAAGCACCATTTATTTGGGAATAAAATTATCGCGTTTTTTTTAAATCAATCAATATCTATCGAATTTTAAACGATTTGCGGAAAAATAGTATGTTTACCTCGTAGGAAAAGCCACATTCCTGGACTCTGTGTTGCTAAGTCTCGGCTTGCGCCTCGACTTAGCAATCTTCACAGTCGTCCAGGAATGTTAAGCTTTTCCTACGAGGTAAACAATGTACTATTTATTTTCATATATGTATAGGAATGCAAAAAATTTTTTTTACACGTACTCTGCAGTAAAACTCATTTTTTATTTTGTTATTAATATAAAAATTACAATACAATACACTGCAACATGATTCAATATAATAATACAATACAAATTAAAATGCAATATTTATAAGTATTTAAAACTGCCAATATACATAACTTACTTTACGAAGATAATAATAAAAAACCAACAACTCGGATTATGTTGTAAATTCTCATTTTATTTTAAATTTTAGCATTTTTGCGTATATTGCATATATTTAATATGATTAACGTGAGGTTTTTAAATATTTCAAAAATAAAAAAGGATCTTCATATTGGGATTCGAACTCACATACACCAGCACATAAAATTAACCTTAGCTCTAAGTTTCATTGTACTAACCGCGGAAATCTTTCCGAACATGGTAGTTTTTTATATTGTATTGTTTGTACTGCTCCGATATCAGTGGGACCGTCAAAAATGTCAGAGTTAAATATCAATTTTTTGAGGATATTTGGATAATAATGGATACCCAAAACATATCCTCAAAAAATTGATATTTAACTCTGACATTTTTGACGGTCCCACTGATATCGGAGAAGTACAAACAATACAATATACAAAACTACCATTAATAAAACAGTTAACACCTTCTGTGACTAGTTTATTTAAACAATTTACTAACATTAAAATTGTCCAATATAATTTATTAGAAAACCGACAACTGTTTTCTAAAGTAAAAGACAAGACACCAACTGTAAATAAAACTAATGTTATCTACAAACTGCCTTGTTTGGATTGCCAGAGCTGTTATGTTGGCCAAACTTCTCAATGGCTAAAACAAAGGGTCACCCAACACAAACGTGACTGCACAAAACGGAAGAATACATGTGCGGCAGTTGACCGACACTTAAAAACTGGCCATCAATTTGACTACTCAAATGTCAGGGTTCTACAGCAAGAAAATAATTACAAAAAAATATTGTTTTTGGAAATGTGTCATATAAATAGAGAAAACTATGTAGTAAATTACAAGGCAGACACGGGACAGTTGAGCAATATCTACTGTAATATTCTTAGTATGTCCAAATAATTTTTATGTTAACAATTATACTTTAAATCACCCTGTATATTTTTAATGTGTAATTTTATTGTGTTTTAATTGTTTCTTGGTTTTTTTTGTTTGCTCTGTTTTTATATTTAATTACTAGTGACCTAGGTGCTTTTAACCAATACTTTCAGTACTGTTTTGAATAAATTATGTTCAACAACTTGTTTAAATACTTTTCACTCTAAATCTGTAAGTGAGTAATTGTTTATTCTAAACTTATTTTTATATAACTTTTAATCATATTTTAGTTGTCTCCTGATGAAGCTGACAAAAAATCAGCAAAATATAGAGGATTAAAAGAAAAAAGAGTTTTTTTTTTAAATAATAACAGACCGCATACCCGATATTCCAAATACAATAAATTGTTATTTACGTTTCGGTCGATAATCTTACCAGTTTTGCTATATACTTATGTTCTTCTTCAAGTTCCACTGCTATCGGAGATTGGAAATCATTCTGGCAATTATAATTTTGTTGGTTACGCGCCTGATTAGTTCAATTGAACTGCATCCAAACCATTGACGGAGATTGCGTAGCCACGAGATTTTTCGTCTTGCTACGCTTCTTCTGTCTTTGATTTTACCCTGCATTATATTTCTTAGTAGTTCGTATTTTCCACCTCTCATGATGTGCCCCAAGTATTCCAATTTCCTGATTTTTATGAAATTTAAAACTTCGCATTGTTTTCCTAGTTGTTCGGGAACTAGTTACTTATGTCAACAAAGCTAAATACACTGGATGCTAAATTGAAGTGAAAAACACATGAAAAAGCAAGAAGAACTCAAGTTGAAATACAAAAAAATGTATTGGTTATTGGGTCGATATTCGACCTTACCAGTATATAATAAGCTTCTGATCTATTAACAAGTCCTTAAACCGGTGTGGACTTAGAGTATCCAACTACAGGGATGTACCAGTGCAAGCAATGTAAGTCCCATACAAAGGTTCCAGATCAAAGTACTTCGAGGCATAGTCGATGCCCCCTATTATGTTCGTAACGATAACCTAGAAACCGTCACTGCGGTAATCAAAAAACAAGCTAAGAACCACGAGAAAAGACGTTTAGTACGTAAATCCAGAGGTGTGTCAACTCTTAGACAATACTAACTTAATTAGACAACTTAAACGAATAAAGAGTGTAACTTGGTATTAATGGATTCTGTTATCTTATTATATTAAAATCTGTTATATTAAATTATTATCTAATTATATTAAAGTTAGGCTAGAATTAATTTGGTTATTGGTCTTATAGGACATAGCCGTTTTGTTACACGGCTTTTTGAATATGACACCAAGTACTCCGGACGCGCTTTACTGTGTCGTATTCGTATTCAGCGAAAACCCCCTAAGCAACAATTTTGGCTAAATATATATAGCAAATTTTCAGAAAACTCCAGAAGAAGCCGTTGATAACATCCTTATCGGGCATTAAATACCTCGAAGGGTACTTATTCGTGTTCAAGGACCTTAAAAACCCCCGAGTAACAAACGTTGATTTATTTTTATTAATATTCATCGAGTTATAAATTTTTCAACTTTAAATGCTTAAAAATGAACTTTTAAAATGCGGTCACAAAGGTTGTAGAAATTATTACGAATTAAATACCCACAACCACATTTATATCTATCATACTTTACGGAAAATCGATAGTGCAGTTGTTCATTTCCTTTACCATATAGGGTATAAAAAGTATTGATTTTCGTACATGCCACAGTTTATTAGATTTAAATTGTATTAGAAAACTTAGCGTAACATGAGCATAATTAAATTAATTCCATTTTACTATCACCAAGTTTTATTTACAAATCGTTTTGTTAATAGTTGCTTTACGTAATTTGACTTAACTTATTTACATTTAATGGGAGCATTTTTGGCACGACTATCTGATAACACCATAAAATGTGATCCTAAAATTATTTGTCCAACACACAAGTGTTAAATATAAAATTATAATGTAGACATAAGTTGTCTCGGTATTGACACACTTATATTGAATAAATTCTGAAATTAATGCGAGGTCACAAGATTTGTACAAATCATTTTACAACAGTAACACTGATTAAACAGGTTAAACCATCCATTTAATGATGTATTTTGAAATTTATTATATTTTTTAAGATATTTATTACATAGTACCTTCAAACTATAGTCTACTATAGACTAAAATCTAAAAAAATACGTAGAGAAAAATAATCATTGAGAATCTTCAACATATCCAGTGTGTATCACGAAATATAAGGTAAAACTTTTATACTCTAAAGAGGTTCTGAAACTACCTTCTTCTGACATGTTTAAGTTAATATTGTATTCATGTGTGATTCAACCATAATTGATTGTAATAATAAGTGTATACATTTTATATAACAAGAAACTACAAAAAGAAACTTATGTGTTTACAAAAAAAAACTTAAACATTTTGCTTCTTCGATTATTTTCTTTTTAATGTCTGTTTCTTTCATGAGTATTGATGAATATTTTTATTATAATCTGTGTTCGTTGTCCCACGCATGTTTGCATATCTTTGATTTGTTGAAGTCTCTGTTTTTGATGTATGCTTCATGCTCATTTATCCTGACAATTATTGGTCTTGCGGTTTCCTCCATTTAAAAATTGTAGTATTCATAAGGTATTTTATATTATTTTTATAGTATTAGGTATTTTATTTGTTGCGATGATGTATTCATTTGGAAATAAAATAGGTTAAGACCATATACAATCCAGAAATGCTCACAAGAAGGAATTTGAAGATTTGAATTATATAAAAAATCAAAAAACTAAAAAATTTACATTCTCCATTGTTAATTAATGTTGTGACACAATAATGTAATGAAGGATTGTTTTAGCAAACACCATGTGGGAAAAAATAACAAATATACATGGGCAAAAAAAATTAATCAAAATCGGGAGGGAATAAGCAAGAATATCTAGGTTTTTTTCAATTAGCTAATCCAAAATTAGTTGAATAGAAAGTCTTAAACCATGATTTGTGCGAAGCATTGTTAAGCTTAAATATACCTTTGTCTAAATTATTATCAAACGGAAATTTGTGCAAGTTTCTTAAAAAATACTTTAAATGGAATATTCCAAGCGAAAGAATCTTAATAAGAAACGAAGTCGAAGTCGAGGCTGTATGTTCTGCAGTAGTAAGTAAAAATTAAATTAGATACAGGAGACAATCATTTTTATGCATGTGTGGGTGAGACAATTGATTCTTCGGGCCGTTAAATTCTATATTTATTAATAGTATCTCTTAAAAATGAACAAACTTGTAAATCGCATTTAATTGCATACGATCAGTTAGATCAAACAAACGCATTAGTGCTTTCAAGTTTTTTCAAGACAATTTAGCAACTTATTTTCTCCAATAAAAACAAAAATTAAAGTTGTAAACCATTTGAAAAAATTTTATCCTCGTGTACATACAACTTGTTTAGCCCATAGAATAAATAGGATTGCAGAAGGAATTATAAATGTAAACTACAAAGAGGACTAAATTCCGATCAAAGTTGTTCAAGTACTTTTTTTTATTTTTTCAAATAAGGGGAGGGAGAGAGTGGGAAAGTATTTGTGGATAAATACCTATAACTTTGGTTTGGATTAACCGATTTTAACGGAATTAGTGTCATTGGAAAGAGTGTAGATGATTTAATTTACATCTACTATAAAACAATTCCATTTAGTTTTAATTGTCATGGGTAGATGGCACTTTCGAATAGAAAAAATTAAAATTTGTTTTTCTTTAAAATGTTTAATGGAAATACCTATTTATTGTAAATTATAATGGAACTGGATTAAATTCGTAACAAAATAGGGCAAACCTCATGTTGATAGCTTTTGTCGAACTCGAGATATGAATAAAAACGCATAAACATAAGTAAGTATAGTATTGACTCACCCTTTATTATAATTTAAAATTAAATATGTGAAAGATTTTACACCTAGCTCGATCATTAAAACTTAATGTCCAATTAAATGTTCAAATTGTTTTCATCGTTGTCCACACAAAGACACGTTGTCCACACGTGGACATAACAGCTGCTTCAATCTCAGCTGTTGATATACTATTTATTGCGTTTATAATGCGTTGTTTCATGTCTCGCGTGGTTGTTTGAGTTTGTTACACTAAGTCCTTCAATATTCCCCACAGATAAAAGTCCAGAGATGTTAAGTCTGGAAATCTAGCTGGCCATGAAAATATACTTCCCCTTCCAATCCATTTATTTGGATAACTTGCATATAAATAATCTCATACTCGCCTGGAAAAGTGCGCAGAACACCCGTCATGTGATTATATCATATCCACCCGTCATGTGGTTTGTAAGGAAATATCTTCCAATAAAACAGGCAACTGATTTTCCAGAAAATCCAAATATGTTTTGCCATTTAAAGTTATATCAAAGAAATATGGACCTACCATCTTTTCATCAACTATACTACATCAAACATTAAAACTTATTCTAACTTGAACCTACACCTCATGTATTTAGTGCGAATTTTCTTCAGCCCAATACTGCATATTATGCAGATTAACACCACCCGCACTATTAAACGTGGCCTCGTCTGTGCGCAAAATCTTTTGACATGATATGCGGTTGTTCTTCTAGCAGACCTAATATCCAATTGCAGTAATCCAGCCTTGCATCAAACATGCAAACCTTGGTGGAGAACTACGTGATAAAGATGCAGTCTAAAACACAGCACAACAAATATTGGTGAAAAAGAAACCACTATATTTACTAAAAGTCAAAAAATCTTGAGAAATCCACCAATTGTTTCACAAGATAAATCGTGCACAAGTATTTTTAAGAAACGGATACAAGGATAAAAGCGCCGTGTTGCCGTTTTTATCGGAATATTAAAATAACAGTTGAATCTAAAGGCCCGTTTTCACGCTACGTCTTATTGTACGTTTTGTAGGTCATATAAAACGTACGACAAAACGTACGTTTTGTCCAGTGAATACACACTACGTATTTCGATTAGACAAGACGTACGTTTTGCTGTTTACATGCCACATTTTATTGTATAGGATTTGTCCTATCCAACAAAACGTACAATAAGACGTAGCGTGAAAACGAGCCTTTAAGTTTCAAGGGTATTCCAAGTTTCTGACCTACACGTTCACTTTATAATATGAAAAACCAACCTGTGATGTTTTAAAATCCTTAGAACAGTAGTTTTGGGTATGTTTAATTCTATAGAGATTTGCCGACTACTTATATGTGGATTCTGTTGAATTAAAGCAAGAACATTGATTGAATTATCTTCGGTCATACCTCTTCTACGTCGTTTAAAACAAAGACGATGAAAACTACCTGTTTCTCTTAATCGTCTTGCCTTTCTTTCAAATACTTCCTTGCCATAATGTCTCCTGTCAGGATATCGGCATTTTGGTGGCATTCGAAATAAACTCCAATCATATACAATTTTGCATTTGATATACTCATTACGAATTAATTAATTCTGATAATTAATTACTAATATTACCAATATTAATATCTATTGATAAATTATAATATAACACTTGTTTTATAATATAACAATGTTTTGACTGCTGTCAATAAATAAAGAATATGAACTCCCCGTCAAATTCATGGTCGTAGCCTACTTAGTTTCAAAAAAACTATTTTTAATCATATGAAATAACAATGGTCAAAATAGGTATAAACATTAAGATTCTTCTGCTATAAAAAATTTGAAAGTACCTACTGACTTATTTTTAATTCAATTTATAATACAGGGTGAGTCAATACAATACTTACTTATGTTTATGCGTTTTTATTCATATCTCGAGTTCGACAAAAGCTATTAACATGCGGTTTGCGCAATTTTGTTACCAATTTAATCCAGTTCCATTATAATTTACAATAAATAGGTGTTTCCATTAAACAGTTTGGAGAAAAACAAATGAAAACAAATTTAAATTTTTTCTTTTCGAAAGTACCCTATACCTATGACAATTAAAACTAAAGAATACAATTATTTTATAGTAGATGTAAATTATTTCATCCACACTCTTTCTAATGACACTAATTTTGATAAAATCGGTTGATCCAAATCAAAGTTATAGGTATTTATCCACAAATTGAAACGCTCAATACTCCGGGAGTATTGGGTTTTTTTGGAAGTGTAGAACTTCCAAATTTCAGAAGAACTGAAAGAGAAGTGATGAAAATACTAAAAATAGGGCTAAGCTCAGAGGAACAAATTTAAATGGCCAAAGAGACACTAAATCTCAAGTGAGTGTTCGGGCTAGCTTCAATGCACTGGATTGTGACTTTAAAGATTTAAACAGATAGCAAGGATACTGAGCTAATGAGACAAGAAACGAAATGAGACCTGCTAATATCAAACGTGATACAACTAAAGAAGGTCACTGGGAATAAATTTATAGAAAGAGAACAATAAGAAGAGAAAAGAAGGGCGCCAACTCAACGATAGTTGAGATTTTGAAGTAACAAATGAATCTATAGATAATACTCTGAAATACAAAAATACTAAATAATAATCTTGTTTTGCTATGTTATATACTGGTTAGTAGAACTGAAATAAAACTCAAAATAGCAACAATAAATATATTTATAAAAAATGTATATAGGTATATGTGTATACACAATTTACATATAATGCAAAGCTAAATAACAGTGGTAGTGGATGGTGTAAATATACAATAGGACCTAATAGCCCCTCAACAAGCGAATAATCACTACCACTGGCCATATAAAGTATAAAAATTTTTAGTAAACAACAAGAATAGTCCGTATTATAGCCAAAGTCTTAACACAAAAGGTAGTAATTTAACTTAAATAGTTCTACTAATATGAGATACTAATGACAATATTATAAAGATATCAACTCGATAAATCTATTACAATTATATTATATTACATCCAAAAAGTGAGTTGTTCCATACTCATTATATCATATTTAAAAAAAAAAAAAAAACATATTAAATTTATGTCCCTCCCCAATCTCAATTACATTATCTCAAAAGTATGCTAGTATAAAAATTATATCAAAGCAAATGAGTTCTGGTCAGACTCTCTAAATCCTAGTTAAAAACCTAATAAAAACATGTAATGTATTTTCCCTCTTCCAATAATATCAAAATTATATTTTATTAAAAATTAAATTATCACAAAGGTATTTACCTTATCATATGCATATGAAGAGGGTATACTACTAAATAGGAAGTAACAAAAGTTAAACAGTAAATAGATAGTAACAAAGTAAATAGATAGTAACAAAAAAAATTACACAGTCAAACAACTTATCTTTACAGCCCCATAAGTCCATAGGAAAAACTCCTCTTGGCACTGCTACATCAGTTTATGGCTGTAAAGACGAATCCTGGGCACAAAACCACAACCAGTCACTGGTCTCTGGGCGACAGCAAAATCCACGGGTTACATACACAAGTTGCTAACTAGTTTAAGGAATTTCGTTACTAGTCCTTGAGGGAATATTCTGAAGAGAATATCCTCAAGTGAAGTGACGGAATCTAAAATTATTATTTAATTTAATAAATATGTAATATAAATGTAATTTAATAGGTGTAGCAGCAGGGATTGACTGCACCAAAACAAAACATCAAAACATTAGGTATTAGGTTAAGTCAACATCATGTCAAATTTATGAAGTTACTTTCGTAGGCATGGCAAGCTTGCGCCATGAAATAAACATGCGCAGAATACAGAAGGCTGTCCCACATTTGTAGAACCTTTTTATATTCCACCAAAAAAAGTTAGATAAAAGGGAAACAAAAAAAACTTAATGATAAGATATGAAATAGATCGGAATTTAAGTTTGACTATATAAAAAAAATGACCTTCCGTTCTTTGCAAGTAAATCAAGGAAACTTTATATTTAAATTATTTCGGAACTCAAAAATAAATCTCTAAAGAAATACTAAACTGCAAGGATAAACTTGATTGTATGATAAAGAGATAATACGTATGAAATGATTTACTTACATGGAGCTGCAGCACGCCAAAAAAATCTTCCTCTTATGTGGAACTCTTTAGATTATTGTTTATTTAAAAAAAAATAATTATTATTATAAATATTTCTATTTTATTCTTCCCCAAATTATCTTCCTTGCTCCAATTCCGTCACTTTGAAGGTGAAAAATTTCACCGGTTGACGCGGCTGCGTATGAGTTCTGACCAAAACTGAAACTTCGCTTCCGCATAAAATTGATCTTCCTTTCAAAGCGATAACAGCGCGTGGGGAAAAATGTCGATTTAAAATCGATCGTAGGCGGGTAATAAAAATTTCTTGAGGGGTTTAAATTGGATTAGTCAGTAGCGTAAACGCTACAAAATACTTTCCCACCCTCCATCACCCTTTATTTAAAAAAATAAAAAAAGTACTTGAACAACTTTGTGCAGAATTTAGGCCTCTTTCTAGTTTACTTATTTACCACTTTTGGTATAATTGGGCATATTTCCCAAAGAACTGCATTTCAAAGTTTTCTTCACAGGTTACGGCCCGTAGCGGTTAACACAGAAACTTGAAAGGTATTTCCAGCAATTTCTCTTGGCCACTTTTACTAAGGAATTTTTTCCCCAAAAGTTATAACATGAATAGTTTCTGATATATAGCCGAGATATCGACTTATTGGACCACTTAGTACATACATATTTGACACAAATAATACACATAAATATGCGCATGTATCTTACATTTTGGCCTGCATGTTTGCCTGACATTGGCAATTACCCATTAAATTTATTACAAGCAAACCAACACAATTGATTAGATTTATATTAACGTACATAATATAAAATGTCCATTTCGTACTACTACAAAATTACTTCACGTGATTGATTTATTACTGTGCGTAGTTCCCACAAACTTTGTATTGAAAGAAGAACAATTTGATTGTACTATTGTACAGAGTTACAGACATGAGTTCCACGTTAAATAATTATAAAGTTTGACCAGAATTGGAAATAGTTATGGCAAAACCATAATAAATCACTGAACGTTCGGTTTCTACGAATTTATATTGAAAATAGAAATGTACATCAATTCGGTAAGTACGCTTCAAGAATAACTAAATAATCTGATACGCAAATTGATTGCTCGAGTAGCTGTTGAATAATAAATAAAAGGATTGCGATCGAAAATGCACTTGACTAGAATCGTCGTAATATTACTAAATTGCAAATTCCTCCGCATAAATTCGCTTTTCGCAACGATGACTGCAAAAATAGTCTTCTTTTGTAACTTAATTGATTTGGTGTTTTGGTATTTGAACGTAATTATATTTTTAAATGATTTTGTTAAAATATATGGTGTAATTTACTATTTTTAAGACTGAATGTGAATCCTGAAGACGATTGTTCCGTGGTTGTGTGGATGCGTGTGTGATAAACTTTAACCACGGAAACAATATAAAAATAATAATTAAATTGAATCGAATAAAACGTACAAAAACTGTTAATAATATTTATTTTGTAAAAAGTAATTAATTCTCGAAGGGACGGTATTTTTGTATATGTACCGCGGACCGTTGCAAATGGTCTCTTAAGATTACTGAAAACTCAAACTAACGCACTCAAAGTGTATAATTAAAGTGTCGAGCATATCTAATATCTATAGTAATTAAATAAACATATTTCTTGTGTGAATAACCAAATGCGAAAATGTAAATTTTAATATGAGATTGTTTTATTTAATATTTGAATACAAAAGTTTAATTATTCGTAATTAGCTTGTCGCTACACGATAATTACACAAAAAAGGACGAAAGATACAGCACGAAAGATAAAAATTGAGAATTAATAACAAAAACAAAAGAAATAGTAAAACGATGAAAACGACACTTGAAAGAACTGTTAATGGATATAAACCAAGACGACATTAATGAAGAACAAAATTGTTCTTGTTCTGTGTTGGAAGCTAACACATAAAACTTAAAACACACGATAGAACTAAAAGAAGCAATAAAAACGTTGAAGTATGGAAAACCTCCTAAGGAAATAAGAATAACAACAGAAATTATAAAAAAAAACATGGGAAAAATGAGACCAAATACTACTAATGTTTGAAAAAATAATGAACAAACGAATGACAAAACACACATAAGACGAAGCTCAAAGTGGATTTAGAAGTAGTAGGAGAATACAGGATCACAGATTTACTTTAAAACAAATAACACAAAAGTTGTAAGAGAAAAAGAAAATATACGCAGCATTTGTTGACACAGAAAAAGAGAAAATACTAAGAGAAAAACAATGGACAAGTTACTAAGAATTATACAAAAAATATACAATGAGAACAACAATGCCGTAATTAGTAATAACACAACATCAGATACGTTTACAATAAATGGGAGCTTAGAACAGGGAGAAGCACTAGCCCAATACTATTTATGGACGAAGTTATTCAAAAATTTATAGACGAAATTATTCAAGAAATAAAAAAACTGAATATAATGTTTAAAAATCTGCCAAGGGTATTTGCTGACACTATGGTGGTAGTTGCAAAAACGGAAAAAAAATTCAGAATAATTTGGAAATATGGAAAGAAGCACTTACTAAAAACGTAATAAAGATAAATATTAATAAAACAAAAGTTATGCATACAGGAGAAACCGGAAAAGAACTTAATATAGAAATTGGAGCAACAAAAGATACCAACTTAAAACTTTTACATACTTAGAAGTAACATACTTATGCAGAAAAGAAATATGACACAATAGAAAAATGAAAAAAGTTTTATTCAAAAATCCCTTATAAAAGGTATTTAATAAAAAATAACCTTTCAAGCTACATCACAGAACGTTTTCGGGCTAAAAAGTCCATCATCAATGTAATATTACCTGAAATAAGTAATACCACTTATTTGACTGGTTGAAAAATCAATGTGCTTAAATACTACCAGATATACATGATTAAAGCCACTAAAGAACTGTAAGTATTTAACAGATATCCTGCATGGGAACGTAAGACTCCCAATAGTTGTTGCTTACCCCCAGACCTCGTCTGAAAGGGTTCTAGATGGCAACTAATTAAAATTGACAGTTTTTGAACAGATGCATGAACAAAATAGTCAATGTAACTTGCATTAGCTGTCTTAATGTGACACCAGCAAACAATGTGTTGACTGAATATGTAAATTTTTTAATAAGTTGTTCCTTAAAATAGTAGCAAACATCAATATGTTGGGGTTAAAGTGCGATATACCCTGAAATATATATATATATATATATATATATATATATATATATATATATATATATATATATATATATATATATATATATATATATACCCTACGTAGAAAGCTAACGAATGGGAAACGCGAAATTCATAAATTAAGAAACAAGCAAAATGAACTAATATCACGTAAAGACGAGTTAATACAGGTCGTCGAAGAGTTTTACGAGGACTTATATAGAAGTAGACGAGAAGATAAAACAGGAATACAAACAGCCATTTCAAAGAAGATCAAGAATCAAGGTTCCGAACTAATGCCAGAGATAAAGCTAGATGAGATTCGACAAGCATTAAGAAAAATGAAAAATAACAAAGCCCCAGGAGAGGATGGAATCGTAATAGAAGCTATCGTAAATGGAGGAGATATGCTATTAAATAAATTAAGGAAACTATTCAATCTATGTTTGCAGCAAAGAGAGGTGCCCAAAGAGTGGAACAATGCTACAACCATCCTTTTGCATAAAAAAGGAGATAGAACGGACCTAGAAAATTATAGACCTATTAGCCTGTTGAAACACATATACAAGCTCTTCACTAGGGTAGTGACATCAAGATTGGAGAAAAAATTAAATTTCTACCAACCGAGAGAGCAGGCAGGATTCCGCTCAAATTATGGTACCAATCTTGTTCTCTTGTTCTCACTTTCATAGATTTTCATAAAGCGTTCGACACGATCGAATTAGACAGCCTTATAGAAGCCATGAATGACAGCAGGATTGACCATAGGTATAGTGAGCTTATTTATACTATTTACAAAAATGCCAATGTGACTGTTAAAATAGACAATAAAACCCGACCAATACAAATAAATCGTGGAATAAGGCAAGGAGATACATTGTCGCCGAAATTATTCATAACGGCATTAGAATATGCCTTTAAGATGATCAATTGGGACCACAGAGGAGTAACGATAGACGGCGAAAAGCTTAACCATCTCCGTTTCTTAGATGACATTGTCCTTATCACAGATAATTTAGGAGAAGCTACAGATATGATAAACGAATTGGATTTTGCATGTTCGAAGGTGGGCCTGAGAATGAACTTGACCAAAACTAAGTTTATGACAAATTTGGTCCCCAATAACCATTTGACTATTCAAGACAAAGTGGTAGAACTGGTGGAGAAATATACGTATTTGGGTCATGAAATAAGAATCAGCAGGGATAACCAAACATGTGAGATCCAAAGACGAATTACTTTAACATGGGCAGCCTTTGGAAAACTGCGAGACACACTTAGGGCCAACATACCAATCAGCCTCAAAAGAAAAGTGTTTGACCAATGCGTATTACCGGTCATGACTTATGGGGCGGAAACTATGACTTTAACCAAGACCACGGCTTCGAAACTGAGAGTGGCACAGAGACGAATGGAACGGTCTATGCTGGGAGTGACGTTGAGGGACCGAATAAGAAACGAAGATCTGCGAAGAAGGACGAGTATTACTGATGTTGTGGAATGCATAGCGGAACTAAAATGGAACTGGGCAGGCCATGTAGCGAGAATGCACGATTCACGATGGACGAGCAAAATTACAAATTGGAGGCCAAGAGCAGACAAACGCAGTAGAGGAAGACCACCTACACGTTGGGCCGACGACATCAGGCGTATCACTAAAACTTGGCAACAAAGAGCACAAAATCGTGAGGAATGGAGGAGTTTAAGGGAGGCCTATGTCCAGCAGTGGACGTGACAAATAGAGGCTGGATGATGATGATGATGATACCCTGAAAATTATGTTAAAATTGTGATGAAAATCATCACTCTACCTACCGCTGATCTGAAGACTTCTACTGAATTGCATTTAAATCAATCTCTTAAATTTTTCAACCATAACACTCTCCTTCTTCCATACTTCCTTCCCCCTTATCTTTTTCAGTATTATCAAACTTGGCATGGAATATCGCTGTCCCCTGATTACGTGCCAGATATTATAACTTTTTCTATTGTTATTGTGTTTATTATTTCGTATTTTTTGTTAATCTCACATTATAATTGTAACATTCTCCGTTAACAATCGTCCTGGATTTTAAAATATTATCTATATCTTTGTAGAAAGTTTTAATATCGCTCCCCGGTTTATCCGGAATTGAAGCATAAGCTTTTATAATGTTTATTATATATCCATAAATCATGGGTTTACACATAGACAAAAAAATGGTCCATCTATGATGAAAAAAAGAAATCAAGGCACACACTACAGTTAGCCAAGACCCACGATACATTGTAGAGAGGTATTTCGATTAGATATGCTATTAATAATAAAAATAATATAACGTGAAAACGTTAACCTCTAAAATAAATACCCTTTATCATAAATTTTAAAAATGTTTGTACTATTGTGAACCATCATCATTCTCAGTGTATTCTACCGATTATGGTGTAGCCTCATTTATAGTAATATACTTCTGTTCACGATTGTCTAATTCTCGTTTTTCTGTACCATGTTGTACCGGCTTGATTCTTTATGTCATAGTCCTATCTTAAATTTGGACATCTTCTTGATCTCTTGACGCATCTTGGATACCACATGTAATTCTCGTGGACAATCTATTGTTAGTTCTTCTCGCTTAATGTCCCGGTCACTGCCATTTTTAAGATTAAATTCTGTGGATTACATCAGTAATCTTCGTACTCTGTTTGATCCATTTTATTCTTTTTCGATCGCTCCTTGTTATAACTAGCATGCATTCCTCCATTGACCTTTGAGTGACTTTAGGTTTCACTATTATCTGTTTCTTAAGTGTCCAAGTTTAGCAGCCGTCTGTCATGATTGGTAGTATACACTATACACTGATCTAATGCTCTTTTTTTCAGGTGAAGCGGTATCCCGGATTTGAATATAATTGCATGTTTATTAAAAGATGCACGAGCCTGTTTTATTCTTTTGTTGATTTCTGGGAGTAGGAAGCCAGATTTATGTATTAATTGTCCCATGTATACACCATCGTCTACTGTCTCAAGTGCAGTGTTGTTCATTCAAGTGCAAAGCTTCTATTACTGCCTCGGGATATACACATAGAATCGAAAGCCTTCTCGAAATCTCTGAAGGTTAATCCTAGCGGTATTTTATATTATTTAGCTCTACTCATTAGTTCTCGAAGCATATGGATATGATCCAATATGTACTGAATCCACTTCTAAAGCAAGTTTAGTCTCTTGCAATTCTGTAAATTTGTTGATGATCTTTGTGAATATCTTGTATATGGTTGGTAATAGACTTATAGAGGTCTGTAGTGACTTATAGGCCTGTAGTTATTGTGAATATTTTTAAAATTATTTTTAGATCTAAATTCTTTAAGAATTCTTTTTGTATTATAATCGTACGTTTATTAATAACGGCGCGGTGACTAAACAAGCGTTCTCGGTATTTTCAATTATCTTTACAGTTCAGTGTAGTTCGATTTAAAGAAAATAAAACCAAATTACTATTGAAAAAATTCTTTTACCAAATGTTGTCTAATTTAGTTTTGCTTTTATTTTTGATAGCCGCAAGGCTTCTTGTGATTGGTTCCGTCCGTGTGTAGGTAGACGGGGTCCTACTAGTCGGTATTGTGGTCTTATGTATTTTTAACTTTTTCTTTATCATTCTTAGGCCTGTTGTACGCTTGTGGCGAGGAGCTGTTGGTCCAGAATTTAGTTTTATGGACGACAATGCGCCTCCCCATCGTACAAGACATGTAGCAGATTTGTTAGAGACAGAAGATATCGTGAGATTACAATGGCCACCTTGCTCACCTGACCTTAATCCCATTGAGTACGGATTGGATATGCTCAAAAGAAAAATTCAGTCCTGGCAGCCACCCCCAAGGACACTACAAGAGCTTAGAATAGCAGAGATTGAATAAGGGGGCACCATGGACCAGAACTAGATTATTACACTTATAAGAAGCATGGGACATCGCATTCAGTCTTGCATTTATGCAATAGGTAGAAATACGGCATATTAAGTATTAGTTCCTATATCGGTACAAATTTAAAAAAATATATTTATAATACATATTATAGATAATAATAATAATAAATTGTTAATCCTTTAAATTTTGTTTATTATTTTTTTCAAATCATACAATTTTTTATATATATAATAAAATATTTTGTTAAAACAAATAGATTTCACCCGATTTGGTGGATAATTTTAAAAATATTGCATTATGCAAAACATTTTTGAGTGCATGTGTATATATATATATATATATTTGCCACATACGTTAGAAACCTGTCAAACTCAGAATTTATAAAGGATAATGGATTTAATTTCTGTTTCTAATAGCTAGATACTGTTTAAAAGCCATTAGAATTGTTTATATAATAAATACTTTCCTAATTTTCTAATTTTTCTTATCTATTCGATATTATACCCACAGCTACTCGTTTCACTTTTTACCTATTTACTGCATAACCCACCTAATGGAAATATGCAAGCATTACTCGAATTATTACTTAATCCAACTAGAAAAATTAGGCGCTTCTAACTTAACAAATAGCGGTATTGCTTAACCAAACTTTAATTAATGCTTGATGAAAGTTACATAAAGTAAAATGTGTCATCTTTGCAACATGGTTAATGAGCAAAGTACGGGTCATATCACATGAAGGTCCGTGCAGTCTCCTCTAGAAAGTTCAAGGTTATTACTACTATCTGCTTCCGACCGTGAAAGTTTCTTTTTGCACCTGTTTTATTCATTTAACACCATGTCAAGTGTATACAAAGACTTCAAAAGATATGTGTCTTGGTTCATGAAATTTAATAAGACATTTATATATTTATGTGACTATAAAAATCTTTCACGGATGCATTTTATTGAATCAGGATAGAGCATAGAACAAGAATCAGAGATATTTCTTAACATATATTAAATTTTTTTACCGAAAAATATTTTTGTCCTATATTTATGTCCATCAAAATAAACCACAGTAAACTGCTTCATTTATAGTGATACTTTGGAGCGCAATTACAAAATTTTAAATATTTTAGTTTCAGGAAGAAAATAAAACGACTAAAAAAGTCAAAAAATAATTTCATATACCGGGTGTGCAAAACAAGGGGGACGGTCAAAAAATATTTCGTGAAATTTACATTGGATCGAAAAACTGAAAGACACGTTTTCAATATTTTCCAAAATCTGTCAAATGACACCAAACATGACCCCTCAGCCGTACATCATAAAGCGAGGAGGGGTCTGGTGCAGAAAACTTGGAAAAATTGTTATATATGGCAATATAATCGTAAAAACGATTTATCTTTATCCTTTAGGAAAATTATAAAAACGGTCTAATATCTCGAGAAATACTCTGTAAAATGAAAAACCAAAAAAACAAATTATATATCTATTATAATACTTTTCATAAATTGATCGAATGACATCGCAAATAAAAAAAATTCGGATGAAACTTGTTCACGTAAAATTCAAATCTGCTATAATGGAGTTTTTCATTTAAGATTTCAAAATTGACCCCAGTCTCACTCCTAGGGGATGGGGGTGAAATAACGTGTCGAGTGTCAATCAATAGATTTTTAAAAAATATTAAACACCTGTTGTTTTCATTTATGTAAAGTCTATTTCTCGAGATATTAGACCGTTTTCATAATTTTCCTAGCGTATTCGGATAAATAAATTTTTTCCTGGTATTAGATTAAAATAATACCCAATAACGTATCTATTAACAATTCAACAAAAAATTTTCCAATAAAAGTTACTTATTTTTCACGAGAAATCCAAACCTATAACAAAACATGGAAGTCCCCAGTTGAAATTTTAAAGTTGCCCAACCCCCTCCCCAACTCACAGGTGAGTGGTGGTCGTATTGAACACGTTTTTTATGTTTTTCGATCAGACGTAAATTTCACGAAATATTCGACGGTCCCGCTTTTCTTGACACCACCCAGTACACACTCCGTATAGGTACTCATTACAGAATAAATCTTCTGTTTTTCATTTTAAATATATCCACTGCTTCATTCCCATAAATTACTATTCCATAGTGAATGTTCATAAGAGCCAAGCCATTCAGTCTAGTTTTTTCTGGTTGTGTTGCACAAGTAGTTTATAAGTCTTATTAAAAAAAAACTTTCTGAGGTAGCAGGGGAAACCCGTATGATAGCCAATGTTTGCAACAATGTGTAGATATTTGGATATAGTTTTTGGTCGCACTTATCTAACTAACTTAAGGTAATTTTTGAGTAAGGAAGATGAGAGTCCTGAACGCTTTTCATACTTTTAAGTTCTACTTTAATGAGAGATGGACTTTTTTCGGTCAGAACTGCGTAATACATATAAAATGTCTCTTCAGTTTCACAACCGGCATCATTTAACAGTGACACACCAGATAGTGCCTTCAACTGCCTTCCGATGATACGTGGCATAAGTAGGATACCACTAGTTTCTTCGAGCAAAATTTGCTTTTTCGTACAGATGAAGGTACTCGTCCTCAACTTTATGTCTCACAAGTTGCAAAGCATTGATAACATCATCCACGTGACTGAATCTTGTTATGGGATCTGTGTTAATTGCCTGCAATTGTCTTGATAGCGACAATGTATAGCTCATGACTTGAGGACCTTGAAGAATCACAAGGTACATAACAAAATTTAAAGATCGACGTCTGTTAAGCATTTAGACAGCTCGTTGCGATGTTTTTTATTGTGGCTAAATTGGAGTTGTTCAGGAGAATGCACAATCCCTGAATAAATTTTATTGATGCTTGTAAAGCCAGTATGTTTCCAAGTGATCAACCGGTAACAGATCCCAAACCTATTCTTTTAGAAGTGTAGTGTACTGTGCCAAATTTTAAAGTCTTGTGAGTCCTTACTTTGGAATTATGGACCCATGTAAAGGGCATTCTTCTGAGAAGTCACCAAATGCTCAGAAAGATCTTTATGCGCAGATTTAACTGCGAACTGTAACAGTACTCGAAAATTACCATAATTCTGAAGTGGTTTTTTACACTCTGGCGTAATGTGAATCCATCCCAAATCAGGTTTACCTTTTCACGGGGCAACCCTTTTTGCAGCAAAAATTATTTCTTTTACGTTAGGGATTAGTTTCTTTTAGTTTTCGTGTTAATGTCTCTGTCTTTCAGAAGACAACTGCCCATCGACTAAAAAGCCTAAGAGGATATTACTTTTGGGGAGCTACTGCGAGTTCCGAATTTCGTTTGTGATATCCTGATTTGGCATGAGTTTCAAATATTTCTTGTTTCTACTTGCAAAAAGGGTCGGTTCAAACCTGACCAACCCGCTAATGGCTCCTTTTACCTTGATTAAGCGAACGTTTTATTACGACGCAAACTCTACATTAAGCTCTAATTTTATAATCAGAATATGAGAGTCAGGAGAATATTTTCATCCATTTCATTGAAAGCACAAATTTCATTTTGTAGAAATGAGAAACTCATAATCTTTAGGTGAAGTCCAAGGCTGTTTTAAAATTTGGGCCTTTAGATATTCATTCTCGATTTTGTCTTGAAGCGCATAAAAACCAACATCCAATTTAGTAGAATCCAAAAATGACATAGCATATATAATAGTTAGTAATGAATGAAACAGACAAACACTCTCTCAAAAAATTCGTATGAGACTGTATAGAACACTGATAGTTCCCGTTCTCACATACGGATCAGAGGCATAGATCCTAAATAAAACGGACTAATCTTCTCTTTTGATTTTTGAAAGAAAGGTACTACGCAAACTATTCCGAGCGGAGCGTAAAAACGAAATATGAACGCATAGGTATAACTTTTAACTGTGGAATACCTACAAGTGTAAGTTAGGTGAAAAACATACTAACACAATAATCAAGCGAAACCGTCTGCAGTTGGCAGGGCATCTCAAGCACCGAAATCGAACATGATAAAAAAATTTTAACAGTACAACCGGAGAAAATAAAAAGACGAGGCAGACTAAAGTTGAGGTGAATAAACTGGGTATGATAGGATGCTGGGAAAATCGGTGCTGCCAACTGGAAAATTCAAATGACAATATCTTAATAACTATGAAACCCCAAAAGCACCCTTGCTACAAACGTGTAACACTACATAAATACACAATATGATTACGAAAATATTAATAGTGGCCTCTCTATCTAAGAAAAGTTAGATGAAATATAAATAATAATTTTTATTTACACATTTACCTGACTTTGATGGTGATATCCTATCATTTATACGTACCTACAACAAAAAAAAAATAATAAGTTGAAATTATACTCAGAATTTTGCGTGCTGTTATTAATAACTATTATGATACGAAACAATACACGGCACAATAGAAATAAAATCAAAATAATAATACGTAAGCAACTAAACGCACACGTTTGTGCCTTAACAGTCCAGTCGCCAGAGAGTGGACGCCAAAAAATCTTACGAACAAGCTAAATTTTGCAGAAAATATTAATTTTGGGGCTTCAAAAAAGATGCAAAAAAGTTTACCCCTTTTACCCCCTGGCTTCCCCCTAAAATCCAACTCGCAAAACGCTTTATCGATTAAAAAATCGATTTACAAAGAATCTGTACACCATAGAACAAAATGTTTCAAATAAAAAATGTAGCTGAGATCATTTTAAACAAAAATGTTTGTAGGCATTTTTTGTGTAGAATGAACCTTTCTCATAGAAATAACGCTTGAAGGGACCATCTATTTTACATGTCAATTACGCGCTAAAAATCAATGTTCAATAAAATTTGTATCAGCTCGACGGTAAAAATTCTATATGTTTTTTTCCAAATGTCCTTTCGACAAAAATCAAGATGCGTTTTAAAGACAAAGTGCAGCTAGAGAATAAACTCAGTTTTTATAAAGATATTAAATAAATTAACGTGGCGCGATTTTTGTCATTTTCTACGATTCTCCTAAGATCAATAAAATTGATTACTTGCATTGAGCAGTTGCAGTAAAATTTCCATTTTTAGAGATCAATCTTTAAAAGCTATTACATGAAATTTTAATTTTGGGTTTTGGTATCAAATATGAGGCATTTGAAATATGAATAAAAACGCAGACATTAATGTTTTACATTACAAACGATCACACGTCACGGGAAATGCATTTAAGAAGTCGGTTTTGGATGTAGTTTATTGCAAAAGTTTTGTTCTTTTTAAAAACGTACTAGAGTCATTGCAAACAAAAGTTTTAATTGTTTTAGATCGTTTGTTATATGAAAGTTAAAATCCAGCGTTTTTAAGCATATCTCAAATGCCCCACATTTCCTGCCCAAACTCAAAACTAAAATTTTATGATTTACGTTTTAAAGGTTAGGCTCTATTAATAGAAACTTCATCGTAACCAGTTAATGAAAGGAATTTATTGTATTGATCTCGTGAGAATCATAAAAACTGGCAAAAATCGCGGCACGGGTATTTATTTAATACGGCAAAATATTAAAACTGCATACGAAAGCTGAACTTTTTACCTTTAAAACGCATCTTGATTTTTGTCGATAGGTTACTTGAATCAAAAGATATCGAATTTTTACCGTCAAGCTGATACAAAATTTTATTGAACATTGATTTCGCGCGCCTAACTGACTTGCAAAATTGACGGTTGCTTCAAGCGTTGTTTCTAAAAGAACGGTTTATTCTACACAAAAAAGCTTATAAACATTTTTGTTTAAAATTATCTCAGCTACATGTTTTCTTTGAAATATTTTTTTCTTCGGTGTACATATTCTTGGTAAATTGATTTTTTTGCGATTTTACCCACTGCGAGGGGTGTTTTAGGGGAAGCCCGGGCATCTTTTTGAGGTCCCAAAATTAATATTTTCTGTAAAATGTAGTTTGTTCGTATGATTTTTAGAGGTTCAGTGACATTTTCATCTCTGACGACTGGAGTATAAATCTACGTTACACATTAAAAACTATTAATTATATTTATACGAGTATACTCAGTGACATAAGAAGTGTTACACCTAGAAGGAATAATGGTACATAATTTTTTGGCAACATGGTAGATTTACATCAAGAATGAAACGATAACGTTGTCAACAATTTTTATTAACAAGTAATCAAAAAAAAATTAATAATGTGTTTGGCGACCCCGTAGTTGAATACATTTCTGTATGCGTCTAGGCATTGACAAAATGTGATGATCGATGTGTGCTTGTGGCACCTCGTTCCAAGCAACTCAAACTTCATCTATAATCTATAAACTGTGCCAGAGTCTGTGGAGAATGGTGCAAAGTAGACAGTCGCCTTCCCATTATATCCCATACATGATCGATGTGATTTAAATCCGGAGCACAGGGCTGCTTTGGCAAAACATTAACGCCAGTTTTCTTGGAGAAAGTCCATAGTTTAACGAGCAATATAGGAACGTACTTTGACTTGCTGAAAAAGGACGTCCCGACGGCCGTCGAGATAAGGAAATAAAGGTGGTTTGTGAGATGTCATCAACATAACGCGCAGCTGTCATATTGTCCGGAATAAACACAAGTGATGATCGGCTACCATAGGCAATAGCTCCACAAACCATTACTCCAACTGTCCTATGTACACGCCTCTCAACAGCAAACTCGATATCTCGTCGCTCTCCACGGCGGCGTCTTACCATCCTACGACCATCATGCATTCCTAAACGTGATTCATCGCTGAATGCTAAATTACGCGATTGTGCCACCCAATGCTGCCGTTCTCTGCACCAATTCAAACTTTGATGACAGTGGTCGGCAGTCAAAGTAAGCACTAGTTGTGGGCGGAATAAAACCAGTCCAAAGATTCGAATGCGACGGTATAGTGTACGCATACTAACAGGTCTACCTACTACTCCAAACCATTGGTCAGTAATTTGGTACGTAGTAGCAAGACGGTCTCGCAGAGCCAGTAATCTAAAGCGCCTATCTTGACGCTCTGTGGTACGCCTCGGTTGACCAGTTGGTCTTCTTCGTGTTCATCTACCTTCGTTTGTCCACACATGACTGGCACGCATAACCGTCATTGCCGTACAAATAACACGATGGCCAATATCGCGATATGACAAACCCATATCTCTAGATGCAATAATTCTACCCCTGTAAAAATTGCTAATATGGTGGTAATTTTGGTGTCTTTGAACTCGATTCATTTTCTTACGCTGAATACAATTAGACTGACGACTAAGTGTACACCTACATTGGACCCGTATTTCTCCCGATCCGTTGATTGAAAACAAACTCAAGGTATTAATGCATAGTGCCTATACTGCAGTGGGAACCCCGATCAGATAACGACCGATATCGGCCAATGTCGGACTGAGTAGGTTCTCCTATCAAACTTGTTTAGTTTCATTCCGATTTTTCGTTCCGAAGAGAGCCAAATGGCAGAAATGGACAGGAAATTTTGATTGATCGGGTTGAAAAATACGGTTCCAGTATAGGTGTACCCTAAGTTTTTCTTCGGGGCTGATGCATTCTCTGAAGTTAGATTGGCTTAGATTGTATAGTCAGATTTCTATACTCATGTGGTGGTACTCTTTGAATTTATCAGGTTAGTTACGTAAAGTTTGGAAAGTTTGATTAAATTCTCCTGAAGATCTGTTTTCATTAAATGTATGTATCCATGTACGTTTTCTTCTACTTCTTTTAAGAACGTTGCTTTCTAACAACAGCCAACACAATAAATGTTCATCGGAACTCATTGTCGGCGGTCGGGCGTTAACTAAACGAGTATATGCACGCACGTCGGCCGACGTCGGATCGAAAAATCGGCTTACATCGGGCCCGATCGGATCGGAAGAAATACGGTTCCAATATAGGTGTACCCTAATAACCAAAAATTTCTATACGAACCGGTTTTCACATATTGGTCTCTTCGCAAAAAAATGAAAAACAAACCTTTATTTTTACAAAAAGTAGAAAAGATAAAATATTTGTGTTGTTATCATAGCATGTTTTAAATATAGTCATTCTGTTGCCAAAAAATTAAGTTTCAGAAATTATTCCTTTTGGGTGTAACACTTCTAATGTCACTCAGTATAGTTATTTTTGATAACTTACTATTTGGCACTTCTGCTAGTCTTTCTATTGTTTAGTTTCGTTAAAAGCTTGTTCCAGTGCGCTTTGTTATTTGCATTTATTTATTTGATGTTACTCTCAGTGTTTCAGGAGTTCTGTTAGTTTTAATTGTTTGGTTCAGTAGTTTGATGTATGGTATCCATGCATCTTTGGTAATATCGTGCAAGTTTAAGATCTTTCAATTCTTTTATTTTTCCTCTCATAAATCCTCACATCTCTTTCTGCAATCCGCAAAAGTCATGCTCAATTTCTATTGAGAAATTTTCTTCTTGTTCCGTTCTTTAATTTTTTACTAGTTTATGTGTTTCATTACGAACCCTCTTTTTTTCATAGGCTTGTTATTTTCTTTTTGAAGCACATACCAAGTAAGCCTCTTTTCTTCTCTTTCACTCCTTGTTTTCTTGGGATTTCAAGGTTATTTGTTTATTTATTTTCTTATTTTTTTATCTTTTATTGCTATTTTTATGTTGATTATAATTGTTTTCCAACTATCGTCTATCTATACCTCCTTATAATTTGCAATAGACAAGTTACTTGAGTCATATAAAAGCTCGTGCAATTTATTCAAAACAAACGAAGTGTTCAATGCGTGTGTTTAATTTATGCATCGGTTTCCACTAACTAGAGGTTAAATTTAACTGGATAAGATTGAAATCTCAATAAACCGAGTTGCAAAATTTCATTTTCATCGGCCAGATAATTTCGTTTCTTCCGATTGCATTGCTGCAATCGAAACCCGCGATCAGTAATTGCATGGTGTAAACTACACGACCTTCTTGGGTCGGGATGTCCGTTGTATTTTTATTTTTTGACCCACATTTGAACCTTCTCCGGTTTATAGTTCGTAAATTATCTTCATTACCGAAATTATGTACATTTTTGAGATACTTTAAAAGTGTTTGGTTAAGGTACCGGTTTGACCTGAAATACTTCGAGAAATTATTATCTATTTTGGTTCCGGTCGTTTTTTAGAATATAATGGAGCTGTCAATGTTTGAAACAATAAAAATGAATTAAGATAAGTACCTAGACGAGATACAAATTAAACAAATAGCCACAAAAGTTGACTATTTTAAGTTTTCTGTTATCGACTAAACAACTCGAAGACGAGTTTTTCTGTTATCGAACTTGAATGAGTTTAGAAATATGTTATATCTGACCGTATATATATATATATATATATATATATATATATATATTATTGTTATGGTATATAAGAAAAAGGATAATGCGAGTTAATAGTAACATAAAGTAACAGAAATATATACGTATTTCTGAGTATTGGTCGTCTTCAGTCGTCTTATCCAGAAAAGGAGCATGTTAACTTAGGACAGGATTACTACAGGAGCAATGCGACCAATTTTTGGCAATAATATTAAAAGACTCTGAAGTTTATAGAGCGATAACTAACACATCCACGGAGGAAGCTCAGCTGCCTGAGGAAAGGAATGCCAAACGTGTAGAACGTTTCAAATAACAAGAAAAAGGTTAATCCCAGTTAATAGTAAAATAAAGGTAAAAGAAATCGGCAAAGCTCGCAATAAAGGGAAAATATATAGTAAAATATGTTGGACATCCACTCTAAGCTGCCTGAGGAGCTTCCCTTCTTTTTCTATTTCAGTATCTTCTTCGGCTCTATTTGTAATCGTTACTTCAGGGTAGTCAAATTGATCCACTTTTTGAAACAATATTCTCTACTTCCGCTACTTATTCTTAGGTTATCTTCGAGCTCCATTTTCTTTGATCTCATTTCAAAGTACTTAGTTGACATTTGTTAAATAGCTATTTGTTTGTATGGAGTCAAAATCAGTTCATAGTGCCATATTGTTATAATTTATTTCTTCTTCCCTATTTATCCCTAGTGCTTAGCCGCACGTTAACGATTTCTTCAAACCATTTGGGAAGAGCCGTTTTTAGCTCACAGAAATATAATGGCTACGTCTTTGATGCTCCATAAGTCGTTTATGTTTCTGAGTATGGAATATTGATTTTTTTCCTGGGGTTCAGCGCCTTTCTGTCATTCCTTGCAATATTAGTTTGAGAACGTTTGTGCTCAGTAAGTGGGAAAATAAATACCACCCACAAACCACAACAGACTTAGGTATGGCAACTCTAACAGAAGAGTCCCTGGCCCTCCAGGGGTTTGAAATAGAGACGAACAACCTCTTTCTGTCAACAAGAATATGTTATGAAAATTTAGGAATTATTAGTCGGAATTTACTACGATGACTCTTCAAACGAAAAATGCCACATGAAATATCCGAACCCTGTAACAAGTTGGAGCACATTGTGAATATAGTATGTCAACGTGGGGCATAACACGATGAAAAACTTTCAACCAAAATACAAATTTATTATCATTCAATAACCTTAAAAGTGCACCTGCTTTTGTTATGGTACCAGATTGCCTGGATGTAGATTGTATTCTTTCCATGCACTCTATTAGGGCTCTAATGTCGGTCAAATCAGCAAAAAATATGCGTACATTAGTATTTATGCTTGTTGTCTGAGACATTAACAAATTTAACTGATGCGCATAACAATGTAGGTATAAAATTGGCATATCTAAATTTATCCTGAATGAGTTTTTGCACACCCCCATGAACGCCACTTATAACACTTGCTCCGTCATAGCTTTGAGAAATTAACTTATCGGAACTTAATAAAACACAACTTAAACATTCTTCTATGCAGCCAGCTAAGGAAACAGCATCGTGGTTATTTGGTTTTAAAAAAGTCCAAAATCTTTCAACAGGGGTCCCGTTTTGTAAAGTGTAACGATAAACTATAATCATTTGAAAAATATTTGAAATATCACTCGTTTCATCACTCACAGTGGAAACAAATTTTGAAGCAGCAATTTCTTTTTTGATATGTGCCTGACACACTGATAGCATACAATCGAGTAAATCATTTTGAATGTCTTTTGACGTTTCCTTAAACACAGTAGCTTGCTGCAAATGGTATTTGAGAGCTAAATCCAATTCGGCGGAAAAATTTATGAGACCTCTAAATATACCAGGGTTTATTGAATCCGTTCTTTCATCGGAGAGCAACTTCAAAAGCACCAAAAAATTTGACACAGTTTATAATTTTTGATCAGACGTACCCATTATTTTTTATTTTTTCATTATGTTTTGCAATAGTTAATCGGTATGCACTATTTCGTTGTTGCCGAATATCTTGTTTACCTAATAAATTGAAACCTAATTTAGCAGATATGTGTGACCTTGAATGTTGATGGTTTTTAATTTTTTCGGATAAATGAACTAGGTCTTTAATGCTATATTTTGTCCATTCTGATTCCTCATATCCAAATAGCAAAACACGGAAAACAGTAAAGAGTATTGGTAGTAGCACACCCACACAACCAGTCAGTTTTTTCATAAATTTCAATTTTAAATGATCGTTTATAATCCCGACTTTTGCATTTTGTTACCTTCGAAATTAACAAATTTCCAAAACATACAAATGCAAATTTGTATTTTGGATTTTTTTGAAGAGGAGTGTATTATACTTATTATACAACTTTCGAAGATTATAATTTTTTTGCTCCATTGTTTCTGCATTTTAAAGTGCCAGAAATATTGCATACAGTTTATAATTTTGTGTTTGATAGAGTTTGCAAAAACGCAAGACATCGATTTTTATTTTAAATATTTTTTGTGTTATGTTTGTTATTAAGTTATGACGTAATCATACTTTTGATGAGCATACCCCATATTTAATTGAAAATATGAATAGTCCTTTTTAGTGGTAAATTTAAAGATATTTAAACTCGTTTATTTATCACCCACATATTTTTTTATTACAAAGAGTAATACGACGAAAATTAAAAAATTGTAAATAGCTGGTGTTTATTTGATATAGACCATGTGTACTGAAGCAATTTTCCAAAAATGTGCCTTTAAATGAGAGACAAATAATAGACATTTTGATTGTACTAGCTTCAGAACTTATTCTGATATACACTTATACATATATACACTAACCTACTCGTTTATGCGGATTATCCTTATTGTTATTTTTGGAGCTAAAGAATTGACTCTGATTTTTAAGATAACGTAATTTTTAAGATAAAAAAGAAAGAGACCAATGATAAAATTAAGTAAAAAAAAATAATATTAAGAAAGAACATACATAGGTACATACAAAGAAACTACGAAATAAATTACTATATACTAAAGGATAGCAAAACTCTTCCTTATAACAATTATGACTACTTAAAAAGTCTAGATCCTTCACGGAATATTTAGTTTTTTTTATTTCACGAATATCCTTGTCCAAACCTGTAATTTATAAGATTTCATATTTACATAGTTCTCACATATTCAAAATTTGGACAAAAACAGTGGGTGCTAAAAATTAATCCACAGATCTTTAAATTCAAGTTTATTTAAATTTTTTGTATGTAGTTATTATTACAATCCACTCAAGGTTATATTTTTGATTTCACGCACCTCGCACATTTCAATAACATTAAACTCAATTTTAATTTTAATATAAAAACATCCAGTCACGTTCTTCAATGTCTTTTTTTCGTTGAAACAGATACTTTCTTCTGCAGTCGCAAAAATTGGTTCAGGAAATGTTTGCCTTTCACTTGGGGCTTCAAAATTAATAACAGTTTAATGATGACCACATTTTTACGATCTGGTCATGAAATCATGAAGTCAATACGAGGTATTTATTTATCAATGGGTACTTTCTATTGCTATTGCAAGAGATAAAAGATGAACTTACAATAAGTAATTGCACTGTTAAGGTGTGCTTCAAAACTATCTACGGGAATAACATTTAAGGCAGTCATTATTGTCCGTTAATTGAAAATAAATAGATATAAAAAATACTTAACGACATTGTTTTTATGTGGCATTTCATTTTTTCAATCCAGTTTGGGAATAATAGTACATCAATGGAGAATAACATTTTTATTAAAGTTTTTTCTTTCAGATCAGAACCACGTCGTTCAAAATAAAATTTTTAAAGTAAACGAAAGACATTGTTTCTCAGGTAGGTACTGGTTGAGAGTAGCTAAAAAGAAAATCTCAAAATGGAAACGATATTGTTTATATTTCTGCTAGTAGTTCCCGAGTGACTTTTTATGTTGTTCTGTTCTATTGCTTCACATCTACACGCAAGCATGTATTTACATACATACTTGCGATAAACTTGACATACAGGGATACTTATAGGAAAAAAAATCAAAATTAGAGTAGGTCGTGAAATTTAAATTTAAATGTCTCTTTACTTTACTCCGTGGCGTTACAACCCTTCGTAGGTTTTAGCCGACTCCACAACATGCCTCCACTGTTTTCTGTCTTAAGCAACCTCCATCCAATTCTCCACGCCAAAGTGCTTAGGTCTCCTGCTATATTATCTCGCCACCGGAGAAGAGGGCGTCGGCGTGGTCTCCTTTCAGTTGGGACTTCCTCCCACACCAGTCTTACTGTTCGTTCAGCAGAATGTCTTCTGAGGTGTCCTGCCCATTGGAATCTTCTGGACTTTATTTCTTTTATGATGTTGGCGTCTGGGTAAAGTTCTTCGAGCTCTTTCTTAGTTCTTATCCTATATTGTCCTGATGCTTCATCCAGCACAGGACCAAAGATCTTCCTTAGGATTTTTCTTTCCCAAACACACAGTCTCTCTTCGTTTGCCTTTTTTATCGTCCACGTTTCGCTTCCATACATCACAACGAATCGTATGATTGTTTTGTAGACCTGTATCTTTGTATGTCTTGTTAGTTGTTTCGATTTTATAAGGTTTTGGAGGGCAAAAAGACATCTGTTGCCGGCCTGAATCCTGTTGTTTATTTCTTGTGATCCGTTATTGTCTTCAGTTATTGTTGTTCCAAGATACTTGAATTCGCTAACGCGCTCAAACAAGTCATCGATGGTGATGTTCTGACCGATTCTGTCTCTGCTTTGGTTATTGCGGCTCATATACATACATTTCGCCTTGCTTTCGTTAATTTGGGCCCCATCTTCTTTGCTTACTTCTCGAACCTCACGAAAGTCTCCTTCATCTTTAATCGTGTGTTTCCTGTTAGATCGATATCGTCTGCAAATGCCAGTAGTAAGTTTGGTCCTTCTCGATAAAATACTGTATTCGGTTTTTCGATTCTTGTACTTCTGATTATGGGCTCCAGAGCTAAGTTGAAGAGTTGTGGTAAAAGTGCATCTCCCTGTTTAGTCCATTGTTTATTTTAAATGTCTCCGAGTATTGTTCTCCAACTCTCACCTTACATCGTAACCGTTACATACACATCCGTATCAGCCTGACTAGTTTTTTTGGAAAGCTAAGTTCCTGCCTTGCTGTCCACAGTCTGTCCCTGCATACTCTATCAAATGCTTGTTTAAAATCTATGAACATCTGATGAAGCTCACGACCAAACTCCCAGCATTTTTCCATTATCTGTTTTATTGTGAATATCTGGTCAATAGTAGAGCGGCCCGATCTAAATCCGCATTGATAATCTTCAACGATTTCTTCTGTGTATGTTCTGGTTCTTTCTAGCAGGATGTTTGCAAGGATTTTGTAGGTGGTGTTTAGGAGTGTTATTCCCCTGTAGTTAATACATTGCTTCTTGTTTCCTTTTTTGTGTATTGGTACAATAACCCGTTCTTTCCATTCATCTGGCATTGTTTCTTCTTGCCAAATGTCTTGAATTAGCTTGTATATAAAACTGTACAACGTTTCTCTCCCATGTTTTAAGCACTATGCGGGTATACCATCGCTACCTGGTGTCTTATTGTTTTTAAGTTTTTTAATTGCCTGTACTACTTCTTCGTATGTCGGGTATTGGTCTTCTATTTCAGTTGTATGTACCTCTATGTTTGATGTATTTCTGCTAGATTGGTCGTTCAATAGTTGATAGAAGTATTCCTTCCAGGTTTTTAGGATTTCCTTGTCATCCGTGATAAGCTGCCAGCTGTCGTTTTGAAGAAAGTTTCCTGTTCTTGCTTGGTACCCGGTCTTGATATCTGAAACTTTTTTGAGGTACTGTCTCGCTTGTTTGTTCGTTCTTTTTTCTTCTATATCTCTGAATATTTGTTCCTGATATTCTCTCTTCTTCCTTTTCATTAGTTTTATTGTCTCTGTTCTTCTTTGTCTATACATTTCATTGTTGTTGTGCGAGGGGTTTTGTAGCATGTTCCTTCTAGCCCTATTTCTTGCTGTTATGGAGTTCAGGCAATCATCATCGAACCCATTTTTTTGTTGTTTTCTTTTTGTGTCCTAGTATTTCTCTGATACGCTTGTCAGAGCTAATTTGATATTTTTCCAAAATAAGTTTATTTTGTTATAGTCTTCTGTCTATGTTAGAGCAATTTTTATAGCCTTTTGAAATTTCTGTTCTGTTTCCTTATTACGTAGAACTTCGTCAACACCTTAAATGTCTCTGGACTTTTAAAACCAACCAACTTCAACAGATATTTAAGCTACAATATAAATAATATATAGATTCCCATAAAAGATCGTTAAACATAAATATAAAAACTGAGAAGAAACTTTTAAAAATACCGAATGTATATTTCAATCATCTATTATAGCAATATTTCTCGTACATTTTAGCACTCTTTTATAATCTGATTGTGTATTATGTTAGTTTGATTTGGCTACCTGGCCGTTTTTGTTTGATGACTGAGTGCGTTGGCTGGATAAAATCTTTTATTTCCATCAATATGTGTGATCCATTTCGTTAACGTCAGTCTTCCAGGCATGGGCGTCAGGTCAGGTAAATAATAATATATACTTCGAAGTAGACGCAGCGTTTTCAATAAGTAGATTACCTGTTAGATAATTTCATTGCGGCTTTCTGTTAAGAACACAGATTGTACTGGCGGCAAAATACAAAGAACGAACAAATACACACTAAAAATATTATATATTTTTTAAATGTTCAATAGGAAAGTTTTGGTTCAACTATAATTTATTTTAGAGCATCTCACATGCTCTTCTTCCTCATATCTATGTGTTCCAAATATGATGTTTTTATTAGTTTTATTGTAGTTACTTACAACCTGCGATATTGTGTTCATTATTTCTCTGGTTCATGTTTTTGAATCGAGTTGTTAATTTTCACTTTCGTTAATTTTAACACCTCTGTTAGTTATGCAGGGATGTTCTGATTATGTATTCTGCATATATATGTTAAACCATTCATGCCCAGAACTATTTATGCTTATTTTTTTTTAATTTCTGAAAAATTTATACTCTAAAAGTCACAAAATTAACAAAAATATATGTTTAAAAAATGAAAAACTTTAATTTATTGGGCAGTTAGAATGTAAAAAAAATTTAAAATGCGTTGTTTGGAATTATTAAATCATATAAAAGAGTTTTAAATAAACTGATATTAAAATAATATAAAAAAATTTTTGCGTCCTACCAAAAAATTTAATAAAATATTTTTCATGTAAGGCAACCTTACATTTAATACATTTTTTATTGGTTGTTGAGTGACAAAGGACGCATTGGGTTCGTGTCTCTTGGGTAGAAATAAGATGGCCGATGTTGTCGAATCTCGAATATCTTGTGTAATATTGTTTATAGAAGATTGAGATGGACCAGGTCTTCTTGGAAGAGTTCCGAACATCATTAACAAGGCTTTGGCTATATTTCGACGAAACTGCAGCAAATAATTTCAGGTTGTTCAGGGATAATGTGTCTCATTCTACGGTAAATTAACCAAGCATGTTGTATGGAGACCTCAAGACCTCAGATAAATAAAGGCCAATATCACTTCTTGGATCTTACATTTGTTCTGTAATAGAAAACATAATAGGAAACACCAAAAAATCAATAACTTGAGATATGCTGATGACACTTTAATAATCGCGGCAAATCAGGAAAAAATGGAAGACATAATGAGATGTTTGGAGGAAAAAAGCAAAACATATGGACTAAAGCTAAATAGGATTAAGACAAAGATCATGATAGTAGACAGAGCTCGGAATAATCTTCAACACAATAAAGAAATTGGGGGCTTTGAAGTAGTAAATACTTTCATATACCTGAGGTCCCTAATAACAAATGACGGAGGGTGTGACAGAGAAATACGCAGAAGGTTGACTATTGCTAGAACAGCTATGATGAAACTAATAGCAATTTGGAAAAATTCTCGCATAACAATACACATAAAACAAAGGCTGGTAAGGCGCTCATTCTTCCCATAGCCACATATGCATCCGAAATGTGGACCTTAAAGAAAGCGGATAAAAACAAACTAGACGCTTTTGAAATGTGGGTATACCACCGCATGTTGAGAATATCCTGGATTGATCATCGCACTAACGTATTGATATTAGAACAACTTAAAGTACAGGATAAATTGCTTAAACAAATACAACAGAGATATTTACAGTATTTTGTACACATTGCTACAAGAACAGGCACGATGGAAAAACTGGTAGTCGAGGGTAGAGTTGAAGGAAAGAGACCTAGGCGAAGATCTCCAAGCCGTTGGATAGATCAAACAAAAATATTGAGTAACCAAGGGTTACATGAAGCCGAACAACTAGCCCAGGACAGAGAAGAATGGAGGGAATCATGAAAAAACTGTGAAGGCCTGATGGTTCACCACATCCGAAAAGGGATTAGGACTGAGGAGGAGCAGGAAACATTTAATTCGTCCGACCAGTTCCTAACATATTTTCGTTATAAGCCAGAATATCTGTACCAATTTTTTACACGTTCCACTGATTTGAAAGTATGGTTCCTACGTAACCTATTCCCTTCGATGTTAAAATCAATTAGTTAGAGGTGAAATCATTATCAGCATATAAGCAATGAGAGATAACCCTATCGCATTGAATTTTAGGAATAAGTTGAGCAAACTGCAATATTATTTCACCTCCAAGGCCTTTCTTTTTTGCATTCATTCGATTTTCTTTTGGCTCCTTGATAAATATTGAAATCTATGAGGTAGCCAGATTTCTGACTCCAACACGAAGATTTATACCCAAAGCGTATGGACTTGCCTTTTATATGTAATTTCATACGATGATGCCCATAGTATAGTATCATGGCCTCATACACACTAGAGTCGGTTTCCTATACAGTTACTTAATCTTCAATATCCAAATAAAGTTAATTTTCATCTAGTATCTATCTGAGTATCTAGTATCTATCTGAATCCATTTCCGTCGTAGGAGAGTTACACTTTTGGCACGAATCTCAGCAGATGCCACTTGAATATCTTGAATTTCTTCATTTTGTGTCTCTATTTCTGTTTCAATCTCAATCTCTTCCGTATCTTCTTCTAGAATTCTGTTAGGTTCGCTTAGGTTATTGAATGTCTCTCCACAGACTTCTCACAGAGTCCACAATCTACACTGAAAGCCAACTCCATAAGGTTCAATTCTTCCAGCATGGACATAATTTTATGTGCGTTTAATTCGAAAAAAATTTTTTTAGGGCAGTTATTATTATTAGTACGCCCGAACCTGGTCGAGCCAAGTTGACATCTAATTTCCACCTTCTAGAAGAAAAATGATTTTATGTACCAGTTTTTTAACTAACAACTCTCAATATGCCATCTGTTAATAAAAACCTAAGTTTTGCGACCATTGTTGTGAAATAAATCTGAACTTTCACTGCCCTAATAAGCCATGTCATTCTGTAAAAAATGACGCCATAGTGGGTTATGCCAACTGTTGTGAAAACGCAATGCTGGGTATTAATGGATTAAGCAAACTAGCAGATTTTCCTGCCTAACTTCACTTTCTACCTTATTATACTTTAAATTTTTAATTTTCTTAATTAGTACGAACATGATCGATTGATTTGTTTAGAGCAGCAAGTTCTAAAATAAAAATAGCCATTATGATTGCCAACCTCCGTAGGGAGACAGCACTCTAAGAAGAAGAAGACGAACAAGCTCGTATCCCCTATGATGATTGGAATATCTATTTCGAATAGTGCTGTATGCGATGGACTGCCTTACAGTAGTTTAGTTTGTAAAACATAGTGACAGATCGCGTTGGACCTCAAGTATGCAATTTGAGACTGAGTGCTGCTTCTCGGGTGTCTGTACCTTTTCTAAATCCTTACTGAGATCAGGATATTCTCCACATTTTGATTTTGATTATATTAAATATTATTCGCAAAAATACTTTTAAGCCGTTATTTATAAGCTTTAATTTTGTTGGCGTAGACGTAAATGTTGATGTAAGCTAATATTCGGTCAAGCTGTCTGGTCTGAGATACAATATTAACCAAACGTGTTAGTGTATCACTCAGATGTTGAAAATGCTCGACTGTGACTGAACATTTCTCAGATGTTTGACTAAATTTTGTATCTTATATTTTACAAACATAAGTGGCCTTTAAAATGTTTCTAGAGAAGTAGCATCATATTACTCATACTGATATCCATCGTTCGCATGAGAACACACTTTCATCACCAACAAAAAAACATTCAATCAGCTCAAAAGAGATATCTGAGAGAAGCTGTTTAAGTACTCATTTACATACATTGCTTAACGCTTCTTCTTCAGACACGAACAAATGAGGGTATTCTCGGTCACCGAGTCGCCAAACTAGGCGTAGTCCGGAGCGAAGACTTGAGACCCGAGCAAGCAATTTCAGTTCGATGATACGTCACTAGAGACAGCGTCTTATGCTAGCCTGTATTGATCGATTTAGGATATCGTACTTCCACATGAAAAATTTGACTACTGTAAGACCCTATCGCTCATCAGAGTGCTATAGGGGTGAGCAAGTCTCTCAAACTGGATTAATCAAATTGCTTGAATCAGAATATTAGGTTAGGTTCAATATGAACGGGCGCTTAACCAATACTCTGCTCGACTTGGTCTATTGTAAGATATAGGGGAAGAAAAATCACATGTAAAATTCGTCAAACTAGAAGACCCAAAGCACATCCTCCGAGAGATATTAGGGTAGCTTGGTAATGTATACACATTAGATAGTACACCTAGTTCATATTATTTTCTAATTCGCTTAAAAAATGTATTAAAACATAAAAAACAGCCTTAGCCACAAAAATACTCACAAAAACAAATTTACCAACAGAAACATAAAGAGGCGACGACATGACAAGTAAAAGACAATGGTGCTATAGCGCGTCACGTTAGAAGGCTTCGTCTCTGACTGTTTTGTTCACTAACGATTGTTTGAACGACCGAGACATCGCCTCAGTAAAGGTAGTAAAAGGAAGGGAAATTTTGCGTCAACTACATTTAGTACCTACTGTGTACAAAATAACAATATCAGAAGGGAAACGCTAAGACGTAGCAGAAATGAGTTATTGGAGATGTTATCGAAAACATAATATATTTAAAATATGAAACGGATGCCGTAACATAGACTATCAACAACATTTATGATTATGATTTTATGGTCTGATTTTTATATTTTATGTAATATGGAATAAATCGCAATGAATTGAAATGTAAATTACATTTTTTGAAATAAAAATTGTACATAATTCAACCGACAATAAAAGTCTCTCCCAAATCTTCTGTTGTTTTTCTGAATATTTTTTATAACCATTACTTAGTTTTCAAGGTGTTGACATTTCTACCGTTCTTAAATATTTATCTAATAAGTTCTTTGTTCTTATGCTCTGCTTCGATTTGTTTATTTTTTCATTTTTCATTTGTGCATATTTTCCATTACGGTTATTACTTCATCGGTTATCTATAGTTTTTTATTTTTAGTTTGCTTCTTCTTACTATTTTAGATTAACCTGCTCCTGTTATGATATTTTTAAAGTTTTTATGCTTCTATTGCATTTTCTAAATGGATTGCGTCAGGTGTATTTTTGCTGAATTTGGTGTCAACATACGTCTGGCATTTCTTTTTTCCATTATCATCCCAGTTTATGATATTTTGGGGTTTTATTTTCTGATATGTTTCAGTGTTATCCTAACGTCTATTGCTACTGAAATCTGTCAGTGTTTCTAAATATTCTATCTATCTATCTATATAAGGATTTTTACAGCTGTCGCCGCCTTCCTTCTTTCAGCCAAGTCTCCAGTCCTTTCTGTTCTGCCATTCTTCATCTCTAAGGTCTTGTCTTTCCATGCCCTTGTCCACTTCATCCCTCCATGATCTTCGTGGTCTACCTCTTTTCCTCCTTCCTATTGGGCTCCAATCCAAAATGTTTGCTATCCACCTTGTATGATCTGTTCGTCTCATATGTCCATACCAAACTAAACGTTTTTCTTCGATGTAGCTGAGTCTATATTCTAAATATTCTGTTGCGTAAATATTCTTTTGTTCATAATATAATTCTGATCAATTTGAACGTAATATTGAACATTACGTAAACCTAGATTTAAAATAACTATCATGTAAGAAATGATGTCTGATCATTTCGCTTTTTCCCTAAATTTTTTCCAGGTATTTCCATTGTTTTCAATTTAATTCCAGAAAATTTCTGCTCAGTTGGGTTGTATTCTGCAAAGTTGCTCTTCTTTATCTTGTACTAGGTACGTATCTTTCCAAACGATTAGCGTAATTGTTATTTAGTGATTAATCCTGAGAAATAAAAAAGAATGAAAACCTTCGAAACAGAACTGGTCTATCTTATAGAGCGAGTAAGCAACATTTAGAATTGGGCAAATTAAAGGGAACATAAAAGAAATGAATAAAAACGATTGAGAAAGACATATATAAAATAGTGAAGTTAAATAGATTGGACGATGATGATAATGTCTGATTATGTATATACTTAAAAAAAAATGAAGTGTTTTATAAGATTGATTCTTTGGGAGTTTTAGGACATGCGATTTGAGTAGAATTAGTAGAAATATAAGTAAATACTTCGAATTATTTCTTTTTTGTAAACAACTTTGGAAAATTATTTTTTACTACTATTACCATGTACAAACACGTATTTATGATAACTTACAATTTTATCAATTCATGAGCTGATATTGTATACGTACCTGTATGATTTATGGTTTGATAATAGTATATAAACTGGAATCCAGCGTAGAACAACTTTTCAATGTCACGGCAACAAATTAAAGAATATCCATACAAAAATGGTAATTTACCTTAATTTTATATTTCAAGGATGTACACCGAGAAATACACTGGTAGCAAAAATTCCAATTTATTCCGATACAGCGACAACTTGAATCACAGACAAGGTCGTCAAAGAATTGTATAAAAATTGTGCATTAAGTACATAATTTGAAAAACAAATTGTGTACTATGTCAGAGTATATTAGTGATTGATGAAAAGAGTTTTTAAGCTCACCAGCTAATAATGATTCATTGTATTTTAATTTTATAATATAAAAAAGGAAATATATGGTTCAAAATAACAAGTAGTTTAGGAGGCAGGGGGGAGGCGTAAAGTATGCACTTTTAAACCACCTCGGTAACTTGACGTTATTTATGTTTTTTGATGCGTGGAATCAATTTTTTGAGGATAACAGGGAAAATTGTTCGTTTTGAAAAAAAAAATGGACAAAATGACGTTTGGTAAACTTTAATCCGATTGTTAAAACCGGAGTATAACAAATTTTGTGAATAGCAATTGTAAAATAGGCGTTCCATGGAACTTTCCCAAATATAACTCAGCTTTCATACGTGCGATTAACTTTCAAAACCCTCTTGTTTAAAGGTAATTGTTTCAACTATTAAAACAATAAAAAGTTCAACTTAGGTAAAAACAAACAACAACTTAGGCAAATATATTAAAAACAACACGAGCCAAACTAAAGCACTTACACAGTGGTGTTTACAAAATTAAATGTAGCGACTGCCCAAAAACTTACATCGGTCAAACTGTAGAAATTTTAACAAAGCATAGTAGATCATAAAAGAGCTTTCAATAATAGAAAAACAGATTCGAGGTAAGCACTTGACCTTCTAGAATTCTAGATCATAATCATTTTTTAATGACGAATTTCAAATTCTTCACATTCAAAACAAAGGCCTTAAACTATCTTTGTTAGAATCTATGGAAATTAACAAATTGAAAAAGACAGACATAATTCTGAATGAACTACTTGAGACAAACAGTTCTCCACTCCTCAACCTATTTCGCTAAAGACTATAATATAGTGTAAACGCATATAAAAAATAGATCACTTATCACAATAGATAACGTAGAAACATTTACCAAAGCTTAAAATGTTCGTTTTGAATTGTTCTATAACTTCCATTAACCAAACTGCCAACGTTTATGGCTCAGTGTTGTTTATAATTATTATAAACAAATTAATTCGCCACTTTTTAACTTAAATGTTAACTAATAACTACTTTAACTCTTTTATTTATAATGATAAAGTAATATGCATCTCCGAATCTACATGAATGTTACGTACTTATGTCTTGGTTCTTATTAGCTGCGAGGTGACCGTACGCATCAGAGAGCGTTATTAAAAGTTCCATATCTTGGTCAAAAATTGACATAGAATCATTTACCAAAGCTTAAAATGTTCGTTTTAAGTTGTTTTATAACTTTCATTAGCCAGATTTGCAAAGTTTATGGTTTAATTGTGTTAAAGTTGTTTTTAAAGCTGAAACAATTGCCTTTAAAATGAAGGGAGTGTCAAAAGTTAATCGCACGTATAAAAGCCGAGTTATATTTGGAAAAGAACCATCGAATGCCTATTTTGCAATTGTTTTTTATGAAATTTGTTATAACTCTGGTTCTAACAATCGAATTAAAGTGAACCAAACACCATTTTGTTCAGTTTTTCAAAAGGAATAATTTTCATTTTGGTAAATTAAATATCTCTAATAGTTTGGGGAATACAATAATTTAAACAATTAAATTATTAATAACAAATTATCTGACGGGTTTTCACCCTGACACTCTAGGAAACATAAAAGTGTTTACTCAACCCCACTGAATGTTAGAGTAAAGTGCGAGATTTTCGTTTTACTATTATACGCTATATTATAGTAAAAATTACAACGGAAGCATTAACATGAATGCAACAATTGGCGCTTACAATCATCACCATCATCATCATCATCATCATCATCATCATTAGTAGTTCGACAACTCGTTCTGGGTCCTGGCTTGTTCTAGGACTTTCCGCCATTCTGTTCTGTTCCTTGCTTTGTTTTTCCAGTTGGTAATCTTAAGTGTTTTCAGATCTTGTTCCACTTGTTCCATATATCTAAGTTTGGGTCTTCTCTTTGACCTTCTCCCTACTGGTGTTTGCCTCATTATATATTTTGGCATTTCAGTCTCCAACATCCGTTCAACATGGCCCATCTAGCGCAGACATTCGATCTTTATGGATGTTATGATCTCGGGTTAATTGTATGCTGTGTATAGTTCAAAGTTATATCTTCTGCGCCATATGTCATTTTCCTTTTCCCCCTTATATATGTGTCTAAGTATTTTTCGTTCAAATATACCTAATAGGTTCTCATCGCTTTTCGACAGTGTCTACGACTGTGATCCATATACAAGGACTGGTTTTATCACCGGTCTTGTATATTTTGCATTTGGTTTTTCTTGTAATGTTGTTAGATCTTAGATGTTTATTTAGTCCATTATATGTTTTATTAGCGATATGTATTCTTCTCTTTACTTCTTCACTGTGGGCTTACAATAGTAGGAATTAAAACTGGAAAGACCTATAGAAAACAGGTACATAAAAAAATATCATTATCATCTGAAATCTGAAATCGTTCAGTCAAATACCACGTCCAGGAGAAGACCAGTTACAAATCTAAAAATATACCTAGTTTATGTTATACTCTTATGCTTTATAAAATATAATTTTATAAACGCATTTTAGAAGATTAATCATCATTTATCTCCTAATTAGAGTAAGATCAATATTAAGCAAACTGCAGTCTTATAAGGATAAGATAATGTTTGTATCTATAATATTTTATTTTAGAAATATTATTGATATACTTAGACATAGAACTTAAGTTTTAAAAATAAAATTTTTAAAGTATGACTCAATTTCCTTTTCAAATTTTATAAGTATGTGTAATGTTTCAGAAAAACGGTTGCCCAATAGATTATCTATATTATAATCGATATTACAAATAACGGGCAATAGTACGAATTATCGAAAACACATCAGAAGAAATCGAAATATAAAGAGGGGTGAGACAGGGCGTCACCACTTACCTTCAATGTATTTCTGAAGAAAATAGAAGGTCTCTTGCGGAAAAACTGCTGGAATAAACGTCAATAAAACACCAATTAGCAATAATAAGTATGTAAATGATACAAATATTTTGGCAGAAAATCACGAAAATTTGCAGAGACTGATAAACACGACGGTGGCTCATGCAAAAAATAATGGCCTTTGAATATATGTTAAGAAAACAAAATTTATGCAAATTTTGTTTCTAGTACAACTATCTTGGCAACACAATCAATCACAGGAATCATTACATCAACAAAATAAGAGTGTGCGTAGAAAAAGCACGTACAAATTTAAACATCCCCGGCATTAAACAAAAACATAACGAGAATGTTAAAGTTATTACTATTTAAATGGTAATAAGCCACAATTAAAGGTTAAAATACGTTGATTGGCGTTTCAATTTCCACTTCGGAAATCGTTCTCAAAATACAAACATTTTTGTACATGTTTTGTACAAATTCACAGGGCCACAGAAGATCAACTAATATTTGTAATAAAAGATATTTTACTCATGTATGCTTGACACCGACCTGTTTAAAACACCATGGACTATAACAATTTTCTGCGGAATCTTGTGTTCCATAGGCAGTGTTCATGGGTCAATACACAGCACCTAGCAGTGTCTATGTGTCTATCAGCGACATTCGCAGATGATACTTTTGTCCTAGCATCCCATGAGGATAAAAATATCGCTTTACAAATACTGGATAAAATACAGTTGCTTACGAAAAGATGCATTAAAGATAAAACAAAAATATCCGTTCAAATAAGCTTCAAGAACTGAAAAGAACATTGTCTGCGTATCAATCTTAAGCATCAATATGCACATCAAAATGGAACAAAATATCCAAGAATGTATCTCAACTGACGTCTCGCATAGATATAGTGCATCTGTCTATGTAACAGACTGATTGGACGGCGATCTAAATTAAACCTAAAAATACATTGTTAGTCTACAAATTAATATTAAAGCCCCACCCACATCAATATATTACATCACGAAATTGCGTAGTTTTCAACTTCTCTTGACCATTTTTCTTGTATTGATAACTTCCCAAAATATGGTTGCAATATGGCGAGGTTCTTATTTTAGGCTCCCGACTCTTAAAGCAATAGGATCTAGATTCTGACAAGCATGGTTACATAGATGTTTGGTGTATTTTGGGCATCTCGCCTTTGCACAGCTTCGCTAGGGTATTAGGAACCCAACAAACACTACCTGTGTGAGTCACACGTGTCTGTATGCAGATTTTCCTTCTTCGTTTTAAAGACGTAAAAAAAAGATGTTTGGTGAAGAGAGTTGTATTATGTTCTAGTTATTAATTCATATTTAGTGAAAGACACGTGAACGATAGCCTTAGCTTTCCTCCTTACAAAGATTTAGTTTGTTTCCAGATGTGTTTTTGTTTTGTGTGTTGTATACGTATTGTGTATAAAATTGTAGGTGAGGTTTTTTGACCTCCTATTATTCCGCTACCGTTGATATATTCGTGTTGTTGACTTCTTCTTTTAGTATTGACAATCAAAACCTGCTACATATTTTTCTTGGTTGAGTAAGATAAGGACTGCTTCTTTGACTTTTCTCTTTTTTGTGTTTGTTTCTTTCATCATTATGGATCCATATTTCCATTGTGCATGTGTTGTGTCAGGCATGTTTGCATATATGGCATTTTTCTAAGTCTCAGTTCTAAATTACGTGTCATGCTCGTTTATGCTGGTACTTAACTTAGTTGTCTTGCGGTTTCTCACACGTAGAAATTTCTCTGCCACTCTTATTTACTTACCTATATTATCAAATTACCAACACATCATTTGACTGCAAGTGAAGCTTTCTTAAATAGATCGTAAAATCAATAAAATTTAAGAAGTAAATACTTGAAGACAATTTAAAACAAAAGTAAAATAAACAAGTTTACCAAAACCAGGGAAAACCAATCAATAAACAATTAAGAAACATCCTGGATAAAGATAATAAGCAACCGAAAAAAACTAGAAAAACACTGCTAGAAAAAGAAAAGAGATCTGTTTAAGAAGTATCGCAATGGACAATACGAAAAGTGCCGCAGTAGGAACAACAGAAAAACGATTAAAGGTTTTGGCCATAGCATGACCAAAAAAAAAACAGTCAAGATAAAATTAGACAAAGTAGAAAATAAGTAATTAAGTACTTATAATAATGTATAAATATTAATATAAAAATTATTATTTATATGACATATTTTTGTATGTAAGACCTACTTAAAATATAAGTCTCCTTTGTGTAGTTTGAACTTTATAACGTAATAGGCAACTGTAGTCCCTTTTTATTAAACCATTTTATTTATCTGACATATTATTAGTAGCAGATAGGGGAATACTTTGACCAAGGCCGTACACTGGATTCGAAAAAAAAAAAAAAATGTTACCCTCTTTATTCTTTATAAACCACTTACTTCTTACAGAAATATATTTCAACGTGTAAACTGATTAACTTATTAAGTAATAGTATTAAGTAAATCGTTATCAGACTTATTTAGAAAAATCTTTAAAGAATGGCTATATATTATTTGACTTGTTAAAAAGCTGAAAAATACGTCTTCCTGGTATGTAAAAGCAAAGATAAGTTAGTAACAAACATATATGAACAAAATATAAGAAAAAAAGTTCATATTTAAAGATATGACACAAAACCCTAAAAAGCACACTGCAGATATTTAAACCAGCACAAAATCCTTGCAGTGTAAGTATTCTTAAAAATATCTACTAACAAAATTGAAAACGTAACAGAAAACAACACAAAGAGTCGAAAGAATCTTCAATATTTTAAATAATAAAATGATAATAAAATTGTTAAGGTGTTAAGGCAAATTGCATGTTTTATTTTACTACATCTGATCTCACCGTGCTTAGGTCACTTTTCGAAGATGGCCGAAGAAAAAATATATAATAAAAATGTTTAATCAGCATAAGATTTTATTGCCAATTATTTCAGTTATGAATTAAATTTTTGTATTTTCATTTTAAACATATTTTAAACAATTTAAACATTAAATCTAAATAGCGACCACAACTTCTAATTTTCCTTGTGTGACATTAAAATGTCATTTAAAAGTACATGTAAAGACTGTAGTATTAAATGTACATAACGCTCCTGTACATGAAAACCTCACTAATACAGTTCGGAGTAGAGTTTCTACGAATTCAGCCATGACAGAAGTTGGAAAAACAACCACTTTATAGACTTTTGAAACATAGAAGCACCGAAAACGTCAAAATGAAGAAAACCCCAGTAAAAAGACGTTAATCTAAAAACAACAATTCAAAGGAAAGTACATTAATTTTATTTTCAAAATGGGATACCTACTTTAGACATACATTTAGCAAACATTAACAATAATGAAACTTTGCCAAATATAACAAGAGACAAATTGTGGAAAATTTTGCATGACATTTCGTTGGGCAGAAATATGATCGAAAATTTGTGCTTATAGAGACATAAGAAATAATTTGTCGGGGAAGGCAAATTTAAGAGAAATTCCAAAACTAACAAGAAAATGCACTCATACTTATTTGTTTTTGGGATGAAACATGGATTAATGAAGTACATTTTTTAAAAAAATTTGGCGAGATAAACAGGTCACTCACACATGCTCGTCAAGCGTTTACTGGAGATCTACCGGATCAAAATTTTCAACTGGTATAGGTCGTCGTTTGATTATCACTCATATTGGAGGAAATATAATACTTGTCCTGCCGATCAACCCTAACGTAGTTATGGACAACAACTGGGCACAGGACAAAGAAGGAGCTCTAAAATTGGTTAACAATGAAAATATTAAAGGTAGAAGAAGAAATAGTCAAAAAGAGCTATTACAGTTATGTAAATTACATTCACCAAAAATTAAGAAGTAGCTAGGTATTCTTTAGAAGACGTAAGAATAGAACGTGGAGTTAGAGTGTTGCAATTATCACCTTATAATTGCGAATTTAACCCCATTGAACTAATATGGGCTCAAATGAAGTGATATGTCGCGAGAAATAATATTAAATTTAAACTAAAATAAGTCAACATCAAAAATTTCATCTGGTAATAAATAAACTATAAGACGTATCATAGTAGAGAAAAACAATAATTCTGGAAACTCGACATGAAGAAGAAGATGAAGTAGAAGAAACAATAGATATTGAGTTAATTATAATTTCTTTGGAAAAAATGAGAATGTAATAATGATGGTATCTAATTCACAGAGAACGACATATTTAAACAGGTATGTAATAAATGTATATAATTTGTATCATTATTCTACTTCTCTATAGTAAAGTAGGTAAATTAAGAATCAAAATATTCCTTAAGAAAATTAATGAAAAATATAGGTATGCTCTAAGGTATGTATTGATGTTGATAAAAAAAAAGAATGAAAAGGTCATTAGAGACATATACTATGCTTTTCTCATAATACGTTCTTGTAAACATTATTTGCTCCTCATAATTTTGAGAAATGAAGCTCTTATCTATTAATGAAAACTTAATCCTTTGGATGAAATATTGGATCGGCTATTGCTTCCAATGATAGATAATATCTGCAACACAGATTTTATAATATCATGTATCAAATAAAATTAGCCTTAAATTACTGCATACTACTACTTGGTCTTTATTATGCAATGAATATTTGATTCTATTCTTTTTCACATGTACATACGTTTTAACAGTTGTTTGCTATAATGTTTGCTTTTTCTGTCATTATTTTGTTGTATTCTAGTGCCTTAAATGAGTTGTTCAATTGGGATATTATTTCCCCGTTTGGTGTTTTAATGCTTACTTTTCTTACTTTCATTTCTTAGTATAGGATCTAAATTTTCGTTTAGGTTTATATTTCTCAGTTTAAAAGTCCTTTAAGATTTTGGTCCATATTAACGTAATATATTTATTAATATTATTATTATTAAGGATTGCTAGAAATAATTACCTATACTTAGGATTATTACATTAAAATATTTAAAATCTTTGTTACTTGGAATACATTTATTTTATTATATTCTGTTAGTTAATAGAATAAGATCGAATGGGCATCGATGATACTCACGAAAATAAAAATAGTAACATACCTTATTTAAAATTTGTGAACAATTCAGAAAATAGGTATCATAAAAATCTTCAGTGTAATCCAGTAAGTTAATCCTATACCAGAGGAAACAAACAACCAATATCAAAAGTTACATCCTATGTACACAAAACACCTTTTGTCACTAAAAAATCAACGGTCGCGTGTTTGTTCAAGACGGTAGAAAACTTATCGTACAGAAAATAATATCACATTCTACACGTCGTCGTAATAATAATTGACAAACTACCTTCTACCTGCCACCTGTTGGCGAGTAATATATCCGAATCGACTGGAACTAGCTAACGTTGAGCTCGTACGCGCTTGTGTTTGTGGAACGGACTAAACGGTTGGACGATTGTGGGGCTTTGAATTTGAAAAGAAATATACAGAGAGTACTCGGTGGGGTTCTACTTTCATTGGCGGAGGTAAAGAACTATCGATAACCCTATTGTAATCTCTGCTACAATTTATAATGTATCAATTTTTACAAGATTTGATGTAAATATTTTGAATGATAAGAAGGATTTGAAATGTATATTTCAAAATATTACGAGTAAATTAGTCTTATAAAATAAATAAAAAATGTATATATTAAATTAGTTAATATTGTTCTGAAGTTGTTTGCTCTTGCCATACTATAAATAAACAAGAAATTATATAATATATTCTTTAGTTAACGTATGTCCAGTTTGGCAGCCCTTTCAAAAATAATATTTTAATAATTTAATATGCTGGTCTGGCATGACCGTGATTTAACAAACAATTGGTGACCAATTTTGTCGTCTTTTTATTCTAATTTTAAATTTATTTAGATTCTTTTTGACAAAATTTTAGTTTCTAATCATTGTGTTTCTATACTGAGTATAGAAACACAATGAAATCCCAGTATAGAAGCTTCGCTTCAAAAAATTAATATGTAATTTTGTGAAAACAATCTCATCTCAGAAAGACTAAAACAATAGTAATCCGCAATGACTCAACCACATGTAAAATAGAAATTGATGGCACCAGTATTGAACAAGTAATGGAAATAAAATACCATGGAATTACACTGTCCAGCTATGGAGACCCAAACAAAGAAGTAAGAGATCAAGTACAAAGGCAAATAGACTAGCAGGATGCCTTAATAAGAAGATATCAAGTCAAGAATTTATAAAGATGCGAGTGTAAAACGAATAATGACCTCAGAAACAAGACCCGACACAACCACAACACAAAGGCTACTGAAAACGGCAGAGACGAGAGTACTGAAAATATTTACACGAAATATAAGATAAGAAAAAGATAAGTGATGTCATTCGAAGAAAATGTAACAGTGTGTAAAGGAATGAACACTAAATAAAAAAAAAAGAATGAGAAAACCACATAGGCAGAATGGCAAAGACCCATGCATTCAAAATAGCAAGAGATAAGTCACCAATCGACAGAAGAAGTACCGGACGACCGCGCAAAAGATGGAGTGACAACCTTCCATAGAGCTATTATTTCGCCAATGAACAAGCAGAATTGCTTATAAGGAGTAGGTAATTGCTTTCTCTATAGTAAAATACTGAGGCGAGTGACACGAAACTAGCGCCATAAGAGGGCGTCGCGAGTAGCATCACGAAATTAAAAACGTTTAAATTAAAAATGAAATGAACCATGAAAAATGAGTAAGAAAATACACACATTAAATGAGAAGTAAATAACTAAAACAATATCTTTCGATAAAAGATTCGATTCATAACGATTGTCAAAATATAAAATTCAGAAATGTCATCCAATTAATACCAATATTAAATCATCTGTTTAAATTTTTATGACACTTCTCGTTTTAAAATAATTTCATGTAAATACAATTACTATTTTAAAGCATTTTTATTAAGTTTATATAGATGATAATTAAATTTAGTATCAAATGATATTTACAACAATGAACTAAGAATAAAAACATTCTAAAATAAAAACTAATAACAATACTGATTGCAAAACTAGTACATTTCAAAATCATTATATCTAGATGGGGGTTTAATTAATCTTTTACTTCTGGTAGGAAACTGATTCGATATTTCACTCTCACGGGCCATTGATGTTGAAGGTCTGCCATTCTCATTGTGATCGAAATCATCTGCTAGGTTAATATGATGTTTAGGCATATTATTAGATGGTCTCAAGTGATAGCTATTTCTTCTTACAAGTGTTCCATTTTCTTTCTCAACAACATATGATCTTGGCTCTTGTAAACCTCGTCTAACCACAGCAGGTTTCCATTGCCCATCTTCTCTTATAACCACATTATCCCCTACACTTAATGCTTCTTTTGTAGCTGTATTTCTATCATAGTAGTGCTTGTACAATTTTCTTTTATTATCCAATTTATTCTTTTCATTTTTTAGGTCTACCTGTTCTGGTAAATATTTCTCTTGTAAAACTGGAAGTTTGCCTCTAAGTCTACGACTATTCAAGAGTTGTGCTGGGGACTTGTCTGATCCTAATAGTGGTGTATTTCTATATTCTAATAAAGCTAACTGAAGATCTTCACACTTCCTGAAAATATTTTTAGCTATCTGGACGGCTCGTTCTGCCTGACCATTTGCTCTAGGATATCTAGGACTAGATGTCACAAATTTAAAGTTCCATTCCTTAGAAAATTCTCGACATTCCTTAGAGCCAAAAGGCATATTATCAGATACAACTTCCAAAGGAATCCCATGAGTGGCAAGCATCGTCTTAAACGAATTTATTATTGACTGGGATGTTTTGGACTGCAACGGAACAATTTCAATCCACTTTGTGAGATAATCCATTACAATTAAATAAGATGTTCCTCCAAATTCACAAATATCAGCTGCTAGCATTTGAAATGGCAGTTCTGGAATTTCTCTTAGTACTAATGGCTCTTTAACATTATTTCTCTGATATTTCTCACACTCAACACAATTTCTAACCAAATCCACTATGTTCTTATTCATATTTGGCCAGAATAATACCTGTCTCGCTCTTTGCTGTGTTTTTGTAACCCCAAAGTGTGTTTCATGAAGCAGCTTTAACATCCTATGCCGCAAAGAATCCGGAACTATGACTCTGTCCTTATAAAACATCAAATCATTTAATGAGTAAACATCATGCCTAATATTAAAATAATCTTTGACTATGTAAGGTACCCTCGATGCACATGACGGCCACCCTTTTTCACAAAAATCTCTAATTATTTGAAGCTTCTTATCCTGTTTAGTTTCAGCTATAAATTCCTCTCTCCTTTCTTCTGTTATATTTAATGTATGCACTATTTCCGTTACAAATGCATCATCCTCTACCTTTTCCTTCAAAAAGTTTCGAGACAACAAATCAGCTATAAGCATTTCCTTGCCTGGCTTATATTCTACAGTTAAGTCATATTTTAATAATTTCACCTTCATACGTTGTAGTCTAGGAGAGTCTACTTCTGCTATGCCTTTCTTCATTATCGAAATCAATGGCTTATGATCTGTGAAAACCTTAACTTCTCTACCATAAATATAATTATGAAATTTATTACAAGAAAATAGGATTGCATTTAGTTCCTTTTCAATCTGGCTAAATCTGGTTTCACAATTGGTTAAAGATCTAGAAGCAAAAGATACAGGTTTAAGATTTTGTAATAATACACATCCAACACCATTTTGACTTGAATCTGTTTGAATTATTATTGGAATTTTTTCATCAAAATTTGCAAGAACTGGTGGTGAGCAAATTAACTTTTTTATTAAATTAAATGAGTTTGTGTGACTTCTAGTCCACATCCAAACTGTATCCTTTTTCAACAATTCTCTTAGTGGGGCTGATACATCCGATAAATTTGGTATAAAATTGCGATGGTAATTGATCATGCCCAGTATTCTTTGTAACTCTTTTTTATTATTGGGTTCTTTTAAATTTATAATAGCTTTAACTTTATCTACATCAGGTCTCATACCATCTTTATCAAATGTATTTCCCAAATATTTTACTTCCGGCATTCTATACTGTATCTTATTGGGATTAAATTTTACTCCAATATTTCTAGCACGTTCTAATACTTTATTAAGGATTCTATCATGTTCTTTAAGACTACCTGCAAATATCAAAAGATCATCAAAATAGATGAGACATCCCTCAATATCACCAAAGTTTTCTAAGGTAATTCTTTGAAAAAATTCAGGAGCAATATTTAGTCCAAATGGAAGTCTATCAAATTTCCAAATTCCAAAAGGAGTTCCAAATGCACAAACTCTACTGGACCTCTCATCAAGTTGAACTTGATAGAATCCCTCTTTAAAGTCCAAAACAGAAAAATAACATTTGTTTTTTAACTTACTGCATATCTCTTCAATAGTAGGTATTAAAAAATATTCCTTTTTAAGTGCTTTGTTTAAATCTCTAGGATCTAAACAAATTATTAATGTTTTATCAGTTTTTTCAACTATAACCAAATTGCTCAACCACTCTGTAGGACCCTCACATTTAGATATAATGCCACGTTTTTCTAAATCTAACAGTTGATTTTTTAATCTCTCTTTAATGGCTAAAGGGACCCTTCGTGGGGGCTTAGCCACAGGAACACAATTCTCTTTGAGTTTCAGTTTACATTTTTGAGGACATTTACCTAATCCAGTGAATACATCAATATTTTGTTTAATAAAGTCATTTTTTGTTATATTTAAATCTATGGTATCTACTCTTTGTATCAAACCCAAATCTAAACATGATTTTAAACCTAAAATTGGCATAAGGTTATCCTTAACTATAACAAATTCTAGTTGAAATATGTTCCCTTTAAATAAACATTTTAGTGTAATAATACCCACAGGTTTTATTTTAAATCCCCCATAAGCTTCTAACCTTATTTTGCTCTGAATTATCTCATGATTTTTATTGATTTTATTCAAAAAGTAGATTGATATAATGTTAACCTGAGAACCTGTATCTATTTTAAAGTCTATTCCATATTGCTCAATTACTAACCTTTCAGTCCATTCCTTATTTCCTTTTATTTCATTTACCTCAATTGATGTTACCATAAATTCTTCCTGTTTACGGTCCATATCTACTTCTTGAATCTCCTGAACTTCTCTTATGATTCTGTTGTTACACATTTTCTCGAAAAGATTGTAATACAAACACTTATTGCACATTTTACCAAATGCTGGACACCTTCTGAACTCATGAGCACGGCCACATTTTCTGCACTGACCACTTTTCCTTGAGTTTTCCTCCTGTTACCATCTTTTGTTTCTTCCAGTATTAAAGTTGTTATTCGAAGCTTTTGCCCTTGCTGTTTGATTACCATTTCCCCCTTTTACAGAATAAACATTAAGTGCTTGACTTGACTGAACTTCTTTAAACTGTATTTTTGAAATTTCATATGCTCTACACATGTCTATTGCCTTTTGTAAGGTTAACTCATGATTCTGCAACATTTTTTCTTGTAGATATTTATTGATTGTTCCTAAAACTAGTTTATCCCTGATCATTGAGTCTAGTACATCTCCGAATTCACAATTTTTTGCCAATTTACGCAAGTCAGTTAGGTAAGTATCAAATAGCTCTCCTTCCTCTTGTTTTCTATTGTAGAATAAAAATCTTTCGTAGATCACATTCTTTTTAGGGGTGAAGTAATTCTCTAATTCACCCAATACTGTACCATACGATTTTCTCTGTGCATCTGTTAACTTTAAGGTGTTAAAACACATCAAGTCCTTCATCTCCCAAAAAATTTAACAGTAGAGCAATTTTTACTGTGTCTTCCTTTTCGGCCTTGTCACTGGCCAAGAGGTAAATTTCAAATGACTGTTTGAATCGCCGAAAGTTTTCAGCCACGTTACCTTCAAATGATAATGGTTGAGGTATTCTAAACTCCATATTGTTCTAATTCTAACAACTTCTTGTTTTCATTTATTTTGGAAGCAGCAGGCTTCATTAACCACAAGACTGCGCCATGTAATAATGTTTAACACGGACTGTTGTACATATTTATTAATATTACCAAAGAATATAGACGCTTATAGAAGAACAGTTCAAATGGACGATTTGGTTAGGGTTTACACTTTAAAACACATCTGGCAGTCGGCTTAAACTATCTCATAAAAGATGTAGTTAGGGGAAAGTGGGAAAGGAGTACGAACGGAGGAGCTATTTATTTAACTTTGCATCTACGATTAAAAAAAATCCCATGCTTTTTTTGTTTTTTTTTTCACAATAAAATCTTTATTTTCAATATATTAAATTGTTAAATCTTGAATTTTGAAATTTAAAAAGGTATGATATTTACAATATTCAAAGCATTTATTTTTTACATTTTATAACTTTGAATTAAAAATAGGTTTGTTCCAACACAACGAAAAACCTTCACATACATTTTTATTATACTGTTTTTCTGTCCAAAAATTAACGAAATATTTTTTAAAAATATTTCGTTAATTTTTGGGTTAATTCAACCAAAAATTTGATTTTTTCAGGACTTTTCATTAAACTTTTTAGACATGTTTCCATTATTCTGCAGAAAAAACAGTGTTGTGTTTTAAATTTTATGTTATTTTATATTAAAAACAAAGAAGAAATTATTAAATTTAGAAAATTTGGAAATATTTAATTCCGGTGATTGATGACTTGATTGAATTATTGATGGTTGAATTAATTTTATAGTTAATAAAAAGAGAGTTCTTCTTATCAACTATAATATTATTTGTAGATTTGTACCTATTTAAATTAAAAATTCGAATCATAATATTTTTTCTAATAGGATTCATTTATTAAAAGTTAAAATATTATTATTTTCTTTAAAAAATATTATAAAACGCAAAAATTTAATCCTATTCTACGGCCACGCGGCATTATGTGTTCGTAGTTCTCTGGCATTATACATAAAAATACCTGTTGCATTTGTTGCCCCACTCTTTCATATTTTAAAAGCAATAATAGCGTTGACATGACCGCTCCCTTCTCGATCCACCCTCTCATTCTTTTTCATAACGTGCGATCATCTTTTGCAAACTTTCAAACATAACAGTGAAAGATTCTTCTATAAGCGTCTATATTCTTTGATATTACTTTCAGTATTACAGATTACAGTGTCATCCTAACCTCCTAATCTAAAGTGCTTAACCTCACCTCTGCCCCGAGACCACGTGCCGCCTGTCCCATGTCATAGTCCTGTCAGGACTTTACATTTACAAGCTATTCAGTCTCATGACAGCGTTAGGAGCAAACATAATAATTTGTTTTATTATTTTAATATAATATAATTTGATTAAAACATAAATAATAAATAAATTATAAAGTTATTTTATTCAACTTTAAGAATATTATTTAAATTTTAAAATACGGAAATCATAGTATGAAGCTTCGCGCAGGTCTTTTGTACCACCCACTGTACCATCTTTTTTTTTTTGGTGACCAAAACGCTGTTTTTCTCTACATGGACCTCAACCATTGCAGTTTTCGTACCTTTTGTGGTAGCCAAAGAACTACAGGATACAATAAGACTCATTATCAATTTTGTATTCGTTTTTTATTCAAGTTTTTTCTTCTAGTAAATAAATTTTTATTCTGAATATATCTAGTCCTGTAAGATCTATATCTGAGAAACGTTTAGAACAAGACATTGGATTTATACCACTGGTGCAATGATTGAATTCGTTCACGAGCGTTACAAAAGTGTTAAAAAGCACCAAATCTACGAAGAAGTCAAAAATGGTGGTGTCTTTTATAAAATCACGAGAAAGATTTTATTAATATTTGATAAGAATCCATTATTCTAACATGTTATTAAATAAACTATTTTTTTTCCTTCTTCAATTCTGAGCATAATACAAAGGATATCATACAGGTTAAGAGTATTTGTGTGAGGCTTTTTTGTCAATTGAAGTGTATAAGACAAACATGTATATTACTACTTTGTCCTTTTTACGGAAAACTCGGGTAGAGAGACTAAGAGGAATAAATGCCGCCAAATTACAGAAAATAGACACCACTTTGTGTCGTTTGTGTTGTTTGTTGTATAACAACAAGATATTCTCACTTGCCGTTCTAATTTTAATCAACTTTGCGCATGATGTCATAGCGAGACAAAGCCAGGGGACTTGTGTGTATCATATTTTAACGATGCATCCATATGGTAACGTTGTTTCATCACTGTAATGAACAACTTCGAAGCTTAAACTGTTAACGGTAAGTATACCTCGATGCCATTTCTTGCACTAAGAAGTCATAACTACTTACTTTATTTGAAAACGTGGTTTGAAAAAGTAATTTGTAAAATTAATTTAAGAAATATATGAATCTACGATTTGATTGTGTGTATTACAAACAAAATAGATATTGCTACAAAACGTAAATTAAATATAAAAGGCAGGTAAAATGTAAAGAATTTGACCATAAAGTAAAAGCGGGTCATACTTGAGACTTTATGAATATCATTTAGACATTTATTTTACAATCTTTGTAATTTTTCTCTTATGGATATTGTAATTATCTTTATTTAGAATTCGTATTTTAAAATACATTTTTCATCAGAAAAAAGTAATTTTACATCTTCGCTAACATTTACATATTTTACAGCTTCTATTAAGTTTTTTAAATATTTTTTTGTTATTTTTAATGTGTTGCCATTATAACTACGAAAAATATGTTCCAGTTCACTACCTACATTTAAAGACCTATTAAAAATAAAGTATTACTTCAAGTTCTATTAAAATGGGTATTAATATATATTATTATCTATAGAAACATTTATTATCATCTATAAAAGCATTTGGTCTGCTGTTAAAGTGTGTCTAAAACCAACAAAGTCTTTACTACATCAAGGAATACATAAAAATATCAGTCACTACGTTTTGAAATATACAGGATAGCAAACTCAATTAAGACAGCAACATACGGGGCAGCACGTCTCGGGCTTACGTCACAAAAACATGCGCGTTGACTTATCTTGTTTTGTTAGAGTATCATGAGTATTTGTACTGTATGTTTGCATTGTCAATTTGACTTGCGAATATTTAACTGATTTGTAAATATATCAAATGAAGTAATCGGGTTTGTAGAATTTTTATTTCGGTATAATTTTATGCATATAAGATACGTTTTTCTTTTTTTTCTTTTGAAGTAGGTATATGGTTAATTTTAAATTTTATCAAGCAGTTTATAAACCATCATGTATGCTAAAAACCGCGTACTGCTTTTAAAAATGAATACATAGGGATGCCTTTCGAATTAGTTAGTGTAAAATAAATTTAATAAATCTGTAAAAAGACCTGCAGTGCCTTTTTATGTGTGGAGCACTAAATGCAACAATCTACGAAATGAGGCAGTGCGTAAACGCGGCATTAATGAAACGCCCTGTCTTTCGTGTCATCGTGTGTATTGTGATATGTAGTTATAATTGTATTATAATTCAGTTTACTTAATTTAATAAACAAATAAGCTGAAAGTGTAGTAAGATTTTGTCAATATTTAATAGACGGTAAAAATTAACTAACACATTCTAAAATGTTTTCTAGAAGTTTTAAATCCAAATATAGTGGGAATACATACATAAAAAAATCTGTAAAACTAAGTTAAAAAAGAAATACAGAAATTCCCCACGTAGCACTTACGCTGCATATTGTAACTTGAATAAAGGTGCATCAAGTAAAATTGCTTCCATAGAAATGTAAATGTGCTCTAAACCGATTGGTACTTGGAATTCTTGATTTACGATACTGTTTATTTTTGTGTAGCGTGAGAAGTGAATAAATACCCCATCATCAGTAGATGTTCATTCACCAAGAGGAAAGGTATAAGAAAAGAAGTCTTTGGGTTGTATACTTTATTGCGAGTAAAAACGTGAGAAATGCATTATATATTATGTATTCATGGTTTTGTTCTATAAAAGTAATAAATTTCCTAATACTTACATGGTGAAATACTTAATACAAACATTATAACTTTAAAAGTAATTAAACATTATACAATATAAACATATTTAGTATTTCAAATATCATAACAAACACTTTCTACACACTTCCCCTGCGTAGACTCTATACCTGGAAGTCCCCGCAAAATAGCAAAGGAACACTAGTCAGAAGTCAAGTAGATTATGCCTTAATCAATGAAAGATACAGACATTGCATAAAATCTGTAAAACCATATCAAGATGCACAGTAAAAGGAAGTAAACTAAGTCAAATTGATATAAGATATTTGATGAACGAAGAGAGGCGCCAGGAGATAAAACAAAAAATACACTAAATCTAGGAGCAGATATAAATATCAGAACATCAAAATAAACACAACATATTAAAAAAGATGGCATGAATTTAAATTATCAGTGAAAAGTTTAGCAAAACAAGAATGGATGATTGATGAAATGCTAAAATTCCTGAATAAAAGAAATAACATACGAAATATGTAGTAAAATAAGAGTGGCAAAAGAAAATTTTTATAAAACAAAGTGTTAAGAAATTCAGGACCTACAACAAAAATATGGCAGCTTCAATATTCACAGAAATGTTAAAGAATTGGCAGGTCTATAAAGACGGTATTAATCCAATGCATTATATGATACAGACTGGAAATAGTCATCGAGATAGGAGAAAAACAAAAAATTCGGAAGACATTTATTGATGAGCTTTTTGACGACCATAGACAATACAAATAAACGAAAAACACCAGGCCTAGACTAACTAGCAGCAAAAAATTTTAAACTTATTGAAGAAGAGCCTATTTATCTATTGGTAAATTTAGTTATAGCATCTATAAATAAGAAATTATGCCCCAAGATGATATTACAGACAAAAGCTGCAGTAGAACTAAATAGAAAGAAAACCGAAGATATCGAAATAGTTGAATAACACATACTTTGAAGGTATTTTCAATAAAGCGTTGGATGGTCAGAATTAAATCGAGAATAGAGCGCCTAGGAGGACAAAAACGGTGAATTCAAAAGAATCACCAATACCGAGGTGTTAGAGAGTATGAAAAAATAAAAAAAAGGTGTAAAAATGATTAAAAAGAGAAAACTTTATTACTTTGGACACATTATGAGAGGTAACAAATACTAACTGATTCGACTAATAATACAGGGAAAAATCCGCGGAAGAAGATCAATAGTAAGGAAATGATATTCCCGGCTGAAAAATCTGCGTGCATGGTTCAGCAGCACCAATAATCATCTATTTAGAACCTCGGTCTCAAAGGTACGAATAGCTTTAATGATTGCCAACATTCAAAAACGGAGACGACACTTTAAATAAGAAGAATATTTATAAAAAAAATTGTACTAAAACTTTATCTTTACGTTTTTCATTTTAAGTATTATTAACATGTGTATTTCCAACAGTATATCCCTTTGAGGACTGATGGCTAACACTGCTAACCTAGTAACCACAGCACAGATTGAATAATTTTTCTTTATGTGCCTGCTGGTTCCTCACCAAATCCGTTTTGTATTATTGGTTGCCTATGGACCTCACAATTGTATTTCAATAGCCATTTATACATATCCAGGGTAAAAAAAGTTATTATCGTCATATTTACATGAATGGTACATTAACAGTGACATATTCTGTAACTTGCTTTGTGTATTTATTTATTTCAAGTGGTTTTCCTTTTCTCAAGTATCTCAAAAAGTAGTAGCATATTGTTTAGAAAATGTAATAATGGCAAACCACTAGGCACTAAGAGTTTTTTTTCTAGAATCAAAGACACTGGACCATAAGAAACTTAACCATAAATCCACTCAACTTTGAGGAATTATTGGATGAAATACCAAGTGGTGCTGAATCAGTCATAATACAGGGAAAGATTTAAGGAAGAAGATCTATTGGCCGAAGGCAGAACTCATGGTTGAAGAATCTACGTGATTGGTATCAATGCAGATCTATTGATTTGTTTAGAGTTTCTTCTTAACATGCCATACACCAAAGTGCGTAGGCGACTATCTCATTACTAGAATTCTGTTCTTGGCGGCGTGACACAGCTCACCTGTATTGTGTATTCCTGTCCATTCTTTAATATTCCTTAACCAGGACAATTGTTTGCGGCCGGCTCCTGTCCTACCTTCGATCTTCCCTTGTAGGATTAACTGTGGTATTTCATATTTTGCTCCTCTCAATATGTGCCCAAGGTAACCAATCTTGCGTTTTTTAATTAATTCAAAGAGTTCTCTTTCCACGCCGGCTCTATTAAGGACGTCATCGTTTCGAACTCTATCCACCCAAGGTATGCGCATCATTCTTCTCAATGACCACATTTCAAATGCTTCAAGTTTGTTGATAGATGTTTTTTTCAAAGTCCACGTTTCCATGCCATAAAGCAAGATGGACCATATGTAGCACTTGACCATTCTGTAGCGTATTTCGAAGTTTAGGTGTTGATTACATAGGAGCGGTCTGAATTTCACAAAAGCTTGTCTTGCCATTTGTATTCGTGTTTTTATCTCGTATTGTGGATCCGATTGGTCATTGATTGTGGTGCCAAGGTATTTAAAAGTTTTCACGCGATTTATACGATTGTCACCTATGCATAATATCGGGTTTTCTGGAGGGTTTCTTGTTTTGTTTAGAGTAGCAAGTTCAAAAATAAAAATAGCCATCATAATTGCCAACCTCCACAGGGAGAGGGCATTCTAAGAAGAAGCTGAATTAGTGACCTTAGATTTGGAGAATGAGATGAATGACGAGCTGGAAGTTTTAAAAAACAGTAATCCTGACACAGAAAATATTGTTCATCAGTAAGACACAGATGAGGAAAGTGATGACGACTTGCCTCTGCCAAATGTACTCGAGACCATTAAAAGTCCTACATATATGTTCCTACACTTATTTCCTATCTATCTTATTACACATTGTTTTCCAAACTAATTTGTATGTAATACACAAAAGCTGTGGTATTAATAATTTTTTTTCAACAATCCACGAGGAATTAAAAAGATTCTTGGGAGTCAATTGGCTCATGAGTCCGAACCAAATACCAATTTTCAGAGACTGTCGTCCAAAAAAGAAAAAACACATTCCTTTGTCAGCTATTTACAGATACCGATTTTCCTGGATTCTTAGTAACATTCATCTCAATAATAACTCCGTTGAAACGAAGAAAAATGAGCAAAACTACGATAACATCTGTTGCGTTCTGCACATACGATGACCTCAACATAACAATTAAGGTCATCCTGAAGGGGGAGAGATATTCTGTTCAATCTAGAACTCGCTGGTTTCCCCCTTTCGAAATGGGTATGTATATTCAAATAAAAGAAGAAAAAGGAAGGGCAGCGGACTGTATAAAACTCTATTTTAAAAAGCTGTAAAATTAAACATAAATATACATAACCAAATATACCATTATAATTAAAGAATAATAAATTACAAACTTAACTATTACGCAATACGAAACGACATACCAAAAGACAACCATAAACAGACAAAACAAAAGACAAAACCTACCATAGCCGCAAACATACTATGCATAAAACGACAAAAGACAAATTAATAATATTACAACAAAAACATAAAAATATGGATATATATGTCAATGGTATAAAAACATACAAACAATACAATTATTAATCCAAATCACAAAAGAAATAAAATCGGTGTTAACAAAAATACAAAAAAAAATACAATACAGTAAATATACTGAAACAAATGCAAAATGTCCAATTGACAGTGTTCAATCGCGATCGCGGCACAAATGCGATGAAGTTCCAAACATATATCAAATAAATATACCAAGTCAACGTACTTGATATATGCAGCAATTAATTAATATTGTGTATTGTTCCTAACCCCATGAAAAAGATAACCCCAACGCTATCGCAAATTGTGTCTTCAGCGACACTTCAACTACCAAAGTTGATGATGCACATTTGCGTCTTTTTTCGTCAAAAGACCGATACGGAGTCAGGTACTCTTCGTCTTCACATACCCATGTTCATCGTTTGAGAGATACTTTTCGACTCTTCGTTTTGAACATGTGGCCTATGGAAATCGTCCTTTGTTATCTCGCAGATGGCGTCTTGGAATGTTTAGCCCTTATCTCTTTTTGGCCCTTAAACACCGCTGTGCAATTGTATATGCAAATCTCAGTGTAAATATACGGGGAAAATCGAAACTATTAAAAGGTCTGTTAATACATTTACAAATGTTTATTTACAGTTGCGAAACTGCAACAGCATCTACAAAATTCGACCACTCTTGGAGGAGCTTGCAGAAACGTTTATTTCTTTCATGAAACCAAGTATAAATATCAATCCGTGGATGGGTTCATGATAAAATTTAAAGGTACATTTTGAGCATATGAGTTCAAATATAGGTAACGTAAACTCTGACATTTTTTACATTCGATTATATATGCCGAACAAGCCTACAAAAAGAAAATATAAAGTCTGGGTAAGGATAGACTCTACTGATTAGATTAACTACTTTCAAAAATATGCACTGTGAAAATAGACAATAATACAAAAACAATTTGGGTAAATAAGTTGTGGAAGATCTGACAAAAGAGTTAAATGGCAAAAGTCATAATGCAGTGGAGGATCCAGATATTTGCAGGGAAGGGTCATGAGTCTTGAGGGTAATTTTGAGATATAGGATTTAGATTTTTGCATTTTTCAGTGGCTGATCCTCAGAAATTTTTGTCGGGGGGTTCTTGAGGGTGATTTCGATATATTATTTAGATTTTTGCACCTTTCCTATTGATATTATTTGTGCCTCATGTAAGGGAACCATTTCCTTAATAATTATTTTAAGCGATATATTAAACCAATGAAGAGTTATTAAAACCCAAATAAGGGATCCTAAACTTAAACAAAAAAAAATATAATTTAAACCCACATACTCTATGATAGTAAAATCAAGTGTACAAGACTATTAACCAAAGGAGAAATTATTAAAATATAAATACTGAAAAATCAAAAACTGTAACTTTAGACTAGGTATTTTAAAGACAATTAATTTAAACCCACCTATCCTATGGCTACAAAATCAAGAACAAACCAAGGATAAATAAGTATAAACCAATTAAGTAATTTCTATGCAATAACTCAATGTAAGTGTAAACATTAATGAACATATTAAACATTCCTAACAAACTCTATCTTATCCATGAATATCCGAGATCAATTTGTAAAAACATTCATTTATTTATTATTGCTATACGGAGTAGAAACACGGACTCTCGGAATTAAAAGTATAAGGCGTATAAAAGTCGTTGAAATGTGTATTTTTTGAAGGATGCCGAAGATATCGTATACAGAGCACGTGACCAACAACGAGCTGCTAAGAATGAGGACTCCTAAATATTGTAAACAACAGAAAAACGAGATATCTAGTACATGTTTACAGAGGAGAAAAATATAACTTTCTACGACTCATAATTTAAGAGAAGAAGAAAGAAATAGAGGACCAGGAAGAATAAAAATCTCCTGGCTGAAGAATGTAAGAGACGAAACAGGTATGGACACACATTCGATACTAAGAACAGCTTAAGATAGGGAGCAATTTGCTGTAGTTATAACCACCCTTCCGCAATGAAGAAGGAACCTTAAGAAGAAGTGTAAACAGCATTTTTTTAAATTAATTTATTCAACAAAAAACATAATATAATTTAAGAATAGTTATTTCTATAATTAGGTATATTAGGATACAAGTGAGTGAAATTTTTTTACTCGGTTCAGTGATTAAAAATACTATAAGCTAACCTTTCCTCCGAAATTCTATTTCTAAGCCAAGTCTTTAGACGCTGAACGCTTAGAAGTGTATAAAACTACGCTCTGCTGTTGCTGCACTGACTGGCAGTGTAATTAATATTTGCAAAAGTATTCTGATATTTGAATACACATAAATATCGCAGTTTTTCTATACTTCTAAAATAGAATCAGGAATTGTTTCATTATTTTGCACGACTGTTTTCCACTTTTAAATCCACAGTGAAAACTCTTATTCTACTGTGGAATCTGCAGTAGATGGTCCAATAATATACTGAAAAGTGTCAACAATTTTTTTTAATGCAACTTTATCTTCTGGTGTGTTATCAGTTTTAGGTAAAATAACTCGAAGATTAAATATATTTTTAAATATCAGTGAAAGTAGGTCTTCTAAATCAGTTAAGATATTGTCGAAAAGGGATAAGTAAATAGATTTTCGGAAATATTCTTCGCAACAGTTAGCAGGTTGGTTTTGACGACAGGTTTGACGAAAAACTATACTAGGCATCTTTAATTCAATGTCTAGGTGTTCAGCTACTTCCTTTACTTCATAGTAAAGTTTACTAAAAACAGATTCAGGATTTGATCTTTTATTTTGCAGAATGCATTACGTGTTCTCTATGGCCTCAGTAGCCTTCTTCAAATCTAATTTTGGTGACTCAAGAAGACGACTAAGTGATACAGTTGTACCGGAAACATCACTAAGACAAACTACTGAAATGAATTCTGGGCTCCTAATAGTTTGCATTAATGAAAATGCGTTAGCTGACATTTTACTACCCTTCCACGTAGAAATTGTTTCAAAAACGTTGTATATTTTGATGATGACTAGATGACTAGATGACCCTAGAACTAAAAATGACCTTCATGCCTTTCAACCCAATGAGTTTTACAAATCCCTTGGACAGCAGCCCCACTTCCTTTATTTGTATTCACTGACGTATCAGACAGAATACAAGAAAAATATTCACTTTGATATTTATTATCAATACATTATAAAATGCAGCACACGGTCTCAACAATTATAATACAAATTCAAATTACAAACAACCAATTCGTAAACAAAACTAAAGATAAGAAATACCTAATACAAAATAAAAATATGCTGATTTCGTGCAACACTGAAGATAAGAAATACCTAATACAAAATAAAAATGTGCTGATTTCGTGCAAAAAGTCGTGTCATGTACATTGAATTAGGAATAATGTGTGGGCAGTTATTCTATCTTATCTATAATCGAACTCAAATAACGAATTGACAAAATTTGAAAATCGCGCAACTCTGAATTCGCGGAAGTCGGCCTAGCGTTAGTCCAGGTATTACTGTATTCAGAATTGTTGATTTTTTTTAAGAGCAATGTTTAAAGTGCTCCGCATAATTCTAGGCTTACCTCTAGAATAAACGAGTTTGATTTATTTCAACTCTTCTTTCTGCTTATAGGGTTGATGGGTTTTAAATTATTTTTTTAGAATTATTTGATTGATATTTAATTTTATTGGGGGAGGGGGGGTCATGACCCCCGTGAATTCCCCTTGATCCGCCACTGTCATAATGTTTTATTTGACAATTATTTTATTTCCATTGAAATACATCTGTGTTATATAATGAAATTTATGCCTTCGGGGCAATCCGCAAGGGGAGAAAAAATTTTCCTGATCTCCAAACTGATAAAAATATTCAAAAAGCGATTATGGTTGGAGAGTATCAAATGAAGGACTTGCAGAGCTGAAATGGATGGACCGTCGAAGTTTTCATTTTTTAACAAATTTTAAAAACCCTGCAATCAAAGAAGTTGCTAGCAAAAGAAAAGATGGGTCTGTATAAGAAATGAGCTATCCAAGAATGGTCAATAATTACAATGACCATATCAGTGATGTCGAAAAGTTTGATATGCTAAAAGGCCTTTACAAAATTGATCGTAAGTCACACAAGTGGTGTGACTTACGATATGATTTTATATCTAAAAAGAGGCAAACCGTCAAAATTCACCAATCCAAAGGAACTTAGAATGTGGGCCGCTAGAGGTTTGATTGGTGCAACTTCATCAAGGAAACGTGGTCGACACTCATTTGCAAAAGAAATAAATAAATAAAGCGTAAAAAAATTGTTCCTCAAGAAATACGGGATAACCTGAAGTCCAGTTGTGGTATTTGATTTGATTTTTCCCAGGATTTGTCCAGCATCCATATCAATATTGTGTCTTCCATGGGTCGGATCTAGGTTGTTTCGAAGTTCGTAGGACAGTGTTTTTATATTCAAGGCAAAAAACTTTGTTTAATAATTTGAAAGTATATAATTAACCAGTAAAACAGGTTGCTAAAAATGTAGAACATTTTTTATCAATAACAACAAAAATCCATATTTAATAGATTAAATGACCAGAGATAGGGTTGAGGTAATATCCAAAATGTTTAAAGGATCTTTAAACCTAATGTATTGGCACAAGAAACATTGGAATGCATCTAATGTAATTGTAATCCATAATAATGTAATAATGTAATCTAAGTTTTGTAATAGGCAAACTACCAAGATTAATTTATTATTTAGTACAAGAACGATAAAAAATGTGAAAAACTAACATTATATTTTATCCTACGTATTATAAACTATAAAATATTCGGGGCGAAAAAACGCTTTTCAAAACGTGGCAGTTACAATCCAATATCTCACTGTAAAGTTTTATTATAATAATTTAAAGTTATGTATAGATTGACTGTCTATCAATATTTTTGAATTGAAATATTTTCTATAAAACAAAAGTCAATGTATGGGTACTTATTTATAATGATGGAAAATTACAAAATTAATATGACAATTTTTTAGGATGCACGTTTAAACAAATTTATTATGACTGACTGATCGGGAATGCTCGATAATGTTTTAGTTTTTAGTATACTCAAAACTGGCGGTCTGTCACACATGACACAACTCTACTTTTACTACTCTACTGGTTTCATATAATATTTTTGTTAAACTGGCAACAGTGTCCTAGAAATTAGAATGACACATGTGACAAGATCAATGTACACAACTTAAAAAACACGATTTTTGATTATAAGAGTTGTACCAGTTTTTTATGACGCGAACGGTACATAACATTGTTTTAATTCTGTTTTGTTAAATGGTTTCACTTAATGTAAAATGTTTGGTGATAAATTTAGATATTTTTTGTAATAACTGGTTATATACAATAAAAATAAATATGTATTTTTGTCTTAAATTAGGAGTTTAAAAAAATACTTCTGTTAAAAAAGATTTTTACTCTTAAATTTTTTAGGAAAGAACAACTTTGCTTTCTAGGTACCAAGAGGATTTTTTAAAACGGCGTACTAATTTTAAATAGTTTAGAAATCTTTTTGTTTAGTATTGCTCAGTACATCTCTGGTGCGCATGTAAGTATTTTTTTATTTCTTTTTCGTAGTTAGTTTTCCCAGTACCAAAAAAATCCTTATCCAAGACCTTGCTCTCCAACCAAAGCACGAGAAGCCTTTCGCAACCGTTTCAATTTATTTGCTTACCATATCTCCAAGCTAGTGATTGTTTGGTCCCACTTTAGCCCCCTATAAGCAAATTGAAATTGTTACAAGATAAATTAAATACTTCAGAATATCAATAAAAATAAAATAATAAAATTTTCTTATATATATATATATATATATTATATATATATATATATATATATATATATATATATATATATATATATTATTGTGATATTTAAAGTCTTCGTGCGCCAAGCAATTTATTAGCTAATTAATTAATTAAAATTATTTAAATGATATGATTATGACTCTATCACACTTTTTAATTCTTTTATCTCAGGGTTAAATTCGTGCTTCAATATCTATGCTATTATATGTGAAAGGTAAGATCCAAAGAATACCGGAATAATAAAAAACATATAGGATCTAACATTATATATTGAAATAAAATAATGAAATAAAATTCACACTCAAAAATTTTTAATAAACAAAATCTCATATAATGATTCTCAAAATTTTGTTCTACGTACGTGAACCTTCAAAATTAATGGTACAAACAATATAATCTCATCCTGGTCAATGGTACAAACTCTCCTAATCAAATATTTATATCCTTTCTAAATTAAGTGTAAAAATTGTGTTATCAATAAAAGAAAAACTGCAGAACACAAAACTATCTCTCTCTGATGATGAGTGGCCCAAATCCTTGTTCCTTGTAGACTATATTATCTACTCTCAGCCGCTCCCTAGGTAATCAGCAATATCACAACAAATTATTGCAAGTTTATCGTCCTTAATGATCTCCTTCAAATGCACGAATCGTTCAAATTATGCTAGCTTCTTCTTCTCTCAATAAACTGAAACTCTCGTTGGCCTGAGTTAAAAATGACTCTTGGAATATCTTTTCTTCACGATAAACTGAATCTCTCGTTGGCCTGAACAGTGACTCTTGGAATATAAGTAGAAAATATAACTTACAATCTTTTACTGGATCAGCTTCTGTCAGATACACTAACTACACGAAAACTCACAAACTTTCACTGCTACTGCTTCCTACCTCTGGGAAACTACCCGAGAACAACGGCCGTTCGCCTTGCACCCTTGGAAACCAACTGCTTATCTTTTCTCTCTCCAAAATCTAGCTAAACTTTCATTCCTACATACCTATCCCACCTTTTTCAATCTCCGCCAATCAAAGCTCGTCACTATTCTCCCATTTTTTTATTTCGATAACAAACAAATTTTTACCTATAATTATAAAATTTCCTAAAACTTATTTACAAACAATATTTTTCTACAATTCTTAAAAACTAACAAAAACCTATGTTTTTAAAATCTATTCTATTGTCCTTAATCACTGCATTAATGTATTTGGAAAACCCGGTTCAATTGTCTTTGAATTTCACTTAAAATTATGCGGGTCACTCAAATATATTATAACAAAGAAAATAATTTATGCATAGCTTACATTTTGTTTAATACAGGTAATCCAAAAATTTAAAGACTTTCCTTCTTCGAAATGTTTGTTGGGTATTATCCTACTTATCTGAATTATTTTAATGTTTTTGAACTTTGAAATATTTTGAACAAACCAATATTTTTCTCGATTTTACATATCATAACAAATCCCCGCCATTTGATCTGCCGAAAACTCTTTGTTAAATTTTAAAAATGACAAAAGTGTTCCAGGATCAAATTATTTCACTATGTTATTAAAATCTACTCACGATATTGATAGATGTCGTGAATGTTAAAATACCCTGTATATTGCCTGTCTTTATACGGGATTGGATATATTTTCGTTTTAAAATTTTCCAAGTATTTAACCTTAAAGAATGTTCATCATTTTTATCCACTCGGCTTACTTCATTAATAAGATCTCCATGATTTTCTAAAATCTTCTCTATTTTCTTTCCATGTTTTCTCCACAATTTATTTTTCTTTCATCCTCATTTTGTTCACATGTGTTCACTGTCCATAATATTTTTTCACAAAACTCTGGATTCTTGTCCATCATTGCCATTTCTTCTTTTGTTTTCTTTCTATCTTCGAATTCCCTTTGGTATTCCGAGCACCATGTTTCTATTCCTTTCATTTCTCTGATGATTACGTCCTTTTCTTCCTGCTTCCCTTCTGTTTTATCGTCGGTTGCCAACAATTCTTCTGTACCTTCTATTTCCTGTTTTTCTCTTGTCTCCATCTTGTTTTCCTGATTTCTTTTCGAACTCTTCTTCTTTTTCTTCCTTCTCCTTTTCTCTTCTGTTTGATTTTTTTCTTGTACTTTCGGTTTATCCTCTACAGTCATATTGATTTCTTTATGTTTTTCTTGTCCATTTATCCTTTCAGAATTTGTTTTCCTATCTGTTTGCTTTTCTTCTTCTGTGTTGTCTGGTTCTGCTCTGATTTCCAGTTTATTTTCCGAAAAATTTATGGTGATATCTTTTTTCCTCAATTCATCAATTCCTGCTATCATATCATGATTTAAATCTTCAATCACCACACATTTCATAATATGGAATTTGTCTCCCACTCTTATCTGTACTCCCAAACCTTCGTTTACTGTCGTCAAATTTTTATTGTTTGTACCCACTAAATCAACCCTAGGAATCTTATACACAAATCTGTCCAAATTTAATTCTTTTACTAGTTTTTTATTGATTACGGTATCTCCGATCCAGAATCAATTACAATTTTAATCGCTTTATGTTTTATAAATGCATCTAAAAATATTAGATTAGAATTAGAAATTTGTCTTTCGTTTCCTATTGCTACATGATTCATCTCCCTTCTATTTTGTTTTTGGAAGCTCTGGTTATTTCTATCATCCCTTTGTTCGTTCGTATTCCTATTCGGAGGATTTTGTGCAGCTCTATTCCTTTTGTGATTTTCATATGTTCTATTTTGTGTATCATTCCGGTTATCGTAATTTTGTTGTCTATTGTATTATTGTAATTTCTCGGCCTTTATTCGTTTGTTGATCTGGGATGTCGGTTTCTCTGGTCATAATTTGATGAATACCTTCTTTCCGGTCCATTATATTGGTCATGTTGTCTTCTATTTCTCATTTCTTTTCTTTTCGCTTCTTTTAATTGAAAGAATTGGCACAAACTATCAATATCTTGATAGTTTCTCAAAATCACGTGATCTTCCAACGTTTCCTCAAAATGTCTGCCGATCATTTCTACCAGCTGTTCGGTAGAATATTTGTATTCCAGGTATTTTGAGTTGTTATATATCTGCAAAGCATATCTTTCTTCAGATATTCCCATTTTTTCGTGATATTTTCCATTCTGTAGCTTTTGATTGATTTCTCTCTGTTTATTTTTCCCCCAGAAATAGTTGGGAAATTTATTCTCGAAATCTGTCCAATTTTCAAACTCATCTTCTTTGCTTTCATACCATAACGCTGCTCCTTCTTTCAGATGGTTTCTAATAGTTTCTTTGCAATCATCAAAATATCTAATATGTTGTAATTTGGTTTTCAAATTTTTAACAAACGGTACTGGGTGTGTTTTTCTAATATCCCCGCCAAATTGTATTTTCGCCTCGCTTGTTCCATGGACGATAACTTCTTTTCTCTCTATTCCTCTCAGTTCAATTTCTGCCATTTGCTTTTCATTTCGCTTTAATCTCCTTTCTACTTCTTTCCTGTCCTCTAGTAACGCCATTTTAAATTTTTCTTCTAACTGTTCCAGTTCCTTTTTCTGGACAGCCTTAATATCCTTCATTTTAGTTTCTATTTCTTCTCTCTGCATCTCTAGTTTCCTCTTTGTTTCACTAACTTTTTCTAAACAGACTTTTACTTCACTTTCATATTTGTCCAAACGCTTTTCCATTTTCCTATCATTTTCTTCTATTGTTTGTTTTGTTTCATTTTGTTTTTTTTTATTTCATTCATTTGTTGTGTCTGTAATTGCATTAGTTTTAATATTTTATCTATTCCTGATGATTCTTTTCTCTCCTCAACTATTGTAACATTTCCTTCATTATCCGATCCTTCTTCAACAATTTTTTCCTCTTCTCTGTTATCCTTCTTCCTGTCTTGCATTTTGCTTTGACTTCTTGTGGTCGACATTTTGTTTCTTTTCGTTATTGTTTTTGTCCCCGCCAAATGTGAAATTTTACACCACTCTATACGTTGCAAGACACGACAAATATTTCTCCCCAATTGTATTAAATTTTCACGACAAATATCAAATATGCAATCAGTAAAATTCAAATAATTCAAAATAAATATCAAATGTACGATTAGTAAAATAAAATCAAATAATTCAATAGCGGTAAATATCAACTAACTACGATCAATCAATAAATCAATTTTATATCCACTTCAAAGCCAGTTATTGTGATATTTAAAATCTTGGTGCGCTAAGCAATTTATTAGCTAATTAATTAATTAATTAATTAAAATTATTTAAATGATATGATTATGACTCTATCACACTTTTTAATTCTCTTATCTCAGGGTTAAATTCGTGCTTCAATATCTATGCTATTACATGTGAAAGGTAAGGTCCAAAGAATACCGGAATAATAAAAAACATATAAGATCTAACATTATATATTGAAATAAAATAATGAAATAAAATTCACACTCAAAAATTTTCAATAAACAAAATCTCATATAATGATTCTCAGAATTTTGTTCTACGTACGTGAACCTTCAAAATTAATGGTACAAACAATATTAATTGAAATCTCAAAATCCCAAATTATTCTAACTCTCCTAATCAAATATTTATATCCTTTCTAAATTAAGTGTAAAAATTGTGTTATCAATAAAAGAAAAACTGCAGAAAACAAAACTATCTCTCTCTGATGATGAGTGGCCCAAATCCTTGTTCCTTGTAGACTATATTATCTACTCTCAGCCGCTCCCTAGGTAATCAGCAATATCACAACAAATTATTGCAAGTTTATCGTCCTTAATGATCTCCTTCAAATGCACGAATCGTTCAAATTATGCTAGCTTCTTCTTCTCTCAATAAACTGAACCTCTCGTTGGCCTGAGTTAAAAATGACTCTTGGATTATCTTTTCTTCACGATAAACTGAATCTCTCGTTGGCCTGAACAGTGACTCTTGGAATATAAGTAGAAAATATAACTTACAATCTTTTACTGGATCAGCTTCTGTCAGATACACTAACTACACGAAAACTCACAAACTTTCACTGCTACTGCTTCGTACCTCTGGGAAACTACCCGAGAACAACGACCGTTCGCCTTCTACCCTTGGAAACCAACTGCTTATCTTTTCTCTCTCCAAAATCTAGCTAAACTTTCATTCCTACATACCTATCCCACCTTTTTCAATCTCCGCCAATCAAAGCTCGTCACAATTCTCCCATTTTTTTATTTCGATAACAAACAAATTTTTACCTATAATTATAAAATTTCCTAAAACTTATTTACAAATAATATTTTTCTACAATTCTTAAAAACTAACAAAAACCTATCTTTTTAAAATCTATTCTATTGTCCTTAATCACTGCATTAATGTATTTGGAAAACCCGGTTCAATTGTCTTTGGATTTCACTTAAAATTATGCGGGTCACTCAAGTATATTATAACAAAGAAAATAATTTATGCATAGCTTACATTTTGTTTAATACAGGTAATCCAAAAATTTAAAGACTTTCCTTCTTCGAAATGCTTGTTGGGTATTATCCTACTTATCTGAATTATTTTAATGTTTTTGAACTTTGAAATATTTTGAACAATCCAATATTTTTCTCGATTTTACATATCATAACAATATATATTTATAATATATATAAATATATATAAATATATATATATATATATATATATATATATATATATATATATATATATATAGATAGATATTGATTATTTTTATCGTTTACCAACTGAAATATTTTATAATTCTACTTTTTATTCTAATACCATCCTGACAAGAACTAGTGGCTACTAAAGAAGTTTGCCATAACAAGTTAGACAATGTAATGTTAAAATAGTTTTTGTGTGTAATACTGTTATATACCACAATTTTATTTCTTTTATTCAATTATGCTTCAAACTTTACCGAAACGTAACGCTCAATCTGGCAATTATTACCGTTAGAACAGATTGTCAAGACTAAGGTAATTTATCGGATTAAAGTGTGTAGAAATAAAAAAAACGATAAGATGTTTAATCTAATTTTACGTTAAAAGTATTGTCAGATTAATGAGAAATAACTTTATTTAAAATAGTTTATAAAAGCACGAAGCGTTACATTATAAATATATATATATATATATATATATATATATATATATATATATATATATATATATATACATATATATATATATATATATATATATATATATATACATATATATATATATATATATATATATATATATATATACATATATATATATATATATATATATATATATATATATATATATATATATATGTATTTATATATAATGTTACGATTTTAAATGTTATGAGGTATAGAACTGTAAATATTTTATGACTAATTCTTTTTTATTGATTCTCGTAATTTCTAGGTCAAAAATCTAATTGACACCCTTTGGGTCCCTTCGCTAAATAAAAACAACAATCGAACTTTCTGGGGACGAGCCGATGAAAAACATACCAGTTTTGAGACCAGTCGCTGCTCTGTCTAGTCGAGAATGCCATCGAACCTTCACCGATTTTCCATTTTAACACATGATATCATATAAATAACGGAAGATTTTCATTAATCAGGCAGTCAACAAGAAGATCGTGATCTCGCGTTAAATTGTTCGAACGCAAATAAATTATTTGGAATTATTAAGTGTAAAATAAATTAGTATAAAATAAAGACTTTTGATAAATTATCGTGAGTTTCAATAAATTAGAATAAAGACAATAAATTAGAATAAAGACAATAAATTAGGAGTAATAAAATCATTATAGTGGTGTCAGAAGTGGGATACTTTAAATAAAAAAGCGGGATTTTAAATAAATTGGTGAACATGGCTACGATTTACGAGCTCACAGTTACGGATTTAAGAAGGCATCTTGAAGACAGAGAATTACCTTCTACCGGAAAAAAGCTGAGTTAGTCCAACGACTAAAGAACGCTTTAAAAGAAGAAGATTTAGATCCGAATCCGTTTTATCTATTAACTAATGCACTACAACTGCAATATGCAATAACTTCGCAGCACTATACTCTGCTTTTTACACTAAACTGTTACATATTTACACTAGCTCCAATGGTTTTGTCCTTATGAGTCTTCTCTTTAGTGCAGTGTTGTCAATAAGCTAGATTGACTCGACATTTACATGATTATGCAGCCTCTGCCCGTGACATGCTGATGTTCTCTTGATTATTTCGATCACAGTTTCCATACCCAGGTCCTGGTGGAGGTTGTTGTGACGGATATACCAAGGAGCATCAACAATGTTTCTCAGTACTTGGTTTTGAAATCACTGGATAATATGTAGATTACTAGCTTTGGTACAGCCCCAGAGTTGGCACCCATATACCCATACTGGCCTCAGTACTTGCTTGTAGATGGATAATTTATTATGAATTGATAATGTTGAATTTTTTCCATTCAGCCAATACAATTTCTTATATCTAATATCAAGCTCCCCTCTTTTCTTTTTGACATGGACTTTCCAGTGCAGCTTCGCGTCTAGGGTGATGCCCAAGTATTTTGCTGATGTTGCATAAAGAATTCGGGTATCATTTATTCTAACTGGAAAATTTTCTATTTTTTTATTTGTAAAGTTAATGTGTGTAGATTTAGTTTCATTTAATTTTATTCTCCATTCTCTGGTCCAGTTATGTATTTTATTTACTGATAGTTGCAACTTATCAGTCGCTTCTTCACTAGTGTCTCCTATCGCTAGTATGGCTGTATCATCCGCGAAGGTGGCAATAGTATTTTGTTCTAGCTCTGGAATATCACACGTACGTGTTCATTATTTGAGTTAAAAATATTTCAACATTTATTTCTCCTGTTAGTAATTCCATAGTAAATCTTGAGGAAAGACAAGGACTATCCTGACATGGTAAGTATTTGGTCTTATATTTAGTTTATTCTCGATAAACACCAAATTCTGATTTTATATGTATGTTATTTAAAAAACATAAATGATGTATTCTCTATATGTTACTGATTTAATAATAGTTGTATTTTCTTTTTATTAACTTCCTCTTGTAAAATGAGTAACCATATTATACTGCATTCTGCCGAGGAATTTTCGACACAATTGGTCTCATTTAGCACAATAAGAGCTGCTTATTTGATTTTTTTTCTTTTTGCCATTTGTTTTTTTTTTAGAATTATACTTGAATCATTCCATTTAACCCTATATTCATTTTCCCATGCGTGTTTACATATTTGAGATCTATCAAATTATCTATTTTTAATATAACATTGATGCTCACTTATTCTAACATTTAATGGCCTTGAGGTTTCACCTAAATAAAACTGATCGCATTCACAAGGTATTTTATAAATACAATTCTTTGTTTTTTCTTGTTCATTGTTAGGTTTAGTTTTAGATAAAATAGATCTAAATAAATAATCAACCCTTGGGAGCATATGACAAGAAGATGAGCTAAGTCAGTGCACAAAAGTAATCTTGGCTCTGTAGTATAGGGGTTTAATGATTCCTTTTTTAATATTAATATTGTGATTTTAATTGTAATTTAAATATGTGTTGCTATGTGTTGGTTTTCTATACACCTGAGTCTCATATTCAGTATCGATCTGAGAGATTAAAACATCCAGGAAAGGTATTGTGTTATTATATTTCTTTTTCATGGTAAATGTTATCGTCTCTTCTTTATAGTTTATATCATTCAGGAATGTGTCCAACAATTCTGATCCGTGATATTCAGCTTAAGAACAATATGATCTGAGTAAAACATATTAATATTTCGTTAAAAAAATTTTAACGAACTTAGGAGTATAATTAAAGGACTTTTTATTAGGATTGCTACACCCGCCCAACTTCTGTTAGGCTTACAGCAAGTATCCGATAATAAAGCTTAAACCAAGTATCCGATGAACATCAATTTGATGTTCATCTAAATATTTCAATACACTTAACTTGTTAGAAACTACTGATTGAGCATTTATTGCAAACATTTTTATTTACTATTTTCTGTATTAGCCATTTTCCATAAAAAAAAAACATATTTTGATCGGCATCAACGTTTTTAAGTTCCTCAAAAGAATTAACATCATTCACTTACTTAATTTGTTGTCTATCAACTACCGAATTTGAAATCCAATCATTGTCGTAAATGTATTGTTAAATTTTGTGATTCTTATGTGGCTATTTAGAAATCTTTATTTTAATATTAACCTATTACTTACAGCAAATAACATTATTTAAAACACTTTTAGTTTTAGCTATAGGTTCAAAGACTTTTCTATTCATGTACCTACTACATGTTTACTTAAGTAAAAGTTTCAACTACCATATAAACATTTCAAATGTACACTGTTGCTTTTTTTAACGACCATATATGTGGATTTCACTATTTGTTTATATAGAAAGCATTCCTGCTTTAAATACAAGACACTAAGTAGGTAGTTAATTATAACCATATTACCTAGTAACGACAACATTTTGGTTGATAAATATTTATGTATTAGTTACATAACGAGAATGTATACTTCGTTTTCAACCTATTGAAATGCCAATGAACTTAATACATTATTTTAGCTCTAATATACTAAAGCTACGACATTATTAGTCTGTTAACACCAGCTTTTATGTTCGTTTATCGCCGAGTACAGTATACTATGATGTCCTCGGACGTCCTTGTCATGGAGAGTCAAAAATGTATGTTTTTGTTCACTTTTCTATCGTCGTCGGTAGAAAACTGTTCTTAAGTTCACTACTATACCTATAAGTGACAGAAATTGTTAAGCTAAGCATAACGATATAACTCGACCTTCTCATATATTAAAATGTGTAAATGTTTAAATACGATGAATAAGGAATGGATTGGTTAGGTTTAAACGTTGTCACCTTATTTAAGCTTACGCTTCGTTAAGGAGGGGCTGCTCATTTTTTGTTGCAGAAAATTTTGAGGGGTAAGCAACATCAATTTCGAGTGGAGGGTTTTGGGTAGCATACTACCAGTGGAGAAGGAATTTGATGGTGATAGTGTTTGTAAGAAAGAAGCGCCATGAAGAAGAATTTTTAAGTTAGCCAACCAAGCCATGAGCAGACGGCACGTCTGGTGTCATCATTCATACAAAAGGAGCAGATCTTAAATTAGCGTTTTTGGCGTGCAGCTATTTTATCTGCGATATTTGAGGAGGTTGTTTCTAGGGCGTCGTAATTTTCATCAAGAAGTTCGTTACCAACAAAGCGTAAAAGCTTGGCTGGAAGGAATAGAACTTGTGTATTGGGAAGCCTGGTGAGCATGTACCCTAGGCGATTGGAAGGAGTGTTTAGAGTTTGTATGGCTCTGTTGTTGGAGTCAGGCTAATGTGCGACTTCTGCTGAGAGTGTGGATTCTCTCCTTTATTATTGGAATGTTTGCGACTTGATGAATTAATGCTGACGGATAATCCGCATGTTTCCTCGTACACACTCTTATGATCTTCCTTTAACTGTTACCAGAATGGTGTTGGTTTAGCGATTGTTTAGTGATGCGTAGACACACGCTTTGTACTAGATACTGGGCCTGAAAAAGGTTTTGTAGGTACAGAGAGTTTTATTTGATGTGTTGCCAAATTTTACAGATAGCGCTTCTAGGAGATTAGCTCTTCTTACCATGTCTGGGGTGTTATTGATGTCGATGTCCCAATTGAGACTTTTACTAAAATGAGTTCCCAAATGGGACACCGAGTTGCTGAATTCGAGATTGTCTCCAAGGAAGACTATCCGGCCCTCCCAGCATTGCGACTGTGAGGAGATCTGAATAGGATCATTTGTGTTTTGGTATAATTAAGTATACCTCTCTATCTGTTGCATCTCCTAACAATTCTGTCCAGCAAGTTTTTGTGTCCTTTCGAATCCAGACGTATGTCTCAACGTCCCACGATATGTGTGACGGATTGTAAAAAATACATTATTATGGCATCTTATGCAAATTTACTATTTTAATTGAAAATAAGCCTGAATATTAGTTAAGAAGTTAATTTATTTGACATTTCGACTTCAACTTTGGAATATTTGATAACTATTTCCGAAGTGGATGTCCAAACGTCAAATACATTTAATTTCTAACTCATATTGTGGCTTATTCCCAATTTAAATAGTAAATTTACTATAAGATCACTTTGTAACTGATATTTCCTCCCTGTATACAATTTGCTTACAACATCAGCTTCAAACAAAATCTCAATTGGTGCTGTCTGTAAAATATCGCTGAGCAAATATCCCTAGTTTCCAAATAAATAATAGAAAATAACTTTCAATTGTCCGAAAAATTATCATAGCCCTATGTAGCACTGCAAGTTTTTAGTACCACCTTTCCCAATAGTTGTGGAGATATTTTACAGCTAAACTTAAGATCCTCAAATGACCTCCCAGTGGCCAGAAAGCGTAAAGTTGCTACAAGGGCGTTGTTCAGTACTGACACATTCAGGCATGACGATATCTTTTTTGAAAATTAGTAGACCAACTTTTTCTAGCAACAGCGAAAAAGTGAAGTTGTTCATTCTGAGGTAGTTTTTGTAATCATTCTCATCAATGACATTAAGCAATTTCGTGTCACAATAGTTCACACGAGCAAGAAATTATTTCTTCGACCAACATTTTTTCTTCTTTTTTTCAAATGATAAGGATAACAACCACAATGCTGTCATTTTTCTCCTCCTAATTATATTTTGCGTAATGTTTACTATTTTTTTGGTTAAGCGATGTACACTAGGGTGTCCCGTCTTTGCATAAAAAAATTTCTTTTTGAGCTACACTATCGCAAGACGTATCCAAATTTGCGTAATTTTCCAGAGATTATAAAAAAAGTAAAATAAATACGATAGCACGTCACCTTCAGGGCTCTACTAGACTTTAAAGTTTTGTAAATTTTACGTTTGTACAGACCTAAATCATATACTTCAAATAATACACAAATTAAATTTAAAAGATATTTTATTATTAAAATTAATGAAAAAGGTTCAAAACAACTTAACAAACAAAAAAGATCCTATATTTGATGACAAAAACTTAAAATTTGAACTTATTTTTGTGTCCAAAATTTGGCATTTCTGCCCGAGACTGCAACCTGGTTCTGATAAAGCTATCTCTAGAAGTAGCATCAGTTACGTTCTGCGAGGCTTCTGTAATCAGTTTAACACATCTTTCCACAGATTGTGTGTGGCAGGGAAAGTCAAAAATATCCAAGCTTTTATCTTTTACCATGATGTGAAGGTCCTCAGTAGAAATATGCCGAAGAACCGGCGGTGTTGTAACCTGACATTCGTGCCACATAATAATATCGGTGTAATCTTTAGCAGAGAAGTTAATTTTTGGTGTTTTAAATATTCTGCGTTTATCGTTACTTTCAGTGTCTCTAGCTTTTTTTATTCTTCGCCATGCCAGCTCCCTAATGTGATCTCTATCATCAAACAACATACTCACAAGTAAGTTTTCTGGGTGGGCAAAAAAGGCATTTCTTTCGATAACGGTATCCACAACAGATCTTAGATTTTCGGGTAGAAATCGAGAGTACATAATTAGTTGAAAAATATGCTTTGCTCCATCCTTAAAAGACGATTTTTGCTTAATACTGAACCACATCGGAGCATATACTTTAACAACATAGTTTACAAGCAATTGTAAATTTTCTGATGGATTAAGCGTACTTACATAAAGTCTGAGTAGACGATTAGCAGTAGTAAGCCATCTGGAGTGCGCCATTTTTCCAGGTTGACGGTTTGCCAATTCAGGAGTACAGAAACCGGTTAATACTGCTTGACATATTTCATATAGATATTTTTGATCTGTACTTAATTCATTGACTACATTTTTTGGCAAGTCAGGCAAATTACCATTCATACCAGAAAAAGTCACGGTGGGGCTGTTTTCATAAGCAACTAACTGTTTTCCAATAGGTCCGGAGTATTCTCTAGGACCCGAAGTAGAACCATCTATGGTCTGGAACAAGTGACGAAACGGTAACTCATTGGCATGAAGCAAACAAACGCACCATTGTAACGGTCTCTCCAAATACTCCTCTAAATATTGAATCACGCCACCCTTCCAGCCAGTATTAGTTGCAGTTCCATCACATCCAACGCAAATTACAGCATCTAAATTCAAACTTTGACCCTCAAAAAAAGTTGTGATCGAAGTAAAAATTCCATTTGCAGTGCCACGACTAGGCGTTGTATGTCCCAAAAAAATTGATCCGGGTTCTGATAACAATGAGATGTGTTCTTCCAAAATCTCTTTGCGATGGTAACGATTCCCTATTTTCTCATTTATCAGGGTCTTGTCCTTTCGTCCATCAAAGTAAATGCTATTTACAACAATACCTGCAACATCTTTTGAAGCATCTCTTCGGGCTTTACATACAGCTCTGTGGATTTTGTTTTTATCAATAACCAGTGTCAGATCTTCGGTAGAAACCAAACCCACATCAACCAAAACGGCAGAAGCAACAGCAGCAACAGATCGCATCGATAAACCGTATCTATCACTGACTTTAGCAACTGTTGGCAACGGCAACGTATTTCTATTAAACGTGGAAGTCAACGGTGTCTCTGTTGAGAAAGAGTGAGGCACTGCTTCTTCATCACAATTTTCTGATATAGAATCGGTCGTTTGAGTAACACACAACTTTTTTGTTGCCCTCATTGATTCTTCCATTTTTCTCTGCTGTCGTTTTATGAACCTGGCAGTTTCTTTCTTATCAACACCGCCTATAACCATTTTCCTGTCATTTCTTTGATCCAACAGAAAGTCTCTATCATTGATGGGAACTTTTTTATGTTTTAAACAGGAACAAGATTGAATAGAAATACATTTACAAGCAGCAACGTCGTAAAGATTTTCAGCTGACTCTACAAAATACTTCACTTTGTTTTCAAAACTGTTATTTCGTTTGATTTTGGGGTGTCGTTTCAAACTGAGGTACTTTTCGAAATAATATTTTAGTAACTGAATAATCCGTTCCTTAGTTACGATTGGAATCGAAGCTTTTGTCCAAATATTAATAACTTCTTCAGAAACAATGGCATATATTTCTGAATTGGATGGATCCTTTCCATTATACTTTAATTTTAGATCGTTCTTCACAAATAAAATATATTTCATAACATCTCTTATAGTTGGTAGCTGTCGATCGTCAAGTTCTTTGTAAGGTCCCATAATAGAACAAGTAGTCTCACTACGCCTAGAACTCATGATTTAAAACTCACAAAATCAGCTTTTGACACTAGAACAAACGCAACTGTAATGATGTTGAACGTCGAACGACGTGTCGACCACACCCCGAGCCACCTTCTCCTTCTACTTGTCTTTCTCCTACCATCAAAGCAGATCTGACGTAATCAAAGTTCACAGAATTCTCTAACTAAACTTTAACGTAACGTATAATACGACGCAGTATTATACATTATATACAATAGTACAGTACAATCTCAATTTATTTTAGTTCAGGAGCCGAAAAAATATTATCACAAAAATGACAATTTTTCCAAATTTTGAATATCTGTAGAACCCTTAAGATATATTTTTATTTTATTTTTAAAAATACTGTGATAATCTATTGGCAATTACATAAATTTTAAGAGGTCTTGCATTAAATAATGTTTTATATTTAGTTCAGGATGCGAAATTAAGTATAGTGAAATATTACCATAAAAATGACAATTTTTCAAAACTTTAAAGTTTGGTAGAACCCTAAAGATATATTGTTATAATTTTTTTTAAATTATTGTGATAATTTACGAGCAATTACCCCAATTTCAAGAGGTCTTGTATTAAACAAAAACAAAAAGCGATTTTTCGGGACACCCTAATGTACACTGTCGTGTAAACAAACTAGAACTTAACTTGGACTTAAATAATTGACATTGACAGTTAACATTGCCACATTGGTAAATGACATGTTGTTAATTATTTGTTTTAAAATGCCGCATGCCACTATGGAGTGGAAATTTTCTTCGCTCGCTAGCCTACAGGGGAATCACTTGATTACTTCGACCTTTTAGACTTGGATTGAAATGAAATTCGATTTTTGTCCATCCCAAAGATCTGTGGATTTTTGTACGGTAAAACAATAAACCAAAATTATACTATTTATCAGCAGAGGGCGCTGAAATAATTCGTAGGTTCCATCATCTTCGATTATATGAGAATAGAATATGCAGTTCTATGTACATTCGCAAATTTCCTTTTTCCAGCTTAGAAAAATTAAAATTATATTTACAAATAAAAAGTCGATAGATCCTTGAATTATCCGAAATTATCCAAAAAATTGTTCAATCCGAAAATTATCCGATGGTCCACGAAATTATCCGAAAATCGGACAATTATCCGGATAATTACCCGGATATTGGCAACACAGAGTCGGATAGAAAGTCGGAGCGTGAGTGGAGACGAATATCCAACTAATAGACCTACTAAGTGGGACCGCAAGTTGGAACGTGAATACCCAGCTTTATACCTTAGGATCGAAATAAATGTATTATTTATATAAGAAAAAAAGTTTTGTTATTATTTATGTTATTTAGTAGGTATTCATAGGGTCAGGTGGTTATTTATAACAAAGACTTTTCTGGTATATAGATAATGTACTACTATAAAGGTCTGTAATCTTAAATTTAATTTTGTTGTACTGAAACTACACAATTAAATAAATGACGTCCTAGATAGATGCGTTTAATTCTCCTTAATATTTTTATTTTATAGTTTCAATTGCAAAATTAATATGAAGTTGTTTACGATTATTAAACAGCATACGTCTTTGTACATGGCAATTACAACTTACATCACTTTTATAAATACAAATTAATCAATAATAATTCGTTAACAACTCCACGTTAACCCGAGGTACGATTGTTCATTATTGGCAAAAATTACCATAATGAGTACCGTAAAACGATTGTAATTATATTCTTTATTTGTCATAAACGCTAATATTGGTAAGCTATCCTCATTACATAATTTTTTTGAAAGTTTCTAGAAATATTGCCGTTTTTGGGTTCCCAATTTCTATTTTTTTCCTATCCCAAAGACATACTTTCTTCAAGTTTTTTTATAAATATCGTTTTACCTGTTGTTCCTCCTATAATTCTTTCCCATTGATATTAATTCCAAAATACTTCAAGGCCACCTAATTTTTTTTGTCAATTGTTGCCTTTCTCTCTCTTTGGTCTTATTAATGTCGTCTCTTATTTTATTTTATTATTATTCCAGATTTAGCCATACGGCTCATACTCCCTCTAAGGGGAAAATTTACTCATCCCAGATACCTACGGTATCAAAAGGATTGAACTATGGTGGGACTCTTTCTTCCTGCCATTTTTAATAGATCTAGCCACCACGATATCAAGTGGAGGCCACTGTTATAACAATTATCTCCTTTCGATGGGAAAGGAAAATTGGTTTGTTTCATACATTTAATATGTCTAACATTATTTTCCATAACAAACTGTACTAATGACTCACTACCTTTACTTACAGCTGATGATCAGTAACAGTACATTTATTCTAAAATCTCTCACTAGCAGTTCCACATATCTTGGTGGTTATACCCTGCTTATCTATGAGTTCATGGTTCTTTACCCGTACTTTAATAATACCTGACGAGATAAAACACATACTTTTATCTAGCATCATTGTCTTCCATGCATGAAACTAAAGACAAACTAGCTACTGCCTGTTATTAAGTAAGTGTGCGTTCATAACGAGGCACCGACCCTTGATCGGACCATAGGATAGTATCATTTTATCATCGCCACGTAAAATAAATGCATTATTTTAAATGGGAACGTTCACTGTCAGTGCTATGCTCTAGGCGAGGATACCATGCGTGGGTCTCCGTAATGAACGCACCCTAACGACACATGTTATTTTTATGAACGCGCTAGACTCAGTACATCGAAAAGCGATAGGTACAAAAAAGACGCTTGTGGACGTTTCCAGATTTTTAGTACAATTTGTGGTTGGTTCTGGTTGATTTACTGGTGGCTGTCAGTTTGTTGGATTTTTTGCAACAATTTTACCACATGTTTCCACAACTAATTTTATAATGAAGGTTGAAATTTTAAAGTAAGTGCATTTTATTCTATCATTAATTTACATACAAAGTTAACCTCATTCACACAGTTAAAAAATGGTTTTGTTTAAGTTTCCGCAAAAGTGAAAGAAGTGACAAGAAGAAGATATTTCTTGAATTTTTTGGATTATGCAAAAGTGTAACCATGTCGCTTCCGAAGTGTGTAGAAGATACTAACAAATTAATTAAACGGTGGTTAATTAAAAAAGATAATTACCAAACCTGTAATAATTAACATTGGAGGTAACAGTTCACATTCTGAAGGTGATGAAAACGAAATATAAGAAACGAAAAACATACGTTCAAAATCTTGCAACATGTACAAATAGTACATAAAAGTACTGTAAGTTCTTAGTTATCCGATAGGAAACTCTTTAAATAAATAATAATATGGACTTTTAGTTCGATAGGCTTTTGTCATTTTACGGAACTTAAGGAAATAAGTTGCGGATTTAAGTTGCAAAGGGTAATGGTTGTATAATTTTTTTGCCGAATATAATATAGACTATTTCTTTACTAACTTACTAGACGGGATCGTTAAATACACATCAAAGTCATGACTAGGTCTTGCCACAACAACATGTAGGTGTTTACGAATCAAGCAAACAGTTTCTAAAATATACAAAGAGGGAAGAAATAAAATCCCGTTATTTTTACAATAACTTCGGCAATGTGTTATGTTACAGAGGCCAAAAATATACCGTATTGCTCTTTTTTGTAATGTAAAAATATTATCAGATTGGGCAGCTGTACGGGAACTCCAAAAAGGAACACCATATCAAAGATAAGACTCAAACAAAGAAAAATATGTTATTTTGGAATATACTAAATTGATTTCCCCGAAACAGATCTTATTGCGTAGCAGGCTGAGGCTAGTTTCTTACTTAACAAATCGATATGAAGAAAGATACAGAATCAACGATACTGATCTGGCTGTTTTTAAGAAGCATTGGTTGAAGAAGCAACGGTTTTTATAGGATAATGCTACTGTTTTATCCACATTAAAAGAGACCAGAAAAAATTAAAGTCAGACTAGGCTTTTATTTTAAGTAGATCAAAAGTTATAGTTGCATTAAGAGTTGCAATGTAGAGTTCCTCCAGGTGATACTGATATCATCAGCGAAAAGGAAAAAATTTCGATCGATTTTTAAGTTAAGTGATGTCATTTTAAAGAAAAGGCAAAGCAGAGGATTAAATACTGAACCCTGTGGTACTCAACATACAATGCTTCTGTGACTAGCGTAAGTATCATTTGCTCTAACTAGTTGTTTGCTATTCCTTAAGTAAAATTGGAACCAATTAAAGAAATACCTCAATTTTCGCAGAAATTAGATTTTTTTACCTAGAGAGATATTCGTTAAACCTTAAAGATTTAAGAAAATTTTTATTTATAGTCCATCAGTACTACAGGAAGATTTTCTTTTGATACTACTGATTGTTTGGATTATGGCAAACTATTTGATGTTTTATTTTTACTCGCACTAACGAAGTATTCATTTAGATTTTTAGGGTTTGGAAGAGAAAATGTTTGAGCTGTGTTAGTTTTATTTCCAAGATTGTTTATTATGGACCAAGTTTCTATTGCAACATTTTTAGAGCTTCCCAGACGATTAAGATAGTACACTTTTTTTAGCTATTTTGATAAGTTTTGGATAGGTTTCTCTGTACTTGGAGATTTATTCAGTGACAAAGACGTTGGTAGTAAATTTCTTAATGTACAGTAGTGAAACATATTTTTGTTCACACGCCTGTCTAAAAAATTACTAAAATTATAGTCCACGTATACAAAGAGAAAGTGCCAACAAAAAATCAAGCACAAATTTTAAAATTTTCGAAAGTTCTGAGCAGAAAAAATCCTACCTAAATGTTGAGTTTTCGAAGATGGTTTGTCAAGAGTGTTAAACTTGGTATAAACTAAAGATCCGATAGTTCTGCATTAATAATTGTAGAGCTTACGTTAAGGGGTGAGAAATCTGAGACAAGATAATCAATTATGGTAGATCTTGTTTTAGTAATTCTTGTAGAAGAATTAACGTACATTGTGAAACCATACGATTTGAATATATTGACCAAGGACAATTGAGTAGCACAAACAATAGCGTATTTAATATTCAAGTCACCGCATAGAATTTTTCTGCTTTTATTTGGCAGGTCGTCTAACAAATTTAGCAGGTTTTGAAAAAATAGTTCCGTGGAAGAATTAGGTGATCTATAAGTGCAAAGAATGTAAAAAAAGACTTCATATATTGAAGAAAGTCATATTTTGTTACTGGAGAAAAATCTTTATTTGTAGAAAGAATTAAGGTGCTGTCAACAGCTGAACTTGAACAATCATACCTAGCATTTGTGGTATATTTTTCTACAAAAAAAGGCTCTTTGACTTCAAGCCAGTGCTCGGTAACCTAAACTATCGAGAAAAATTCTAATCCCTCTAGAAACAAAAATAATTCATCTGTTTTATATCTTATAACAAATATCTTAAAACGAATAACAATCAGAACCATACTAAAGTTGTCATGGCTAAAATAAATTGAGGTTTCTATTCCCACAAAACACGTCGTATTACTTAAAAGTTTTGTTTTGGAGAGACAACGGAATACTAGTTTCAGTGACTTTCCCTTAATTTTTGCAGGTGAACAATTCTTTCCGAAATGAGAAAGAACCTAAAAGCAGCTAGGTCAGCTTTCGCCTCAATTGGACCAATTTCATAGGCATCGTTAAATTTTAGAAGGATTTTTGGTAGATCTTCAGTCTTAGTGAGAAGTCATTCGGAAGCCAAAACGAAAAAAATAATCGCCAACGCTTGTGTTGGCAATTCCTTTGTAACATACTGAAGCAGGTTAGTCGTATAGAAAAGTAAAATGTAGATTATTGGTTTTCAAGGTATCTGGTTTTCTTAATCTTGCTAGAAGATGTGGACTATTCGAGTTATTGGTTAATCTAACTCTTGTTGGGGTCAAAGAATCCAAATTTATCAATGGTTTCAAAGTATCGTTTTTAATGAAGATAATATGAAAATGAAAACTATTCAAAACAAAAGGCCGCGCGCTGACGTTAAATAATAATATATTACTAAAACATACTACTTTTGATAGCCTATTATATCAAAAACAGAATAAGCAGTTCACCTAGTGACAATATAAAAAGAGATAATATTTTTACAGGTATTAAATCTTTAAAATTTCTACATACCGATATTTAATCACCAAAGAAAACATTTTATACTACCACCAATACGATCTGAGAAAAAATGATGGTTTGTTATATTATAGAAACGTTATTGTATAATCCATATTGTGTTATCAATTTAATTTATTTCTGTTTCCTAATTTCCCTACAGCTGAAATCTCTATAAAATCCGCTTTGATCTGCCGCTTCCATCTACCCTTAAACACTTTCCGGTTTCCAGTAAATATTTTCTTTAATAAACACTTTCTCTTTTCACCTGAGCTTTTATACATATCTTAATTGAAAATTCGTCCTCCTTTCAATCCATGTTTTTAATATTTTTTTGGTGATAAAATTGAACCTTTTTTTATTTACGTTGAATATATTTTTTTATTTATGTTAATTTGTTTCTTCATTTGTATGCTTTTGTTGATATTCTGTTTTAGAACATAGGTCCAGTATTTTATATTGCCTAAATTTATGGGCATTATTCTTTATTGTTATATTTTTACGGCTTTTAAAAAAATTCAAAACATTTATTAGTTAATGACGACAGACACACAAATAATATTAATTATAACTCATTGACAGGATTGCACCACAGAAAGAAAATCATTAGCACAGTTCAATGAAGATGAATACAAAATATACAGTTTTGCAACGATTGAAAAAATAAGTGTCCTGAAAGACATATATGTATGTCTATCTAATGAGTCAAGAATATCTCTTTACATCTATGTACCAACAACATGTTTTATGTCATCTTAACGGATTTCTCTTACTTTTTATTGTTTGTTTGACTTTTAATATTTCTTATTTTCTTTTATTGTCCCCTTTTTAGAGCCCCAATGAAAAAAGTAAAATATAAACATGGTGATTGACGTATAAAGGAACCCAGTTGATTCAAAGAAGGAGATTTAGTAACAACGGCTTCTAGTAACAGGTCGAAAGGTAAGACAGCCGAAGAGAGATGAACCGAATTGGATTAAACGGGGGGTATCGCCTGTAAGTTATGAGCTCTGTAGAGTGAATACTCCTACTCCCCTTGGTGTGTTCCACGTATCTGCGCTTACACAAACTAGCCCCAATGACGTTGAAGCTTCAACACCTGTAATGCCAGGACGAAGACGAAGACGCTCCAGAAAGAAAAGCACATCTCCTGCTGGCCCCTCCTCTAACGAATTCGAGACCAGGGGGAGACTGTAACAAACCAACCCCTGACGCTGCGCCTCTGGAGGCCGAGCCATAATATGATTTTCAATTCCAACGTGTGGCATTTCAAAAGCCTTGTAAGGTTGACCAATGACCTGAGTGGTCTGACAGTTTTGTATACGTTTTATTTTAAAAATGTCAGTAGAACACAAAAGGACGTTCGAATTATATTTAGTGAGTTAACGTTTAGCTTTTGTAAAAGAAACACGATTATACAGCTTTATTTAACCATCGTATTTTTTATTATAAAATAAACCCTAAAACTCTGAGATTAATAACTATTAGTATAACATCGTACTATATGTTCGTCTATTTTACATACTAATAGGTTATAATGTACTTAACTCTTACGTCAAATTCATATTTTTTGATAAACCGCGTATATGAAAAAAATTTAATATCTGATAATTGTTTTAGGTGTTAGATAGAACAAGCTTAATTTTTCATAAAGAATACCTTTTTTTTAAAATATGAAAATAAAAAAGTTCCCAAATGTTACCGAATTAATTGGACACATTGTGTAAAAAATATCAGAAAATGCTAACGATAGGTTGTCTATTTATCTTATAATTTTTAGTGTGTGATCATTTGGTTTGATTCTTGTTTGTGATAATTATCTCTTCTTTTATTTATATGTTAAATAATGTGGTAGTATTATAGAAGATTGGTGAAGGAAGTATAGATAAGTTAATTTTTAACAATATTTATTAGAATATTTCCATTTCTCTATTTACATAAGGCACCTACTGTACTATTCAGTAAAGTCCTGCTCTGATATAATAAATTATAATAAAAAACCTTTCACGATTTTCAAAAATTCTAAGCGAACGTTTCAAACAGCTACTTGCAATGCATTAGATATTTGTTTACAACGAGTAACTGAATTTGTATTCAGAGCAACGTTTTCCAATGCAAGTGAATCTGTTCACGTTCTACAATTTCGATTTGAGTATAAAAGATTTACGAAGTATGCTTTTTTTATAGTCAGTACTTTTTAAATAATTGAAGTTCAAGTAAAGATATCTTTTTTATTGTAGATTATACATTGTACAGTGCAGTGAGGATATAAAATTGTTTATTATAATTCGTTCCTACAAGAAAAATAATTACTCTAAACGTTCACGGTGCATTTAACGATAATATCCAATAGTTATGGTGCCCGCCGACATAAAAGTTTATGTTATTTAATCTCTCCAACTTTGGATATCGCTTCATTAGACCGAGTCTGACAGGGATTCCCTTTGCGACTTTTTTTTGGTTCTGGTGAGTTTTTCCTCTAATTCTAATAGCGGGTTAATTAATTAAAATAATAAATAATAACATTTAATTTATATGATTAAAAATACGAATATTGGCATAACTCATCAATTGTTGTCAATTTGTAAGAGAATCTCACTTATCATTTTGTAGGTTCTAATTGGCAGAAATATGGAATCACCGTCGAAAGTCATCCTCATTGCTTGCTGTGAATAGATTATCGACGATGCCGCGACAGTGGTAAGAACTTAATTCGACAACAGCGTCTTGTTCGTGCGTTCCCTGCAAGGTCTTGTTAACTTATGTCTGTTTCTGGCTGCGAAAGGTTTCGGGCTGCAAAACCCACACCTAGAGATGTTTCGACATAATTTCGGATAGTTAGGAAAACATACAGTAGTAAAATAATCATAGATTTTAAAACTATCATATCTTAATAAATATTTATCAACTACTACTACTATACTATACTATATACTATATAATATACTATTAAACGTTCTACTCCGTAGAGTGTATAATGTCTATAATAAAAATAATGCTTTGACAGTATTTTCTTGTGGCATGTCCAAGTTAAATATTGTGTTTATATGGGATTAAGCCACAATTGATTATAATCATGATTACATTTTTAACTAAAAAATATACCGTTTCAATTTCCACTTTGGAAAACATTCCCAAAAGAGTGTATGTAAGAATTCTGTTAAAAAGAGTGTCTAACAGCCAAAGTTGTTGAAAAGATTATGTCATTTAACAAAATTGAAAGTCGACCTACTTGTCCACGGTTTTATAGATAACAGCCAAGATTTTTGCCATTTGGAACTTCAAATTCTGATTATTCTAATTGTTTTGTATTATTAATATGTGCTATATGAGTTTGTGTGTGTGTGTGTGTGAGAGTGTTCGTATATTTTTTGTTAAATATGTGTTGTGTATAATTGAAGAAGATGTGTAACAGAGTTTCTTATTCCGATATTATTGATATGTTCTCGTTGTTGACTTCTTCTTTCAGTATTAGCAACCAAAGCCTGCCATATTTTGTAGAATGTAAAATGCTCAACAATTGTTTTTATTATTTGCCTTCATCACTGAATGGTTCAAAAGGCAAATCAATTATATTTTATAATATTATATAATTTTCTGTATTCTATAATTAAAGTTCATATAAAGATATTCCCCGTGTCCGTCCCAGCTTGCGTGGGAGAGGAGTTCTGAATTAAGTAAGGACCTATGTAGGATAGATGTGAATAAGGTTTTACCAAATAAGCACCCGTGGACCAACTGAGGACATAGCATAGCGCAGCAGCTATGACATTACTTCATTAAGGCTATAGCGGAATGATTTCTACTGTTGGCTTAATGATAGATACTCACGGGCGGATATCACATAATGATTTAACCGGCCGTGATATTGCGATCAGACAGGCAAGGGGAAACCGCCTAATTAAATTCCCATGACTACACCATCATGAATATATCGAATCAGTTAGATATGCTTAGCGATCCGATTAGCTATCGGCGCTCAGTTGGTTCCGGGCCAACTAGTGTCAAATGGGCTACCGGGCATGTGTTTGTGAGTAACCAGGCAACACATGCGAAATTAGCGCCTGGAAGAAAATCAGATTTTCAGTTAAGAAAATTGGGAATTCGGAAATGTCCTTGTCCATTGGAAAGGACAAGGACACTTCCGAACGGCAGATCATGGTGTATACATATCGGGAGCAAATAACACAGGAAGAAATGGTGTTGCAATTATGGTGACTAAAAAAGTTTCACAATACGTGTATAATTACCAACCGATAAATGATAGACTTATAAAAATAACCTTGCCAGCATCACCAAACAAAATACACATTCTTTAGATCTACATGCCAACCTCAGACGCGTTAGACAATGAAGTGAAAGACGTATACTCCGTTATTGAAGACACAATAAGAAATATTCCATCTAAAGAACCACTTATAATCATGGGCGATTTTAACGCTAGAGTAGGAGAAACAAGAAATGATAACATCCAAAATGTAGGACACTATGGGTAAGATGTTAAAAATAGCCGAGGCGAACGTTTAATAGATCTTGCAACCGAAAATAGTTTGGCCATTGTAAACACAATGTTCATACATCATGCTCGTCGTTTATCGACGTGAACCAGCCCAAATGGAGAATACAAGAACCAAATCGGATACATATTGATTAGAAACAGATGAAAGACATGTTTTACAAACGTAAAAACTAGACCAAGAGCTGAATGTGGATCCGATCAAAAATTGTTATGGGCTTACTTCAAGATGAAGCTAGAAAGAACAATGCCGCAACAAAATCAAAACAGGCTGAAGATTTCAAATCCGAAAACATTTAGAGATGCATTAAAGAAAACTTGAACAGACAAGACAACCCAGAAGAAATGTGGAAAGGTTCCAGAAATGCCATAGAAACCTCTGTAGAAAGAACCAGAACCGAAAAAAAGATCATCAAAAGAAAACACTGGATGACAGACAGAACGCTGCAACTTCTCGAAGAGCGAAGGAGAATCAAATTTCTCATATATGAAAACCACAGCAACAAAAACGAATTAGCAAGGTTAAATAGAGAAATTAAAAGAGCATGTAGAAATGATAAAAATAAACATATAAATAAAGAATGCGAAGAACTAGAGAGACATGCAATCCGGTATGAATCCCATGAGCTATATAACAAAGTCCGATATTTATCCAGGGAATTTAAACCTATCACACAAACAATAATGGATCAAAACCAACATATTGACATATTGACAACATATGACGAGAAAGGGATTGCGGAGGTATGGAGAAAAATATTGTCAAAGTCTATATGCAGATGATCCCCAGAAAATGCACATCACGATGAGTTCACTACAGAGAGAGAACCAAAGATTCTAAAGTAGAGGTAGAAAAAGCAATCAATAAGTTCACCGCAGACAAGATCACCGCAAAAGTTTTGAAAGAGACTGGAGATGTTGGAGTAAATGTTATGCCTATGATCTGCAAGAAGATTTGGGAAACCGGAGAGTGGCCCAACGACTGGACAACATCTACTTTCATCCCTATATTCAAAAAAGGAACTCCACTAGAGTGCAGCAACTAAAGAACGGTAACCCTAATATCCCATGCAAGCAAGGTTATACTTTATATAATACATGAAAGTTTAAAAGCATTTCTATTGCCTCAGATATCAGAAGAACAAGCGGGATTTGTCCCAGGAAAAGGCACAAGAGAACACATCCTTAATGTCAGACAGCTAATCGAAAAAATTCGTGAATTCAATACTCATATGTTTACGTGCTTTGTGGATGATACAAAGGCTTTCGATAAAGTCAAATGGCAGCAGCTATGGTCCATACTAGCGGAAATGGGAACACCCCACCACTTAATTCAACTAATTAGAAGTCTATATGAAAATAATAAGTGCACAGTAAAAATAAACAACACCCATTCCGGTCATTTCCGAACAGAGGCAGGTGTGAGGCAGGGATGCATAATCTCGCCAACTGCATAATCTACAACGAACACATTATGCGAAAGAGACGAGACGGATGGAAGGGCGGAATATCAGTAGGAGGTCAAAAAATCAATGAAAACTTGAGATATGCTGATGACACTTTAATAATCGCGGCAAATCAGGAAGAAATGGAAGGCATAATGAGATGTTTGGAGAAAAAAAGCAAAACATATGGACTAAAGCTAAATAGGAGTAAGACAAAGATCATGATAGTAGACAGAGCTCGGAATAATCTTCAACACATTAAAGAAATTAAGGGCTCTAAGTAGTAGATACTTTCATATACCTGGCTTCCCTAATACCAAATGACGAAGGGTGTGACAGAGAAATACGTAGACAATAGAAGGTTGACTATTACTAGAACAGCCATGATGAAACTGATAGCAATTTGGAAAAATTCTAGCATAACAATACACACAAAACTAAGGCTGCTAAGGGCGCTCATTTTTCCCATAGCCGCATATGCATCCGAAACGTGAACATTAAAGAAAGCGGATAAAAATAAACTGGACGCTTTTGAAATGTGGGTATACCGCCGCATGTTGAGAATATCCTGGATTGATCATCGCACTAACGTATCGATATTAGAACAACTTAAAGTAAAGGATATATTGCTTAGGGCCGGTTCTACATTCCAGGTATAAATTGGAGAATAGTTATTCTCTTATAACTTATACTTGAGTTTATTCCAAGTATAACCTTTCGAGCGTTCTACATTGTGAAATCGACAGCGGAATAGTTATTCTGGGTATAACCACAGAACACTAAGGTAAAACGAAATAGTAGATCTGATGTCTTCAAAATTAGTTCAAATTGTTATTGACAGCGACATTTGGCATTTGTCATAACGGTAAAATTTGTTTACAATTGAAAAGAATTGAATAATTGATTCGCTTTATCTGGTATTTTATCTACGTTTATATTATTATACTTTTCAAAATTAATATAAAATGGATAAAAAAAGATGTAAAATTTCCTTCTTAAATTTTTTGTTATCATCAACTGAGATTAGTGTTATAATATAATAACCAAAATTATGTAAATATATCTATATAGGTATACTCCACATTTTAAAAAAGTATAAATATTGGATTACAAAATAAATAATTTTAGTTAAAGAAATGTTTATATAATACATATTCTAGACTTACAGTCTCTGTTATCAAAACATTAAAAAATATATTGCCTTGGTAAGATTATACCTATACTAGGTATACTAGTCATATGTGTAGACGTTATTACATTACATACATATCCTAAAATTTTAGAATTGAAATAATAAATGCTTTCTTTTTCCTTTGGATTGCCTAATAAAATTTCCTTTGGATTTACAATCTAAAATGTTTGTGCAATATCAAAAATTTTATTTTATATATAAAAACAAAGTGAGGTTAAAATATTACAGATTTGACAACCCCTGACCGACCAATAGAAATGCAGTATAAATTTATACTCGGTATATCTGCTAAACTTTGGAGGGATAAAGTTATTCTACAGATATACTCCGATTATCTTATTCCTAGTTTATTCTTTGTTTGTAGAACACCATTAATGAAGTTATTCCAAGTATAACTTTATTCTCAGTATATACTAGCATTGTAGAACCGGCCCTTAAACAAATACAACAGAGATATTTGCAGTATTTTGGACACATTGCTAGAAGAACAGGCACCATGGAAAAACTGATAGTCGAGGGTAGAGTTGAAGGAAAAAGACCTAAGAGAAGATCTCCAAGCCGTTGGGTAGATCAAACAAAAATATTGATTAACCAAGGCTTACATAAAGCCGAACAACTAGTCCAGGACAGAGAAGGATGGAAGAATTGTAAAAAAAACTGTGAAGACCTGATGGTGTCACCACATCCCAAAAGGGATTAGGACTGAGGAGGAGGAAAGATATTTCTTTTATTTTGGACTATACATTATGCAGTGTAGTGAAGATACAAAAAAATTGTAATTGGATTATTTTTTACAAGAAAAAAATACTGCTTTATACAATGTTCACAGTGTGTTTATGAATATAATACTACTACTGCTACTATTACTGTTGCTATTGCTATACTTATTGGTTAATTATTGTAAATGTGTTAACTAAATCATGCATTAAAACAGAAATCATTCCCTTTTTACACTAATCATCGTCGCGTCGAGAATGCACTTAGAGCTAATAATTGTTCTGGTGTCAATATTAAGAATTTATATATTTATTCCATTTCAAACTTCTTTTTTACTTAATTAATCATAGTCCAAGATCCGACTGCAAGATCACTAATGCATACCGTTGTTAATTAAATTCAAATATTTTTAATTTAATTAATGATAATTAATTTATTTCATTCATTTATTTTTTAAATACAAATAAAGTTTATCAAATGTTGCATGTTTTTGCCAGCTGTTAAAAACGTGAGGTATCAATTTAAAATAAAGTTAGCTCGGAACGATACTGGCGTGACAACGCATGCTTTATAGTTTAAGATGCCACTACAGGATCACTACGTTTATAATTTATAATACTACGATCATAATTTTCTTTATCTTTGATATTCCTCGTATTTTTAACAGCTTGCAACATTAGTTTTCGACCATTGTTTCTCAGACAATCGTATATCATGATATTGAGAAAAAAAGTTGCTTAATTTAATATAAAACACATGCATCTACGTCATGAGCAGAGCAATGAACGAAATAAATTTTTTGTTAAAAAATTAATTACTATTAATTGAATTAAACATATTTAGGATCACTTTTTGCCACCTATCAGTGTATTCTGCTAGTTTTAACTATATGTAAAAATGTGACTTTGATTAAATACGTTATGAACGTAGCGATGTTGCAGTGAGATCTCGTACTATAATAATCCAGTCGTCAGAGAGTTGACCCTTAAAAATCGTATGAACAAACTGAATTTTGCCGAGAATATTAATTTTGGTACTCTAAAAAAGATGCAAAAAATTTTACCACTTTTACCCCCCGGGCTTCCCCCTAAAACCTCACTCCAGGGGGGTAAAAACGCTAAAAATCGAATTACCACGAATCTGTACAGCGAAGAAAAAAATATTTCAAAAAAAATTTGAGTTATGAATGTGTTGCTTATTCACAATCAGTTTAATTTAACTACCTAGACGACCGATTTCGCTTTCTACAATTTGCAAAGCATTTTCAGATCTGTCAATACAAAGTTAATTAAATGCTGAAATAATAAAACCCATATTAGGGTGCTGTCTTATAAAGATAAACATAACGATAAAATAATATAAATTACAGTAATTATGCCAATATTACATGTCTGTGGTTTTTTTAATATGGATAAACTGTTTAAGCAGACATAGTAAGACCCACAATTTCTACATTTCAACAGGTTCCACTTATGGGTGGTACAAGTCTTTTAACTACACTAGATGCATCGTTGGGTAGTTAATATGGTGCTTCAGGTTATTTTCCAGGGTAAATTTCTATGCGTTTCATATGGGATATATGTGTGAAAAATGTTCTAGCGTCCATCAAGGCATAAATCTTGATTCCGTATTTCGCTAGCTTATTGGCTATATACTGCCTAAATTTGCATGGACCACAGAACATTACATCATGGTGACATAGAATCTAGGAGTATATGCAGATAAACAGTTAGTGACAAACATCTCATATATTTCTATGGGTGTAATATCAACTGCCGAATTTTCTTGTCTCTTAGTGGCGTCGTCAAATCTTATATCTTAAATTATTTGGTGAAATATTTTCTTGGACATAGTAGCTGCAAAAATATCTGGAGCTGTGCCATCTAATTTCCAGAGTTCATTAGTATTTAAATATTGCACTCTCTTTACTCCAGCAAGGAATAAAAGTCCGATAAATGCTTGCATTTCCTCGTAGTCAACAGCAGGACAATCCCTAGGGTGAGTATAAAACACTCTCATCATATCCAGTTTTTTATTTGTATATATTACAATATTATTGATCATTGCATCCGATAAAAACAATTTTCAGCATACTCCAGGTAAGTTCGTAACAATATTACAGGCTTTGGTCTTCCCTTGGGAAGTGTGTTTCTTATGTTTCAACCATGTTGTTTTATTTTTGCCATAAAATCTTGGATAAGCATCTCTTGGCCGCTTTCTTTCATGGCATTTTCAGGATCACTGGGTAGATCTTGAGTGGACTGCTCAGAATCTGTATTGTGGATACTGAGTTCAGAACGAGCATCACTTAAGTTCTGATTAGAATCTAGTGGTCTACATCGCTGACTTTCTTTTCATACCATTTTAGTAACTGGCTTTCCATTTTCTTGTCCATATTTACCTGTAATAAATCAAAATAGCGCTTATAATAACGGATGTCCAATAATCTATAGGTATTTCACTAAAAAATCTGACCTTTTATGATAATATTATATCTTTTCTTAAGTGATCTCTCTAAAAAATCAACACTCGCATAGTTAGATTTTTTCTAACGCTTCTAACTAACAACAAAACTGCTGTCGGCTATAAGGTAATAGGTACTCCCACCATTATTTATCATAGTCTTATACGAGTCTTCATATGAGTATTTCTGGTAAACATTGAGTTTAAAAATTCTATAGCATCGTTAAAAGAATCTATTAAAATAATAGCGTATAAAAGTAGTCATCTCTTTTAAAATAAAAATTTTTCAATCCAAAATGTACGGTGATCTAAACATAAACGAATGTATGATATTTTATTTTAAAACCGCAATTTTGTCTTTTCTTATTGATTCATGTGTATAAATAATCACTTCTGTCATGCAACTGATTATTATGGATTGAAAATGCCAGGCTAATTTTGGAGATTAGAATATAAATATATCAGATGTATTACTTTATTATGAATTTGGATTTTTTTTTATATGTTAGATTGCAGATGTACATTCCAGTCAATCCAAATCTAACAAATATGTAAGTGATAATATACTATGATTATAAAATAAATACATTATATTTATGAAGAAGCTACAAAAATGATCTGAAATGATACTGGATGTTCAAATATCTAAGGTAATTAAAAAACTAAAATATAGAAACTGGCGACAATATTAACTAATAAAAGTGAATTTATTAAAACAAGTAGCTTTCAATGTACGTCTACTTTTTTGTGGTGAAAGCCGTCTGTTATAAACCGGTCGTAGTGCAATCAGTTCGCTTATTATACCTCTTCCATTCCTCCATTATACCCATTCCCAATTTAGTCACGTTGGAATCACTTGGTTGTCTTTACAAAAAGTGTTTGCCGCAAGCGACATAAGGCCGTGCAAGCACTAAAGATATGCTTGACTGTTACAGCTTCTACAGAGCCTGCAGCTGAAGTCTCTATGAAACAGTCCCATTTTATAAAGGTGTCCCCTGATTATAACTTGGAACTGATTCCTGCTTGTTTTAAGCGGTACTTTGGTCTTATTAGCACATGTACGTCCAATATACATTTTGCCATATGTCTGACCAGGTATATTTTCTTAGTAAGAGTTATGCTTCATTCGGATCCAGACTTTTTTGCGGTCGCAGATGAGATTTTTGTAGTTGATGCTCAGTTTTTTGATAACCGTATGTTCCCAGGTGACCTGGAATCCATATCAGTGAGAGACTATTATGTTTCGCAAGTCTGTCAAGTTCCTCTTGGCATTTACACAATAGCCCATAGTCCACCTTGGGGCTGATGAGTGTCCCCATAATTGCTTGACGATCTGTGATATATTAATCTGCTTCAGTTTAAAATCTCTTATTTATGTTAATTTCTGTTGCACACTGCAAGATTACAAAAATCTCTACCTAAAATACAGATCTATATTCCCTTAGTGAAGTAAGCACGCCTTTACACCTTGTATTTTGAGGATGACACTTTTTTGATGCACCTTTGGCCACCATACCCATGAGTATTTTTAATTGTTGGTTTTACCACTATGTTATAAATATAATATGAAATGTTTGGTTTTCTACATTCTACCATTAATGTAGTTACTCTTAGCAATTCTTCCTATCTGGTGATACAAAGTAAATTTTGAGTTTAATATTACCCAGATTAAGATATGTATCATTAAGCTAAGATAAATTTCAAAATGTTGGATTTCTGCTGGCTTATTTTCAGCCTTATATTTAAAGTAAAGTCTTAACATAAGCCAGCAGAACTATGTGAACTATAGTGAACTCTAGTCAGAGACTGTTGCATTCTATCTATCTATCTGACCATGCTATTAAATTAGTTGTAAACTAAATAACCAAGACATTCGCATAGCCCAGGACATGATTCCTGTCATTTCTGAATCCAGCTGTTAGCCTATCGATGATGAGATTACACAGGAAAAAAGATAAAACACTTCCAATGGACAGCCTCTGGCTACTTGTGCTAATACTGTGTCACACAGTAACGTTGCTTATATCATACTGCTCCTTAGTGTGTAGTCTATCCATCTGCAGCTTGTTTCGTATATTTCTTTCCGACGAATACATTATGATTGTTTCGTAGGTGTTGACTAATGCTCCCTCTATATCGAGAAATTTACCTAGCAATACAAAACTGTCGGTTTTCTAGAACGGACCCCTTCCTCTGTACGAGATGAAGCAGTGCTGTTTCTATAGAGACTCCTGTTCGATACACATACTGTCACTGATATACTGGACTATCATCCAATAAACGACTTCCAATATGCCCATGGAGTAATTTTTTTAGAGTGTTTAGTACGAATGATATCAGAATTTTTGAGTGGCTTTTCCTGTCCGACTTTTCCAGGTTTGGATATAAAAGTCGTCCTTATCATCCTCCATGCTTGTGATATGTACCCCAGTTCTAGCCTAGCCTGCAGTATCATACGTAATTTTTTGTACATAATGTCATTTTCCTTCTGCAGAAATATTGAATAAACCCCGTCCGGACTCAGTGATTTATATGGCTTAAATGATTATATGGCTTTTTTATAATTATATATGATTTATATGGCTTTATTACCAATTTCATTTTGTTCTGGTCAACCACTTCTTTTTCTGAACGCCAGTTTTCTCTAGAACCATCCAGTTCAGTTGACTACCATGCGTCTAGTGGTAACAGTTTTGTTTTAGAAAAGTGTACCTACCCTAAAAAGTTTTACTTCACCTGTATTCACACACTTCAAGTATTCACCTGACTGTTTTTGGGACGAGCAAATATTTATGAAAGAGTCTTTTGAAAAACTTTATGAAAAGTAGATATTTTTGCAGTCTGTTCTATTTTCTCGCAATATTTTCTTCATGATTTTACTTTTTTGACTGAATATAAGTTCCTCATTATATTCAGTCAGAGCTTTGGGATAATCGCTCTACTTACCCGATATTTTTGGATAAATTTTCGTCTTATCTCTCTCCTTTAATTTAAAAAGTTACCATTATATCGGGATATTTTTTTTAATTTTTCACTATTTTCGGACATGCGGACATGCTTTTATCATGCTGACATGATAACCCTAGGTCTACTTGATAAGTCTTCCACTTTGTTTTATAAGGGCTACAATTCATAAGCGCATTACCTGCTATTTCAAAACAGATGTGAAAACAGTGAAAATTATCTGAACAATACATCCCTTGTGACACATGTTGACATGAGACAAAGTTGGTTTATTTTTTACATTTAGTATGTCTAAATCATGTTATATAGTAAACTGTAGTAATGACATCTCTTTCATTAGTATTTGTACTACTCCAGGAGAGATGGTGCGCATTCACATCAGAGCCTATGAATAATTGCAGTTCATTTTTCCTGCAATCTCTCACTAGCTGTTTTTCAATTTGGATTGATTTGAACGTATACCATTCCAACTAATATGCTTTGAAATTAGCAACTTTCAATGCTTTATATGAGACTTCGTCGATTGTGTATAGTAGGATTTGCACATCCTTTCCGATCTTCCGATTTTTCAATAACCAGTCTTCCTACTTTTTAATATCTAGTTTTTAGACAGGTTCTGATGGTTTCCTTATAATTTTCTTTCTTAGAGACGTAGGTGATGACTATAGCAATTATTCCTCTTTACAAGCAATTCTGCTTATAGAGTCTGCCCCTCCAGTATGATCATTAAAACTTCTAGGTGTTTTAGCGACTCAGGCGGACAGATGGACCACACAGGACTAAAACAATGATTTTGAAAAATATTTATTATGATTCAAAACAAATATAATAACAGGTATCTTAATTTTATTTCAAATCATGATATAAACATGTTAAAAATTGATAATTAAAACATAGGTATATGATGAAACTAAAATTTATTCTAAAACATTTATTTTCGATAAAAAGTCTTTTGAAAAAAGTTTTTTAAATTTAATTTAATAGTGAATAATTTGTTGTTATTTATAGAAAAAAAACTTTACAAAATAAAGAAAAAAGATCAACACAAAACCAAAGAGCATAATTATTCGTCAGGGTAAGAAATGATTCAAGAAATAAAATGAAGTACGTCAAATATTTGGCTTGTCAAAAAAGAAAATATCAAACAAAAACAATATTATCAATAAAATAGCCCAGTGGTAATGGTACTAACTTAATGAGTTTAAAAAGTGGGAATTTAAACGAAGGGTTTTTGATTTTTATTCCAATATTTTGAGATTTTAGATTTTTACTCGGAGTAACACTGGCTAGAGATATACCTGAGCTCTACTGTAAATGGGATGCTACTGGCAATATAGAGTAGATTAATAGAGATATCAAGCTCCTCTAGTCTTGATCTGCAATCAGCTATATATACTTTTTCAATAAGTAGGAATGTCGGCAAGGTGCTAGCTCTTGACTTTTTTACAATTTATGAAATAATTTTAAGTCTTTATAGACTTAAAGTCTTTATTTTAATAATAGTAAAAAAACAGCAGAGTTACTACTTCGGCTTCTTTACTACCCAAGAAATAATTTCAAGTCCCTTCCTTTCTTTAATTATTTTATTCGAATATTAATTTAACGACAAAGTGTTATTTCTGCTCGTTCACTAATTACATAAATGAACTTTTATATATTTCTGCCAATTTGGTGATTTGTAGTGCCCTCAAACCGTTCGATGATTTGTGAAATAATTTCAAGACTCTCGATTTTTTATTTATTTTGAACGAATACTAACAAGTGCTCACTTGGAATTGTTTGTTATTTAAGGAATAATGAGTCTTTTCCAGACTCTTCTTTATTTTGTGAAAATAACAAATTAGAAACAAAGTGTCGAATTTCCGTTCCTTCTATTATTTCTGAAATAATTGCAAAGTTATGCTACTTTTTGTTTATTTGTAACAAATTTAGGAAATAAAACGCAGAGTTCTTTAAAGTGGGCTACTCAGCTAAAATAGATATTTATAGAGATTAAGAACTGGACTAACCTTTCGACCAAAAATGCACCGCTTTGATGTATTTCGTATTCACATATGAGCAGTGATTTCTTTGTCAAGTGACTAATAAAAAATAGATAATAAGCTTAATTTTTATTTGACCAGAAAGTATAATCTATATTTTGATTTCTGTTCTAGTGACAAGATTAGGATTTAAATGCTACAAAGAACGCAGAACTCGTAACGACTGACCGCTGCCTGTGTGCTCCCTGGCTTAGATCTTCTGGAGTATCCATTTCTCTATTCACAAACTATATTTTATTCCTGTTTACGCTTTGAGTAGGCAACAGGTATGTATAGTGAATTCTGGGGATTTTTCTATAATTTGACAAATCCGCACTGTTCTTCATTTTTTATCCTTAACAATAACCAGCAAATGGTTGTCAGCAAAACAGAGTTACAACGAATAAACATCAGAGCATATGGAATAGAGTTGCAAAGAATCCAAAATATAACCTCTCTGTGCGCCAATGTTAATAATTTGGATGTAAGCACAGAAATAAGAATTCGCATTAAAAAGGCCAGAGCTGCCTTCTATAATCTAAAGAAAATTTTGTTTAATAGAGATCTAACATTAAACCTTAAAATCAGATTGAATCGCTGCTAAATATTCTCCACATTGCTGTATAGAATGGAGAGCTAGACTCTTACAGCAACACTAATAAAAGTCTTGAGGCCTTTGAAATGTGGATTTACCGACGAATATTGCGGATAAGTTAAATTGATCGAATAACAAATGAAATAGTTTTACACCGAAGGAAAAAGAGTACAGAAATATCAAAAACAATAATAATTCGAAAGTTACAATATTTCGGTTATGTAAAGAGACATCCAGAGAGGTATATCCTTCTACACCTCATAATAGAATTCAAGATCGTCGGAGGAAGAGACCCATGCTGAAAAAGAACATCCTGACTCTGAAATCTCCGAGAGTGATATCAAGAGACATCCGCTAATCTGTTTCGTGTAGCCGTAAACAAAGTTATTATTGTCCAATATGCCAATATAAGAAGAAACAATAACCAATAGTTTATTTTAATTTCACCAAGACAAGAGAGTTTATTTAAGTTAAAAAAATACATTGTGGAAACCGCCTCCCTCTGGATATTAAAATATGCCTTTATTTTTAAAGGTATGCTTGATTAAACTGACATGCCACAATAAAACAATTTTAGAATAATAAGTTTAAGCAGGGAATAAATGACGTTAAATTGATATAAGAGTAAAAATACAAGAATTCTTGTAATACAGTCCTGTCTTACAACGATGCGTTACTGTAAAAATGTCCATTTGAGGAATAACAATATGGCATTCAAAACGTTTGCGAATGCAGTTCGTCCAGTCTTACCTTCGTCGCTTGGTTAACTTTGGTTTCTCTTTTCCTTTTCAGGTTAAAGCCACACTCACTTCTGTTTTCGATTTCCAGATATCGATCTTATTGTTTCTGGTCGATCCGAAGAAATACGATATGTATTTTTAAATGCTACTTGTTCTTTTACGAGCAGAAAAGTTAATCACCGTAGCATAAAATAAATTACATTTGAAAATATAGGAGATCCATAAACAATTTCATTGTTTAAGGAATGTAACACAGTCTATACAAGGGTATCAAAAAATATGTACGTTTCTAGAAAATATCTTATTATGTGTCAATAGGCCACCTTGTTGCTAAACGATGTAATTTCTTGTTTAGAGATTATCAAGCATTGTTCTTTTTAATTAATTTATCCCTATTCTTTCACTATATTGTGTAATATATATTTTTTCTGCATCTGTTTCTACACATTTTATGGTTAAGCTTTTATCCAGGTAAACTCTATTTTTTTAAATCCGTAAACTAATTTACAAAACCAATTCCGTTTCCGGAAGTTTACGAATTTAATATCAGATGTCGCTATTTGAGTCCATACGAAGCCATGTTAGAGTTGCTTCCTAAGACAGGAGAGATTTATTTTCACGTTCGGAGCGACTGTGAATGGACGTTCTGAAGAGCCCTTTTACGGCGAAATCCGTATAAGCGGATACACAGACGCGATACGTGAAATCAAGTCTTAACTTTTAATTTCCTTCTATTTTCTATTTTTTTTTATATTTGTAGTAAAAACGTGGTTTAACGTTTTTCTTGAGATTTCTCTTCTTTGTTTTCTTAGTTTCGTTGTTTATTAATCACTTAGTGATCATTACATCGTTATTATGTTCCAAAGTGTGTTAAATAAAAGTTAAAGCAGTCCAAAGCAATCAAAGATGCAAATATCAGCTTACAAAGGTTTTGACTGCGTAAGGTATTTTGTTAATAGATTCCCTTGAAATGGAAGAAATAGGGAGAAAAATACAGTATATTGTACTTTTATCATTCACCAATTACATTATAGTATATTTAAAATAAAAAAGAAAAAGCGGGGAAAAATAAATAAAAAGAAAACATACATGAGGAAAAAAATTATTTTTTTACCAAGACAATGTTGGAGATTAATTATATAATACAAAAGTTACATTGATTACAATTGTCATTACTTGAAATTCTATTTTCTTCAGATGTGGAACCTCAGAGATTACTGGCTGTTTGCAGAGGAAAATAATGCTCAAATGTAAGAGATTTATCAAATGAGGAGCCAAACGAAAACTGAGGCGTATTTTGAGGATCAGTCGTTGTTTTACAAAAATAGGGAATTGTTACAGAATCGGTGGAATAAGCAGATTATGTGTATGAATAAAATAGAATATTCTTTAAAAGTTGTTGTTTTATTAATTGGAAATCGTAATCTGAAACATAATCTGAAAGGGAGCCACCGGGAGTATGTTTTGGTACTCCCGGTTCTAATATATTTTATAATAATTTTTTGTTTTTAATTTCATTAATTTAGAATCTTGACAAAAGCAATGGTTACCTGTCGATTCAATGGCACCATAAAATCTAGTTCCAAATTTAATATTACTTAAACCAAAACCGAAGAAATATTAATTTCTTGGAAGAAATAAAGGAGAGAGAACAGGATTGTCTCTCCTGTTGCTGACAAGAATGTAGTGTCGAATAATTTTTAAATAATTTTAAACTGTTTGTCCTTGTTTAGAGTAGTGTTTACAATACATGAAAATAAAACATACAATGTATGTTTTATTTTCATGTTTATTACATTCTGCGCTTAGCTGGATAGCTCAAATTTGACGAAATGCCCCTGATGATGCTTTAGAAAGCGAAAGTACTTGGGCAAGATTTGATGAATAAAATTGTGCTCGATATCTGCCTTTAATTTTTCAAAGTTATTTTCTTCGAGCATTCAACCTTATATCAATAAAAAAATCACTAAAGCTTGGCTATGCATTCACTTAGGTCAACATACGTTGATTTTTTCATAATTACATAAATTCCAGAGGTAGCTATGGAAAAATGACATCAGAACAATAATATTGTCAGTTAACGTCAAACGTATTTTGTAGTATTGTAAAGCTTTTTGCCGTTTGTGGATTGTACAAAGGCTCGAGGTAAAGTTACCGATGAGAAAATTTGTTAAATCATTATTAGATTGTTAAATTCTGGAAAATCCAATTCGTAAATCACGAATATGTTGCAATTGTCACGCTATAGTGTAAGAAGTATAGTCAAAAGATACAAAACTACACATTCGGTCGTCACAAAACCTAGAAATGTACAAAAATGTAAAATATCCGAAGATGATCGAAGGGCATTAAGACGCATTGTGGTGAAAAATCGACGAGCAAATTATATGGATTAAGCGTTTTATGGAGTGACTTTATTGGAAGACACATCTCTAGATCAAGATGTCATCGAAAAGCTCACAAGTTAGGTTTTGGTACTTAAAAAGTAAGTTTTATAGTTGAAAATCGGAATTGGATTCAATACAATGCAGTGAAAAATCCAGATTTGAAGTGTGTGTTGAAGACAGTAGGAGTCGCGTCATTTGCAGGAAACATAAAGCTTTCCCTCCCGACTGTTTGAAGAAAAGAGTCAAACTTCCTGCATCTGTCATGATCAGAGGCAGCATATCATCTAAAGGTATGAGAAAGTTACATTTTATCGGTGGGATTGTAAACACGGACAAATATTTGAATATTTTAGAAGAATCTCTTTTACGGATTATGAAACACCATTTAACATCAGCGAAAGATTTTGTCTTTCAACAGGACGGCGCAGGTTGTCATAAGACCTGACAACCTCAAAAAAGGGTTAAAGATAGATTGAAATGGGTTTCTAACAATCCCAACTTGTCCCCGATACAGACTTTGTGGCGCTATATAAAAAATTTTGAGAAAACATCCTGTCAGGTCTGTCAACGAATTGAAGAAAAAATTGCAAGAAATATGGGATTTGTTTACATTACAATTTTATCAGAATTTGGTAAAAACTATGTCCCGAAGAATTGTGGATGTCATTAAAAACAAAGGGGATGTAACTCAGTGGTAAACTTTACCTTTTTTTTTTGTTAATATTACATATTCTATGCGTTTTTTAAATTTATTATTATTCTGTTTAATCAATACTTTTCATTACGTTATAAAATATTTTTATAATAAGGAAATTCAAAAATCTTATTCGATGCATTAAAACTTCTTTTATTTTGACTAAAATTTTAATGACATTTTTATTATCTATCTAACGTTGGGCCAACTGATATGGGAATGGCTCGTATCATATATATATATATATATATATAATATATATATATATATATATATATAAATATATATATATATATATATATATATATATATATATATATACAGTGTGGAAACCACTTAGGAATAAAATTGCTTGTGGCCTTATTATAGACAATAATAAAAAACTCTGGGATACGTTAACTTTTAAATTTAGATGTGCGCGTTTTAAACATAAACTTAAATGTACAGGTGATCCACGCATAGTCTGGCATAGTCCTTAATCCTTATTTTTAATGAAACACTCTGTATATTTTTATGTTTTTAAAATATTCTTAATAACCTGAATTCAACGAACTATATCATGTAGGGTCTATAATGAATAGTACAAGGTGAAATTTTGAAATTAATAATTTATCACGTGTTATGGTATTATTTTAAATTAGCTAAATAATGACAATACACTTCCACTCTAAGTGTCAGTATATTGTGGAAAATTTCTGTTTAGTAACCGTGTTAACATTTTTTGTCGTGAATAGGTAAAAACTGTCTAAATAGTCTGCTAATTAAACTAAATCGGTAAATAATGCTGATTGTTATCAATTAGTTGTTGGTGTGTAATGGTGTGTGTGTGTATGGCAACGGAGAGGTAAACCAACAAAACTGTAGATATTGGTCAGCGGAGAATCCTCATTGGATGCGTAAGACACACACTCAGTATTCTCAAAAGTTGAATGTTTAGGCAGGTATTGTGGGATATCATATTATTTTTCCTATATTTGTAGATGGTAATTTGACAGCGAAAAAATATTTAAACATACTAAGAAACGATGTTATATTATAATCCAATAGATTTGACCCTACCGCATGAAGCTGTCTGGTTCCAGCAGGACGATGCAACACACCATTATGCTTTAATGGTGAGAAATTACTTGAATGGAATCTTCTTCAATAAATGAATTGGACGAGGGGGTACTATTGAGTGGTCAGCTAGGTCGCCAGATCTTACGCCTTTAGATTTTTTTCTGTAGAGTTGTCTCGAGAGCAAAGTATATTCAACACAACCAACTAGCATTGAAGACCTCAAAGAAAGGATAAGTACAGAAGTACGGAATATTTCACCTCAAATTTTAAAACAAAGTTCGGGACGAGTTTTATAGGAGACTGTGTTATTGCCAACAACAAGGTGGAGAATAATTTTGAGCATTTATTTTAATGTAATCCAATCAAATACCTTGGGTATTATATGAATTAATTGTCTTGAAGAAAATGATGGTTAATTTCAAAATTCCACCTTGTATTATTGATAAAGCTTGAAAGTACTCAGACAGAGCATGTCCATTGGAAGAAAAAACGTTCACAAATTAAGAAATTAACAGGGGCAAATCATTGAGAATAGAGTTCAAATTATGAACACGATAGAGAGTTTTTATAGACAACTATACAAAGAACAGCAATGTAACCGAAGTGAAATACAAGAAAAACAATATGAACAAATAGTCGAAATGAAAAACAATAAGTCCCCCGGAGGCGATGAAATAGTGGCAGATGCCTTGAAAGTGGCTGGAAAAAGATTATGGCAGGTCCTTGCCAAACTATTCACTAGATGTTTGCAGGAAGCAATAACACCAACCCAGTGGTATAACGCAGAAATTATCATACTTCATAAAAAAGGGGATGCTAAAGACCTCAGGAATTACAGGCCCATAAGTCTACTTTCACATATTTATAACCTATTTACAAAAATAATTAGAAACGAAACGACAAAAAATAAATTGGAATTTTATCAGCCCATAGAACAGGCGGGTTTTAGAAAAGGCTATGAAACAAACGATCACCTACTGGTAATAAAAAATCTTATAGAAAAATGCACTTAATATAATAAAGCGCTAGCTTTAATATTTGTCGACTATGTTGGAAGCCTTGACAGAATGCCGGATTGACTATCGGTAATAAATATAATTAAACACATATACCAAAACGCAACAGCCAGTGTTAGAGTGGGTGATCGTCAAACCCAGAAATTCCCGAAACAACGTGGAGGTCGCCAGGGGGTACCATATCGCCGAAATTGTTCACTACGCTTTTGGAATATATATGTAAAAGGGCAAAACTGACCGACAAGGGCATAAACATAAACGGAGAAAAGCTTAACCATCTAAGGTTTGCAGATGATATTGTACTAATAGCTGATAGGATAGATGAGGCCAAAGAACTTTTAAATCAGCTCTACCTTTCCTCGCTAGAAGGGAGATTAAAAATAAATATATCTAAATCCCAGATTATCACAAATCTTGTAGTCAGCGAAGATATATGGATACGAACAAGATCCATAGACCAGGTAATGGCATATAAATACCTAGGTCATGAGATCCGCATAGGAAAAAAAAAACGAAACCGTTGAGCTTCTCCGTCGTATAATACTGACTTGGGAGCCTTCGTCAAGCTGAACCACATTTTCAAATCGTCTGATATACCAATACATCTTAAAGAAAAACCTTTGATCAGTGTGTTTTGCCAGTGTTGACTTATGGTGCGGAAACGTTGATCATGACAAGGAGAACTGTTCAAACGTGTGTTTCAAAGGGCGATGGAGGTTGCTATGTTAGGCGTTTCACTACGAGACAATATCCCAAATCGCCAGCTACGACAAAGAACAGGGGTGGCTGATGCAGTAGAGAGAGTAGCAATACTGAAATGGAACTGAGCAGGTCATGTGTCTCGAATGACAGATAACAGATGGACAAAGCGAATACTGGAATGGAGACCAAAAGGTGATGCCTACTGAAGCAGAGGTCGTCCACCAACACGTTGGACTGACGATATAAAACGTTGTCATAGGAATTGGATGCAAGAGGCACAAGATCGGAATAGATGGAAAATTATGAGGGAGATCTATGTCCAGCAGTGGATAAGCGAAGATTGAATGATGATGATGATATAGTTTGTTGAGATCAGGTTGTTAGGAAGCTTTTAAAAACGTAAACATATACAGGGTGTTTCATTTAAAATACGGATTATGGACTATGCCAGTCTTGCGTGGATCACCCTGTACATTCAAATTTATGTTTAAAAAGCGCACATTTAAATTTAAAAGTTAAGGTATCTCAACGTTTTTTATTATTTTCTAAAATAAGGACACAAACAATTTTATTCCATAAGTGGTTTCCACACTGTATATATATATATATATATATATATATATATATATATATATATATATATATATTTATTTAATCCAAATTGTAAATGATGCCTTTATAGAATAAACCGCTTTAATTTTTTTCAATAAATTCCAATTTGTGTATCAGTCAAACTCATATGCAAGACTCATACAATAAAGAAACGGTTCAAATAATTACTTTTCACATTTTATAGTTAAGAGAATAATAAGAGGAGGACATTGAACCTAACGTTGGTTTAAGACCATTTCGGCACTTCTTCCTCTTTTTACTCTTATAACACAGTCACGTCTCCATTGTTGAACCTACGCATAGTCTACTTTGTGAAATTGTTCACGTTCTTTCTACCTTAGATAGTTTGACCTTGAGATGTTTCAGTCTCCTGTGTCATTAACAAAAACTTAATTACTCGGTTCACAATTAAACACGACAGGTGGTTGTGGCAGATTTTAATCTTATAAACATTTAAATATAATTTAATTATTTCGATGATTTATTTCCAGGAAGTAGGTAAGTTCCGAAAGTAGCGCAAATGAAATATGCGAATTATGTTGTAGTAACGTTAATCAAGGCAAACAATTCGAACATAATATAAATCTATTTAAAAATAAAAAGTGACAATTATTTTCGAGTACCTATTTGACAGAGAATAAAAATAATGGTTTGAAAGGGAGTGTATAAGAAAGTACTAAAACAGATGACGCGGGAGAGCGATCCTATATCTTATAGTTAGATATAACAGTGTATTACACATAGTTTGATATACTATAAAATATAATTATAGAAACATTACTCAAAAGAAAATAATAATTATTTATTTATATAATTATTTAAAAAATTTTTAAGAAAAAGTTGTAAATCACATGTATACTACAAATTTGCACCTACGGGCTAGGGACCGTAGCCCTTACCAAAAAATCTGCTAAAAAACTAGAAATAACGCAAAGGGCAATAGAATATTACTGAGATACAATATCAGGAACACTGTGATAAGATTAAGAACGAAGATCAGCCATGATTAAACCCATATGGAGCTTTGACCTACATATATGGGACCAGCCAGCAACTTTAACTTGGAAATCATACAGTGTTTCCAAATAAGGCATTGAGAACAATAGTGAACGCTCCATGGTACGTCCACAACGTAATAATAAGGGAGAGAGAGACCTAACAGTTCCCAGCATCAAAGAAGAGAGCAGCAAATACAGTAAAAATTATAAAGAAAGACTTAGTGAGCATTCAAATAATTTCGCGAATAAATAGTTAAACAGAGATGGTGAAGTTCACAGACTGAAGCATTTAAACCAACTGACATATCAAGCAGATTTTAGAAAAATTATAGCCGTTACAATTTATTAAGTACTAGCTATACATTAGTTGGTAATTTAGAAAGAACAAATTTTATTGGAATTCTTACCTACATGTCTTATTACCAAACGGCAACAGATGCACCTTTCATGAATCTAAACTGTGTGTCTTGTATTGTCTCTTTGGGTCAATACGCAAAATCTGTCATTTTTTGCTAACTTTTCGGTTTTGTGTAGGATATCTTACGTAAGTTTCAAAGTAGGCCACTGAATGGTTTTAGCAAGAGAACAAGTTGCTCTAACAATTAGTCGTATAAAACGAACATTTTCTTTGTTAATTTTGGAAAGACTATACAGTAGCGATGGCAGTATTTTTTTTCTTTTTAATATTATTCTTAATTTCTTTATATCAATTATCAGAACCAATGACTACGTGGCAGAAACACGACCGGACACAGAGAGGACAAAAAGGATGTTCGAAACAGCAGAGATAAAAACGCTAAAAAATGGATGGTAACACACTCTATGGGACAGAGCTAGAAATACAGATATACTACGTAGATGCAAGGTGGAGAACATCAAGGACTTATTAAGAAATAAAAGAGTAGAATGAAACGATCATATGAGCTGAATAATAACAGAGTAATAAAGACGACAAGAGACGGTTCTTTAAGAAGCAGACGATCAGTAGGAAGACCACGTGAACGATCGAACGAAAACTTACTGGAGGCACATTGAAAAACAGACAGAGTCATGTCTACATAGGAAGAAAATGAAAAAATCTTTTTAGTGGAAGTAGCTTGGTCAAATTAATTACATTTTCTTCAGAACAGCTTTAGTAAAGTCCATTTCACTTCCATAAAAGCAAAATTTTAGAATAACTTTTTTATTAATTTCTGGACATAAATCAGTTGGTTTTGTTGTTTGCAAAGTTTTTAAAGTATAACACAGTATATATTATTTCATAAATAGTTTTTAACACATTTAAATACTTAACTATTTTTATTACAGCTCATTAAACTTACAGCAATGGAGTAAAACAAGCTTTAAACATTCTAGGCATGTATTCACAAACTATTATAAAATGCAACTAATTTCTATATATTTTTATATCTAAACTGTGATTATAATCAAATACATGCATACAAAATGTTTGCAGATATTAGTTAGCTATTGCAAATATTTGTAATTATATGCAATGTAAACAGAGGGGAATTCAGGAATAACAATAAACAGCTGCACTTCAAAAGGATTCGCTGCATCTGTGCATTATTTTAATATTATGTTAAAAGTCAAATACATATTTATTGCTAAACATATGATATGATTACTCACTATTATCCGTAACTTGATTTTTGTTAGAATCGACTTTCATATTTTTCTCTAGAACTTTTTTATGAATCTTATGACTAAAATATGAATTATAATTTAATATTTTTAGTAAAAAATCTTATTTTAGAAACATTTTTCTTTAAATGCCTAAATAATAATTGTAAAAGAAACAGATATGAAGATTTGTTATATTCCGCTATTTTTCAGAATCATTATCATTGGTGCTACAGCCCTATAAAAGAGTCTCGACTTTCCGAAGTCTATTACGCCAGTTAGTTCTATCCATTGCCAACTGTTGCCAGTTTGCTGCGCCTACTTTTCTACCATCCTCATCTACACCATCCTTCCATCTGAGTTTTGGCCTACCCCTACTTCTACTTCCCACAGGTTGTGACATAAGGATTCTTCTAAGAGGGTTGTTCTGCGGTGATCTTGCCAGATGTCCTGCCCATCTTAGCCTTCCTATTTTTATGAGAAATACTACGTCTTTACCACCAAATATATATTTATATCTGTGATATATCTCATAGTTGTACCTCCTTATCCAAACACCATTTTCACAGATGCCACCGAACATTCTTCTCAAGATCCTTCGTTCAAATATGGGCAGGAGGTTTTCATCTGCCTTGGAAATGGTCCATGTCTCCGGTCCATATGTCAACATTGGTTGTATAAGGGTTTTGAATATGGTTGTTTTTGTTTTTTGGTTTAAGTTTCTGCTTCTCACATGTCTACGCAATCCAAAATATCATTTTTTTGCTATTAAGGATTATTCTTAGCTTGATTTCTTGACCATAATGTGAATTATAAGGATTTTGCTTTTTATTTTTTAATGTTTTGTTTTTTTGTTTATAATTTAAAATTTTTAGTAAAAAATCTTATTTTACAAACGTTTTTCTTTAAATCCATCAATAGTAATTATAAAAGAAACAGATATAAAGATCTGATATATTCCGCTATTTTGCAGAATATGAAAAAGAAAAAAATCAAAGAGGCGTCCCTTAAGAAAAATGTGTAGCAAACCTATTAGCAGAATGTAGCAGGTTTTGGTTGCCGATACTAAAAGAAGAAGTCAACAATAATAATATTGTTCTGAAGCTATTTTCTTGTGGCATTGTGAATTAATTACTATTAAACTGGGAATAAGCCACAATTAAAGATAAAAATACGTTTATTGACGTTTCAATTTCCACTTCGGAAATCGTTCTCAAAATACAAACAGTAAATTAAACAAATTTTGTTTTTTGTTACATAGTGAAAAATTCTTCTAATAATTTAATTTTATCTGACTCATTTATATTGACAATTCAGACATACATTATGCATTTTAAAGTAGACGACTTTAAAATGATATTGCCAATATTGTTGAGTTGCGCTCCTGGGACGACTTTACTTATAAGATAGTTCATTCGATTACATGAAATCAACTTTAACTTGAGAATATCCGTCAGAAAAAAAATCATAGCATGTAATTCGTCTTTAAAAAGACAAACACATGACATGATGACAGTAAAATTCTCCTGTTAGTGATTCCATAGTAAATTATGAGGGAAAAAACCAGGAAAAAAACCTCATAATACTATCCCGACATTGTAAGTATTTGTTCGTGAATTTAGTTTACCTTCAACAAACATCAAAATTCTGATTTTATATGTTACGTTATTTAAAAAACATAAATGATGTATCCTCTATATGTTACTGACTTACTAATACTGGTATTTTCTTATTAATAACTTCCTCTTTCAATATTGGTAACCAGATCCTATTACATTCTGCCGAGGAATTTGCGACACAATTGGCTTCATTTAGCATAATTAGAGCCGCTTCTTTGATTTTTCTTTTTTTACCATCAGTTTCTTTTAGGACTACATTTGAATTATTCCATTGAACCCTATGTTCATTATCCCATGCGTGTTCACAGATTTGAGATCTATCAAATTCTCTATTTTTGTGTGTATGCCGTAGGATCTCGTTCTAAGTTGTTCTGTTCTATTCGATCGATTGTTGAAAATTCCTTATTTTATAACGATAAAGGATAATCATTTTTTAATAAAACAGATGTTAACAAATGTTTTTCCTCCAAGAATGAATTTTCGTTAGAACAAGTAATTTTGGCTCTATCGTATAAGGATTTAATTATTCCATTTTTACATTAATATTGTGATTCGATTTGAAATTTAAATTTCTATTGGTGTGTGTTGGTTTTCTATACACCTGAGTCTCATATCCAATATCGTTCTTAGATATTAAAACATCCATTAAAGGTAGTGTGGTATTATATTCCTTTTCCATGGTAAATGTTATTGTCTCTTCTTCATCGTTTATATCATTTAGGAATGTGTCCAAAAACTCTGATCCATGAGGCCATATTGAGAATAAAATTAAAGATCTATTAATAAACGGACCTTATACAAAATTAACAAAAGATCCAACAAAGCCTTTGGAAAACAAATATATAGAACTTTATTCAAGTTTAAAGATGTTTTAACAAGTCATCAGAGAGGATTAATTACACCTCATTACAGTAAGACTCCTCATTTTTATGGAGTACCGAAAATTCATAAAACGAATATACCACTTAGACCATTTGTAGTACCATGAATTCTCCTTGTAGTCAGCTATCAAAATTTTTATTAAATATTTTAAAACCATTTACAAATAAAAATGACACATTCATAAAAAATACACAACATTTTTTAAATAAATTATCAAATATTGAATTTAGTTCAAATCATACTTTGGTAAGTTTTGACATAAATAGTTTATTTACGAATGTGCCATTAAATAAGACTTTAAGTATAGTCAAGACAAAATTAGAGAGTGATGATTCATTGGCAACTAGAACAAGACTAAACATATCGGCTATAATGGAGTTATTAACATTATGTACTGATAATACATATTTTCAACTAAATAATGAATTCTATAAACAAAATTTTGGTCTAGCAATGGGCTCTAGTTTATCTCCATTCTTAGCCGATATATTTATGGAAGATTTTGAAACAAATATCATTTCTAAACAAAATTTCAAACCCACAGTATGGTGGAGGTATGTAGATGATGTATTCTCAATATGGCCTCATGGATCAGAGTTGTTGGACACATTCCTAAATGATATAAACGATAAAGAAGAGACAATAACATTTACCATGGAAAAGGAATATAATAACACGCTACCTTTCCTGGATGTTTTAATCTCTAAGAACGATACTGGATATGAGACTCAGGTGTATAGAAAACCAACACACACCAATAGATATTTAAATTTCAAATCGAATCACAATATTAATGTAAAAAAGGGAATAATTAAATCCTTATACGATAGAGCCAAAATTACTTGTTCTAACGAAAATTCGTTCTTGGAGGAAAAACATTTGTTAACATCTGTTTTATTAAAAAATGATTATCCTTTATCGTTTATAAATAAGGAATTTTCAACAATCGATCGAATAGAACAGAACAACTTAGAACGAGATCCTACAGCATACACAAGGAATAATATGAGGAAAAATAACAATACCGTACATAAAAGGATTATCAGAAAAAACTTAAAAGGATAGGAAATAAATTCAACATTTCAACAACATTCAAAACAACAAGCACGTTGAGATCTATTTTGTCCAAAACCAAACCTAACAATGAACAAGAAAGGACAAAGAATTGCATTTATAAAATACCTTGTGAATGCGATCAGTTTTATTTAGGTGAATCATCAAGGCCATAAATGTTAGAATAAGTGAACATCAATCTATATTAAAAATAGAGAATTTGATAGATCTCAAATCTGTAAACACGCATGGGATAATGAACATAGGGTTCAATGGAATAATTCAAATGTAGTCCTAAAAGAAACTGATGGTAAAAAAAGAAAAATCAAAGAAGCGGCTCTAATTATGCTAAATGAAGCCAATTGTGTCGCAAATTCCTCGGCAGAATGTAGTAGGATCTGGTTACCAATATTGAAAGAGGAAGTTATTAATAAGAAAATACCAGTATTAGTAAGTCAGTAACATATAGAGGATACATCATTTATGTTTTTTAAATAACGTAACATATAAAATCAGAATTTTGATGTTTGTTGAAGGTAAACTAAATTCACGAACAAATACTTACAATGTCGGGATAGTATTATGAGGTTTTTTTCCTGGTTTTTCCCTCATAATTTACTATGGAATCACTAACAGGAGAATTTTACTGTCATCATGTCATGTGTTTGTCTTTTTTAAAGACGAATTACATGCTATGATTTTTTTTCTGACGGATATTCTCAAGTTAAAGTTGATTTCATGTAATCGAATGAACTATCTTATAAGTAAAGTCGTCCAGGAGCGCAACTCAACAATATTGGCAATATCATTTTAAAGTCGTCTACTTTAAAATGCATAATGTATGTCTGAATTGTCAATATAAATGAGTCAGATAAAATTAAATTATTAGAAGAATTTTTCACTATGTAACAAAAAACAAAATTTGTTTAATTTACTGTTTGTATTTTGAGAACGATTTCCGAAGTGGAAATTGAAAACGTCAATAAACGTATTTTTATCTTTAATTGTGGCTTATTCCCAGTTTAATAGTAATTAATAATAATAATATACCAACATACCAGTGGATTAAGAAAATACGAGACGCATCGTCTTCAATCATACACAATACACATGCAACACACAAACACAATAGACGAACGCTTACCTATACAAAAACGTTTAAGCACATACAAATAATGCAGAGACCCACATAATAATCAGAATTTTGACGTTACATAGGGCATAAAATCCACCGTCATATTTTTTCAGCTACGCATGGCTAAAAATTCTTTTGTCAAATCTGTCTCAAATCAGTCTTTGTCTCATGTTAATCTTCTACCTTGATCACCTTTGTCGTCAATTCACGAATTTGCCTCCATGGAACATACTTTTGTATAAAAAAATGTCATTTTTTTTAAATTTAGTTTTATTTTGTTTCATTTTCTGAAAACTGCTTCAAGTTTTAATATGAAGATTTTTATGGGAGTTATAAATATGCGAACATATTACGATTTTAATTTTTTTTATATACTGATGTATATTGGGATGAGGTGACTTTTGTTATGTGGAAAAAAGGAAAATTGACGTAATTGTAGATATCGGTTACGTAACAATCCTCTTTGGCCGGGTATCACAAAAAAACTTAATGTATGGGCTGGTAAAATAGGCAACAGAATAATTGGATCCAGTAAGTAATTCCCGTAAGTATTTTCTATTGGTTTTTTAATTTAGAAATTTAAATAGTTAAAACTTTTAGACAATAAATAAATCACAAGCAACAGTATTTGGTTGCAACATGATGGAATTCCACATCCTTATCTAAGTGGGGATAGGTAATGTTAAACGAATGTATTTTCCAGAAGATATATTGAAAGGCATACTTTACAGCGAAACAGCTCCCGTGACCACCCGATATGAGTCGATTAGACTATTATCTATAGAGCCGCCGTTTATAAAACAGGACCTGCTAATTTTCAGGAATTAAGGGATAGGATTATCGTAGAGATAAGAACAATTAAGCAGTCTTGTATGTTGCAAAATAAATTCCAAATTTTTAAAGACCGCATGGTTGTTGTATTAAAGTAAACGGAAAACATTTTTAGCATTTGCTGTAATCGCCTTTACTTTATGTTATCTAACCTAAAAGTAAGTTTTCTACTTGTTTAGTCTTTCAATGAGGACCTTCGTTTATCACGACAAAAATATCGAAAGATTTGTCTTCAGTTATTGCTCGTTTTCTGTGCCATGACTTGCGTAAACCATTTACTGCACCAATTTTCCTAAGATCTTTACTAATGTAGTACATTATATCTTATTATGGGATTTCTGTTAGAATATAAAATATTAAAGATTAATTAAATTAAACGAGTTTATTCAATCGTGCTATTTAATGAATTATTTTAAGTTGGCGGCTATAATATAAATTTAGCAATAATGTAAATACTACTATAAGATCGGCAGTGTAAGTCATTTCCAATTAAAATTTACAGATATAAATTCAAGCCTTTTCCAAGATAATTGAAGTCTTACATATGTAAACCTCTCTCCGTATAAATACCATAACTTGTAATGCTTAATCCTTTTCGGGATTTATGGGCAGTCGTCTGGAATTATTTCTTCTCGACATTTCGTCTACAACTGCTACAGATATCAAAGACGATCAGATGTAACTGTCTATCGCTATCGGCCATCGCGATACACAAAGTTTATGTGTTTAAAATATTAAGATTAAAAAATTGACATATAAATTTATAATATTTGAGTTTTATTTTATTATGCCGTACTTACTAAGGTATTATTGCCGTAGAGTGGTTTTCTTCTACTCGCCTGTATTTCATAGTTTATGATGAGTAAGTTTGGTTATTCTTAACTTAATATGTAGGTGTTCCTTATAATAACATACTATTTGCCTTTGAGTGAAACGTATCGGAACAGAAAAGTTACGTACCATAAAAACAATTAGCACAAGTTTCACCAAGGTTAAAGTAAAAGATATACATAGTCATTTTTGCTCTTAACAATAATTTTTCAATTATAATTTCAGAAGTAATTTATTACTGCCAGTGAAATAAATACTAATCATAACACTAAGTATTTAATGTATATTAATTCTTACCTAGGATTACTAATGCTTGAAGATACTATATTTAAAATAAGAATTGCTAGATAAGTTAAAACGTGAATTTAGTGCATGAGAAAAGAAACTGTAGACTGTATAAAATTAACTTCAATTATATAAGAGCATACACGAACTAAAATATAATAATACTAAAAGTTGTATATTCCTGAACAGAAAATACTTTTCAGATTATAGAGACAGACTTTTTTCAGAGATATTTGAAACCAGATATCATTGTATTTGATTTTATGCCAGATTTATATCATTTGTCTTTTACTTTCATTGGAATATTTATATTTTACCAAACACATTACCCCTTTACATTTAATCCTTTCTTCTGTAATTCTAGTCGATATTCATATATTTCCACATTACTATGCAATACTGAGCTCAGATATTTAAACTTGTCACTTTTCACAAAGTTGTAATTCCATTGTTAAATGAACATTATAAATACTCTGTTTTTGTTCTAAATTTTAAATATAAGCGTAAAGAGTATGTAAGCTGCAGTTTGATAATGCTACAAAGAAAAAATCATACAAAATAAATTCAAACTCTAAAAATTTAGGGGAGAAACGCTTATAATAATATATAATCACGACCTAACTGCATTAGAAAAAGAAATGCACAAAGAAATAAGACAACAGAATAAAGGAAGAAAAAAATGAAAGAAAATTTAGTAAGAATTTGATTCATTAAACTAACTATAAAAACAAAGAATGCAAATAGAACAGGAACGGAGGAAAACTAAAAATAACAAAAAACTAAAAGTAAATGATAGATTGGAATAGGTATAAGTTAACGAACATGTAAATGAGTAAGGAAAAAAGTACAATAAATACTAATGGACGGAAAGAGAAGTGCAAAAAAGGAAAACAAGGAGAATAGAAAAGAAATATGGAAGTTGGTAACCTGGAATAGTAGAAAAATGCAAGGCAAAAAAAGAACAGGAGATGGAGTTTGAAGTAATAGGGCTAGATATACTGACAATAACTATAACTACGAAAAAAGTACTAGGAGTGATAAAAACAGAAAATGATCATCTATTTATATATAGTAAAATAAATTAAAACAAGAGAGCAGCAGAAGGGTGGGATGCATAATTACTAGACATCAGATTAACAGAATAAATAACTAATTGGGAAATCTGGTCAGAGAGAATAGTATCAAATGAAATAAAAGACAAAAGAAATAATTTAAAAACAATAATAATTGTATATGGCCCAAACGATGATGGCTGGCTTATTACAAGGATAAATTCTGGAAAGAATTAGCAAAACAAGCAAAAGGAAATATATATGTAGTAGGTGCCTTTAATATCAAAATAGGCGCAAATAACCAGGAATATATAGAGGTATTAGGAAAATATGGAGAAACAGCACGAAATAATAATGGCATAAACATATCAGACTTCTGTATGACGTACAACTTAGTGATAACTAATACATTCTTTGACACAAAAATATTCACAAGTACACAAGAGAAGTTAAAAGTAGAGAAGAAAAATCTATAATTGATTACATGTTGGTAAAAAAAAATAACAAGACAAACGTAATAGAAATAAAAGTTAGAAAGGGTCTAAAAATAGGAAGTGACCACTATTTAGTAGAAATGAAAGTTTGAGGCCGTTCAAATATAGTACAGTCGACAGAGAGTTGACCCTTAAAAATCATACGAACAAGCTGAATTTTACGCAGAATATTAATTTTTGGGACTCCAAAAAGACGCAAAAAAGTTTACTACTTCTACCCCGAGCTTCTCCCTAAAAACTCCCCTCAGGTAGGAGGGTTAAAAAACCAAAAAAAAATATATTTACCTAGAATCTATGCACCGTAAAAAAATGTTCAAATTAAAAATGTAGATGAGATAGTTTTAAACAAAAATCTTTATTAGCACTTTTTATGTAGAATAAACCGTTCTCATAGAAACAACGCTTGAAGCGACCGTCGATTTTGAATGTCAGTTATGCGCGCGAAATCAATGTTTAACACGTTGCTGCCGTCTCGGTCTATGTGACCGAGAAAAAATTGCCTGAATGCCAGCGAGGTCTGTTTGACCGAGAATTTTAATGTAACTGTGATGCGGTCTCGGTGACTATGTAGTGAACGGAAAGTATTACAAAATCCTCTACGACAGGCAACGTGTTAATAAACTTTGTATAATCCTACAGTAAAAATTGGATATCTTTTGATCCTCATATCATATCGACAAAAATCAAGATGCGTTTTCAAGGTTAAGAGTGCAGTTTTTGTATTTTGCTGCGAATAACCTAGTTTTTTATAAGGTGTTAAATAAATAAACGTGGCGCGATTTTTGCCATTTTTTATGATTCTCGTGAGATCAATAGAATTGATCACTTTTATTGACCAATCGTAGTAAAATTTCCATTTTTAGAGATCAATATTTAAAACCTATGACATGGAATTTTAATTTTGGTTTGTGGCAACAAATATTAGTCATTTAAAATATAAATAAAAAACGCAAAATTTAATCAAACAACGATTTTAACAAAACAAACGATCGCACTCACGGAAAAGCCTAAGAGGCAATTTGGGTGTGGTATTAGCAAAGATAGTTTTTTTACAACTTTAAGCATATTTAATGCCTCACGTGTTGCCAAAACTAAAACTAAAATTTATGGATAAGTTTTAAAGGTTAGCCTATTATCGAAACTCTAGTGGCAGTCAATGAAAGAGATGATTATTGATCTACGTTATTTATAACACTTTTAAAAATCTGAGTTTATTGCCACAAAACACAAGATGCTACAAGCTAACTCTTTACCTTTAAAACGCATCTTGATTTTTGTCGATAGGATACTTAAATTAAAAGATATCAAAATTTTTATTGATCATTGATTTTGTGCGTGCGTATCTGCCATTCAAAATCGACGCTCGCTTCAAGCGTTGTTTGTGAGAGAACGGTTCATTCTACACAAAAAGTGCAAATATACATCTTTAAGTAAATTATCCCAGCTACATTGTTATTAAAACATTTTTTCTAAGGCGTACAGATTCCTGGTAAATCGAGGTTCAGTAGCATTTTCATTCCAGTCTTTGACGACTGGAGTAATAATCCGATTTCTATTCCATAAACTATTTTAGATAGGTTAAGTACGTCCATATAGAAAAAAATGGCAAACTTCTATACGGTCTAGTTTTTGTTGTGCAAGATTTTTAAAAAAAATTTAATATAAAAAAATTAGATTGCAAAATTATTATGAAAATCTATTAAATCGATTTAAAATAAAGTTTGGTGAGCTGTTTTATCATGTTATGAAGATTTTCTAGACGAATTATGAAAGTCTCAAGCACAAAAAAATTGTTTCAAAAAAGTGGTTCAATTAAATAAGAAAAGGCTTATTTCTCCCTTTTTTTTAGATTTATTGCTATTTTTCAGCAACATTAAAACATTTGTAACTTACGTATCGTATATAAAACTTAATTGTTGCGATGTTATTTAATTACAACTAGGTTCCAAAACGTATTGGTTTAACGTTATAAGCAAGAAGTAGAAAAAATCGATGTTCTTAGTATTCTTTTAAGAAATTTGACAGGCAAAAACCCAAAAAGAAAAAAAGGTAGACCATGACAAACATGAGATAGAACCCAGGAAACATTACCGAAAAAAAAAAATGGAACAACATGGACAGAAGCACGAACGCTGGCCAGAAATATGAAGGAATGAGTCACCTTTGTAAATAATGTAAAAATACAGTAGAATATAGTTAGGTTTACAAATAAAATTAAGTTTGATAATAATATTGAATTGAATTTGTATTATAATGTATTGTCGTCCTACACGACTATATTATAATATCAGGGTTTTTAAATGTATATATATATATATATATATATATATATATATATTATAATATATTTATATTATATGTATTATAGTTATTCAGTATTTCAGTAGTCGCTTGTATATGTAATATGCTAAAAGTTGTAGCATCTCTATTTCCTCTGGTATATGTTCAACCAACACCAAAAAATATTCTCAATCTTTTTGCGTTGCTGAGATTGATAATATAAACATTTCTGGATATTGCGCGTCAAATAAACAGGAATATTTCCGTTAATGCGGAGAAGAGAATGATGAAATAACTCTACTTTGGATCACGATAGTAAGTCGGGTTCATTATTTAGTCCGGATTTTCTTCTAATTTGTTATTGTTTTTATTGGTTGTTCATTTTTTTATCAAAAAATAGTAAAGGTAAGATATAGATTCAGAATAGATAGCTTTAGATGTGTAGTCTTCAAAGCTGGCAATTTTTTTAAGTTGAGAGGTAAATTTGGTCTCAAGATTTGGTCTGTTGGCAGTTTGTTGCACGTTGGCTTGCAGTTGTCTCTTTGGGCAGTTAGATTGAGAGGGTGCAGTTTGTTATTATCCAGGACAATCCGAAGCCTGAGTCAGTACTCCCCAGGAATTGTTCATTTTGTGTTTCATGGCCATCTCAGACCATTTGCAATTTGTGTGGTACAGTGTTTTTAATTCAATTCCAATCACAAAAAGTTTCTTAAAGAAAATACTAGACAGAGTGATATAAGGTACTTTTTGTTAAAATAATTTTTTCCAAGTAAAAAATAAACATTTTTTTATTAATAAAAAAATTTTTTGCTTTTATGACAAACTAAAAGTTATAAATAAATAAAATTATCTCTCTCTCTCTCCTGTCGTTTCCTCATTGCTGAGGATCGTGATTCCCTACAATGCGGGCTGTCAATTCTCTCCATCTCTTGCGATTTTGGGTGCTCTCATGGACTCGGAAAAACGTCTCTCCAGTGGCTTTCTGTACTTGATCTGACCATCGGATAGGTGAGCGTCCTCGGCCTCTACGTCCTTCTACGTACATTATAAGTTTTATAAATTAGCTAATTGTCATAATTAGTCTTCTTTTAAACAAATTTAACTTTAATATTTAATCTATTATTTAAAAAGGTTTCATATTTTATTTCGACAAATGGCAGTCAGTATTACCCTTTTTTGACATTTGTTACATAACCATAATCTTAAAAATAATCCGAAGCAAGAAATCGAAATTTATATCATTGTCGTTCTTAACTCTCAAATAATTTTCAAGCTCTTACTATTCACTAATGGCCTGAGGAAAACAATTATTAATCAGATGGATTGACGCCATGGAAACAACCTTTACTAGTGCAGTATTAGTTGGAGTGTTCGTCCGAAAAGAAGTTTATGAAAGACACTCTCTCCAAACTCTAAAATTTCGCTTTATTAGGCCGAGTCTGACACGGTTTCTCTGCGTTTTTTTGTTTTTCCGACATGTTCGAGTCGTTTGACGCGGTAACCTGTATTTATCATCAGACAATTTTATTTTTGTGTTTTTCGTAGAATTTTTAAGCTATTTAATTAAAAGAATACATTGTCTGATAAAAATTGTTTCCGATTTTCCTCTCTAATGGGTAAAATTTATTGTTTCGAGAAGATAGAGGAAAATTCCCCAGAATCAAAAAGCAGAAGAAAACCGTGTCGGACTCAGCGATAGTTAAGCGATACTTCGAAAGTTTGGAGAAAGTATCTATCACAAACTTTTTTTGCCGACGGGGCGCTCTAACTATACAAGGTGTTTAAAAAAGGCAATGCCGTACTCTATAACGGCAATACATAACCCAATTCGATTAGCAACAAAAAAAGAGCAAGAAATATACGAGGAAACAATGGAAAGAGAACTAAAAAAGATACAAATAGAAGAGCAAACTGAGAACAAATGGGAAAACATAAAGCAAATAATGAACAAAGCAGCAAAAGAATGTGATAAACAAGAGAATAAAAAGATGAAAGACTGGTTCGACATAGAGTGCCAAAAAGAAATAGAACTAAGAAAATCATTAAGGATGGAAATGATCACGAAAGAAACAATAGAGACAAAGAATAGATATAGGGAGCAAAGACAAAAAGTAAAGAGGGTGCTGAGAGAAAAGAAGAGAAAACACATAGAAAATAAGCTAAAAGAAATAGAAGAGAATTACAGAAATAAAAAAATAAAAAACCTATATCAAGGTGCTAGAAATGAAAAAAAAAGGTTTCCAACAAAAACCCATATTCGTTAAAAACAAAGCAGGAAATAATATAAGCGGGGAAGCAGAAATAGTCGAAAGATGGAAAGAGTATTTTGATGAATTACTAAATGGCAATAATAAGTCAAACCAAAGAGAATATATGCAAGCAGAAGCAAGAATTGAACACATAGACGACATAGAAGATAATTCACCCAGCAAAAAACAAATCGAGGAAATCATAAAAAATCTGAAAAACAACAAATCCCCTGGAAGTGATAACATAACAGCAGAGATGATGAAATATGGTGGAAAACTGCTAAATAATTGGATATGCAAGATCATAAAAGAGATATGGATAAAAGAACGAATACCAGAAGATTGGAAGGAAGCCATTATTTGTCCATTACACAAAAAAGGAGACAAAACAGAATGCAGTAATTACAGAGGAGTAGCGTTACTAAATACCATATATAAAATCCTATCAAAATCGATAAAAGATAAGCTGGAAAAAGAAGCTGAAAATATAATAGGCGAATACCAGTGTGGATTTAGACGAGGGAGAAGCACAACGGACCAAGTATTCATAATAAGAGAGTTACAAGCAGAAAGCTATGAACACAACTTACCAACGATAGCGCTATTCATCGACTTCCAGCAAGCATACGACAGAATAAAAAGGAAGGAATTAAAAGAGACCCTTGAGGAACTGGAGTTAGCAGAAAGTTGCGTAACATGATACATCTTACTTTAGAGAATACAGAAAACAGAGTCAAAGTAACAATCATGCATCGGACAAATTTATAGTAAACGAAGGATTAAGGCAGGGCGATCCTTTGTCATCATTACTCTTCAATTTATGCCTAGAAAAAATAATGCGAGAAGCGAGAATTAATAGAGAAGGACTCCTATATCATAAAAGACACCAAGTTTTGGCATTTGCGGATGATATAGTGTTGCTGGCAAGAGGAAAAAAAGAGCTACAGGAGATAGTACAGAGAATAGTAAAAGCAGCAAAGAAAATGGGACTTTACATAAATGAAACTAAAACAAAATGTATGCAGTGGACAGATGATCAGTTTAGGGATGGACAAAAGTTTAAAGTAGAAGTAGAAGAAAGATTATCATACGAATTCGAAATGGTGGAAAGATTTACATACCTAGGTACAATAATATCACGTAAACCTAACATTAAAGAAGAAATACAAGCTAGAATAATGGCAGCCAATAGAAGTGTACATGCTCTTAGTGGAATGTTGAAAAGCAAGTTTTTATCAAGAAAGGCAAAAATACAGTTATACAAAACAACTATACAACCAATAGCAACATACTGCAGTGAGACGTGGACAATGACAAAAAATGAACAAAATCTACTGGAGATATGGAAAGGAAAATCTTGAGGAAGATATATGGAGGAATAATAAGGGACGGTTTATGGATAAGAAGATCAAATGATGAATTAAAGAAATTATATAATCAACCTAACATAATAGGAGTCATAAAGGCACAGAGACTAAGATGGCGAGGTCACCTAGAAAGGATGCCAAACACGAGGACTCCAAAAAGGGTACTAAACTACAATATAACTTCAAAAAAGAGAAAAGGAAGGCCAAAAAATAGATGGAATCAGGAGGTAGAAAAAGATATGGAAGAAATTGGACTAGACGGCCAGAAAAGAAAAATGAATAACAAGAAGGAATGGAGAAAAGTCACATATCGAGCCAGAGAAGATCTCAGTACATAAAGGAAAGCGAAAATGAAGAAAGAACAAAATTCTTTAAGCCATGGGCCTCTAAAGGCCTTATGTGCATTGTATATAATACCGTCTCTAGGACAGACTAGATGGACACAAACTAAAAGATGATTGAGGTTTGTGTTTAGTGAAAAATTTTTGTAACTCCATCTGTTATCACGAACTATAGGGCGTCAAAGAAAAAAAATGTTACAAACATTTTTTTCTACGATTTTGTCAAACTACTTTCAACTTTGGTAATGAAATTTTATACAATATGTGTCTTGGAGGCTTGATACATCCATGAATTTTGTTTTTATATCTGACTCTCATAGAGGAAGCTAGTTAAACGGTTTTGTACCAAGGATTATTTCAACAATAACTTTTTGTAAGGGTAGAATTATTAATCAAAAGTATCCCAGTGAACAATTTTACACCACACAGGTATTTCTTGCGTTAAAACTCGGAAACAGTTTTCAGGAATATTATGATTTAAAAATTAATAAAGTAATAACCAATGCTGGTATATAAGTCAATACATCTAATAGTTATAATCTCGAATTTTCCTCTAAGTTTGCCATGGTTAACTGACACTATTCTGGCTGTTATGACGATAAGTCAACCAATAATTAGATTTTTGAAACACTGTTATTGGTAAAATTAGATATCTGCTCAGTCAAAATATACTCATATGTTGAATACACCGATATAATTAACCTGTTAGGCGAGGAGTTTTAGGAAACTACTAGGGCACATTTTGACGCTTTATGCAGGAAAGTTATCACAGAGGAAAACTTACAAGTAAAAAAAAGTTAAGAGCACATTAAGACCTATTGAACGACGTTGTCGAGAAAACTGGAAATGTGAGATTTTTCAAATAATAATAAATTCTGGAGACCATAAACAACAAAAACAATTAAATAAAGAAAATATTATTTTAAAGTTTATTTGATCAACATCCCACCAGTTAGCGTAAGGGAATTATTGGCAAGACAATGGCAACAAATACCGTCTTTCCTTTAAGTATTTGGCAGCTATATATCCATATCGATTCACAGATAAACTACCAAGAGCTTTCTGTCCAGACCGATCTACCGGGTTAGAGTACATTTTTTGTAAGCAACATTTGCAAGAAATGACCAGCACTCAATTCAAAATTTTTTAAAATGCAATCTTTTTTACTGACAGATTTCAGTGTTTTAATTATTAAGGCATAAGAACAAAGGTTATCTTTGATAAACCATAATAAAGCTTCGAATAATAAATTTTTCAATGAGTCGAGAACTTTAAGTTTGACACTATTGTCGAATATGTCTTGGTGGTTGGGTCTCTTTTTGCACAAGACTTATGTTAACCAGTTTTTCCTCGACGAGTCCCACCTTAAACTAGACTAGATTAAAAAATATTAATCTTTTTAGCTTCCCTCCATTGGTTTTTTTCCAAAGAATTTGGATTTATATCCCACAGAGAGGATAAAATAAAATTTACTTTTTAATGTTAATATCTTGGTCATACGAGTTTTATTGTTAAGTCGAATTTCCTCACAACCAAAAACAAAATTCTAACTATTTTGACCTGACACTTCACCAATACAAAAACTATTAAGTAAATGTGACTCTTCCAGTTTTACCTTACAATGATCTAAACTAACTAGATCGTAACCACTGTTTAAAATTTGTTTTAATTATAATATTAAGAATTCCAAAAATTGGGTTAGAAAAACATTACATTTTATATTTATAATCAATACAGATATAGATTAAACACCTAAAAAAGGTAAACACACACAGTATGCTTATTAGAATTAATTAATTTTTCACATATCGATTTAGCTTGCCATGAAGAACACGTGATAAAATTTTTAGGTTTATCTGTTTTTTTCGTGTCTGCATGAATTTTTTGGTGATAAAAGGCATTCAGTTTTCATGAATTATCCGTGTTGTGTAGCTGATTGAGAAGCCTTTTTTATTGCTCAAAATGTCTAGAGATCGTAGAATTCACCGGGTGCCACAACTAGTGACTTTGAGACGGGTCGAATTATTAGGTTGCGTAAAGATATATTGATAAAAGAAGTTTCTAGGAGGACAACAGACCTTACTCAACATACTGAAGTTTGAACGAACGTGGACCCAAGAATGCCGAGTATACCGAGCGAGGGTTCGGTATACTCGGCATTCGGAGTATACCCCAGAGGGACTACAGAGCGAAGATCGTCAACTACGACTTCTGGCTCTAAGAGTCTAAGATACAGATTCAGTTATACTCACAGCTAAATATTGAAGTAACCGTATTTTGGTGTAGGAAAAGAATACTATGGGACCAGGAATGGAATCAGGTGGTCCTATCTGATGAATCCGCTTCTGTCTGGAGATCCACGATGGTCGGGCAAGGCTGAAAAGACGACGTGGTGAAAGACGAGCCCCCATAAGTTGATAGAGAGCGGTACATTTATCACACTGTGGAAGTTATGGTGAGACGTGCTATTGCTTATGTTAGCAGATCACCACTAATTTTTATAAAAGGCAATATGGCATCCCAACGCTACATTTAGAATAAAGTGGAGATTATCTTATTCTATTCTTAAACAGCATCCAAAACCCGATTTTTTAGTAAGACCATGCCCGACCTCATATTGGCAGAGAATTGTTAGCATTCATGAATCATCACCACATCAGCCATTTAGCTTCGCATTAAGACTACCTGATCTGTCTTCAATTGAACATGTTTGAGACATAGTAGCTAGCAGGCTCTTGAATTTTCAATACCATCCACAAACTTTAGCAGCGCTTACTCACGAAGTTGCAGTAGTCTGGAATGAGATACCTCAACAAGATATAGTCACACTCATCAAAACGATGACAAGGCGTGTCAATGAGTGTTTAAGGAATTGTGGATCCTCAACACATTATTGGACCAGCTTTAGCTGTAGGTTGACGAATTAAGCTACAAATTTAATCATTTTACTAGTAAGGGACACTAAATATGTATACCAAAAATTACCAAAATCGGATCAATATATTATGCAGGTGTTTACATTTTTTTGTCACTCAGTATATATTACTTATGACAATCAATAAAAATATATACACAATAAAGCTATGAAGGAGGGTGGCTAGAATCAAAACCCACAATCAAAAATTTGCTAAATTCAGTAAGCATTTTTTCCTTAATAAGTACTCCACAGTATTATCAAGAGATTTTGTTAGTTTTGGTGTCAGATACTGATAACCAATCTGCTGTTAAATCAAAGCCACTGATAACCAATCCGCTGTTGAATCACAGCCAAGGAGATCAATGAAAGTAATATTGACCATTTATAAAAGATAAGAATTAAAATTAATAAAATAATTGATAAAGATCACAATCAAATGTTCCATAATCCACATTTCAAATGTACATATTTTTAAAATGAAGATATATAGATAAGCTTTTAAAACAAATATTATGTTTTAAGATTCATTTAAATAAAAGAAAATGTTTAATTGGCAACTAACAAATTTCAATAATATATTAGTACTTCTGTGTCTTTATTGTCGACAATTAAGTTTTTGGATCGTATCACATTTCATTCTAGCTCTCTCATACTCGTATATTAAAATATATTATTATAAAATTGCAATTACCTTAGTACTTTCTATCAAAATGACTGCGCTATTTTATTTGTAGATTTACCTGTAAAAAAAATAAAGATTAGATCTTCAGTTTGATTCAAAATATGTAATATATGTTTTCTGATTTATATATTTAACATTTTATATAACATATATATTATAAATATATACCTAACATAAAAAAAATTTAAAAGGACTCGTAATACTCCAATCGTCAGAGACGGAAATGCCACTGAACCTCTAAAAATCATACAAACAAGCAGAATTTTGCCGAGAATATTAATTTTTGTACCCCAAAAAAGATGCAAAAAAATTTACCACTTTTACCCTCGGCCTTCTTCCTAAAACCCTCCTCGCAAGGGGGTAAACACGAAAAAAAAATCAATTTACCAAGAATCTGTCCACCGTAGAAAACAAATTTTAATTAAAAAGTGTAGCTGAGATAATTTTAAAATAAATATGTTTATAAGCATTTTTTTCTGTAGAATGAACCGTTCTCTTAGAAACAACGCTTGAAGTGACCGTCGATTATGAAGATCAGCTAAGCGCGCGAAATTATTGAAATAAATTATCAATCAGCTGATATAAATTATCAATAAAATTTATATCAGCTCGACGATTAAAAATTGATATCTTTTGATTTCAGTGACCCATTGACAAAAATCAAGATGCGTTGTAAAGGTAAAGAGTTCAGCTTTCGTATGCAGTTTTGTATTTTGCCGCAAATAAACTCAGATTTTATATAGGTGAAATAAACGTGGTGCGATTTTTGCCATTTTTTATGATTCTCACGAGATCAATACAATCTATCCCTTTCATTGACTGGCCACTATAAAATTTCGATTACTACAGCCTAAACTTTAAAACCTATAGCATAAAATTTTAGTTTTGAGTTTTTACAATGTGAGGCATTTGAAATATGCTTAAAAAACTCTGGATTTAAACTTTCACACAACAACCGATCTAAAACATTTAAAACTATTTTTTAATAACACTGGTGCGTTTTTCAAAAGAACAAAATTTCTGCAATAAACCATACACAAAACAGTCTTCTTAAATGCATTTCCCGTGACGTGTGATTGTTTGTAATGTTTATTTGTTATCACAACTTAAAATTGAAATTTTATGTCATAGGTTTTAAACATTGATCTCTAAAAATAAAAATTTTACTCCAACTAGTCAATAAAAGTCATCAATTTGATTGATCTCACGAGAATCGCTAAAAATATCAAAAATCGCGCCACGTTAATATATTTATATAATATTAACATCTATAACACCTTTATAGAAACTGAGTTTATTTTTGGCAAAACACAAAAACTGCATACGAAACCTGAACTCTTTACCATTAGAATGCATATTGATTTTTGTCAATAGGTCACTTAAATAAAAGATATCACTATAAAGGTAATAATTTATACCGTCGAACTGATACAAATTTTATTAAAAATTGATTGCGCGATCGAAACTGACATGCAAAATCGACGGTCGCTTCAAGCGTTGTTTCTAAGAGAACGATTCATGGTACACAAAAAACGCTTATAAACATTTTTGTTTAAAATTATCTCAGCTCCATTTTTACATGAAATTTTTTTTCTACGGTGTAGAGATTCTTGGTAAATTGATTTTTTTGCGTTTTTACCCCCGTGCGAGGGGGCTTTTAGGGGGAAACCTGGGGGTAAAAGTGGTAAACTTTTTGCATCTTTTTGGGGTCACAAAATTAATATTCTCTGTAAAATTCAGTTTGTTCGTATGATTTTAGGGGTCATCTCTATGACAACTGGAATGTATTTAGGTGTATTTAATTTATATAAAGTAGATTATGCAAGGCAAAAAGTGTATCTTATGTAAGTAAAGTAAAGTTTTGTATGTAAGTAAACTTTTACGTGTATCCAGAATTAAGTCGCTCGTTTGTTGTACTCTTTACACGTACACTAGCGACTGGAACGATGCGTTTACAAGTACTAACTGTTTACCGCTAGCGCTAAGAGGGGACGCGGACAAGGGCCACTGGCATGAAAAATAGACCAACTCTCTATTCGAGATAGCCCTGGCAGACAGCACTGGACTGTCGCAAAAAGTGTTAATACAATGCCGTTACTATGCCAGCGCTGCGACTTACTTGATGTAACCTGCCTTTATGTATTGGGTTAGCTACAATATAGAAACTTTAAATATTTTATTTTATATTTAGAGCAGATACCAACGGTATCTGCGGTTACCTAATGGTAAGCTGTGCCAGTTAATTTTTGAAACTTACGCCACGAGTATACCACTCATATAGAATAGATGGAACAACATTCTCAAGTCTAAAATACGGCAGATATTCCAGATGGCTAACAGGTTATATGCATCTATATGCCACTATATTATTGAATTATAGGTGCGATTGACATTTTAATAAGATAACATGATATACACATACTAAGCAATCAGAAATCCTTTTGTGTTTAGAACATTTCCGTGCTAAATTTATGATGACAAAATGTGAAATTCATTGAAGATACGAAAGAAGCTTAAATTTTAAGATATTTGAGATATCCAATTACAGTGTATCTAAAATATAAAAGGTTCTGAAACTTTCTTGAGGCATGTTTAAATTAAATATTATGTTTATCGGAGATAACCCACAATAAATTGCACCAAATTTTATGAATAAAATCATTTAAACTGGGTGTTCGGATTTCTATGTCACTTAGTATATTTATCGCTTTTAGTATATAACTATTGCGAGTAACGTTTGTACCCTCAGGATGATATCAAATTTTAATTGTTTTGTGTGTTTAGGTATATGTTTGTGTATTGTGTGTCGAGTCTAAGTTGAGAAAGTTCACAAAATGACATATTTGGGAACTGTGGTAACGGACCAAAATTGCTTTTTTGAAAATGAAGTCATTTCTTTACAATAACCATCTCAGTTTAGAACTAAGGCAAATAATGGTTAAGTGTTATGTTTGGTCTGTACTTTTGTATAGTGCAGAAGTGTGGACGCTAAAAGTATCAATTATGAACAAAATTGAAGCATTGGAAATGTGGGTTCATAGACGAATGCTAAAGATAGCTTAAACAGTAAGAAAAACTAATGAAGAAGTACTAAGGAGCGTCAACAAAGACAGAGGACTGCTAAAGACTGTTTAACATCGAAAAATGTCTTATCTGGGGCATATAGTAAGGGGAAGTCGATATAAAATTTTACAACTGATTCTTAAAGGCAAAATAGAGGGCCGTAGAGGTGTAGGAAGAAAACAAGTTTCTTGGTTAAACAACATTCGTGAATCGACTCAGATATCAAATGCAGGACAATTATTCCATATTGCAGAAGATCGAGAAGCCTTCGCAATGGTGATCGCCAACATCGGATAGTTCTGATGTGGCACGCGAAGAAGAAGAAGAAGAAGAAAAAACTAATAAAAAAATAAAAGAAATAACAAAATTCCATAATCCATCCAGAAATTATCACCATAAGGGATTTAAAAATGATAACAATACCATATGTAAAGGGCTTATCAAAAAAAATAAAAAGGATAAAAAATAAGTACATCACAACAATATTCAGACCAACCAATAAACTGAGATCTGTTCTATCCAAAACCAAACCTAACAATACACAATACACAAGAGAGATAAAAAACTGCATCAATAAAATACCCTGTGAATGCAACAATTTGTATGTAAAAAAAAATCACTAAGGATAAACGAGAAACTAAATAACTAAAAACAGAGACTTCGACAAATCACAGATTCGCATACATACCTTAAACAATGAGCATAGGGTTCAATACAAAGATGTATCAATTGTGTTAAACGAAACAAACATGAAAAAGAGAAAAATCAAAGAAGCAGCTCTCATCTGCTAAATGTGCCTATCTTTCAGAGATGTTGGCGACCACATTGATCCATCTTATTTTATTCACAGCAAGTCGAAATAGATCAATTGACGTTAGATCAGTTCACTTCCTAAGGTTGGCCAGCCAGGATATACGTCTACGTCCAGGGCCTCTCTTAGCTTCAATCTTACTTTGTAGAATCAACCGTAGAAGTCCGTATTGACTATTACGCCTGAAGTAGCCCAAATAAGCCAATTTTCTGTTCCATATGGTGTTAATATTTTCTTTGTCTTTTCTTAGCCTCTGGATAATAGTTATGTTACTTCTGTGGTGTATATATGAGACCCTTAACATACGTCGGTAGCACCATATTTCAAATGCCTCTAATCGTTTTACAGCATCTTCTGTAAGGCTCCAGCTTTTTACTCTATAGAGAACTACACTAAAGACGTAACATCTAAGAATTCTTATGCGTATATTGATACTTAAAGATAAGTTGCAGAGAATTTTTGTAAGGCTGTTTTTCAATACGAGTTTTTATTTCGTAGCTGTGATCCCAAGTATCCTTAAATCCTCTTATCTTACTTAATCAAAAATAATGTGTAACAAAACCATCAGCAGAATATAGCAAGCTGTAGTTACCAATAATTACAGAAGTCAACAACAAGAACTTTACAATTCGTAGATTAATAGAAACTCAGAGACACATCATCTACAATTATTATACATAATGCATATACAACACATATAACATAAACATGTAATACATAAACATGTAATACATAATAGTATATTACATAACGAGATTTGTAAGAAGCTTATTACATGCGAGTAAAAAAGTTGCGCGCGAGCCGCGTAGCGGCGAGCGCAGTAATTTTACAAGCATGTAATAAGCTTACAACTCAAGTTGTGTACTATACTTTTTCTACCATTATTTTCGTTTATAAAAATAAAAATTAAATTACCACTATATTTACACTGACAGATTAATAATTTTTAATCTGTCAAAATAACGTCTGTTTATTCGTTTCCATGGTAACTCGACCAACTGACTTACGAGGCTTATGTGATATTACACATTTTTATAAAACTGAAGCGTAATTTTTTTTATTACGTGCTAGTCATTACGTGTCAGTATCTGTTATGATGCATTTACTTAGCATCCAAATAGTAGGTAATATACGATTTACTAGTAAGAAAGTAGAAAAACATATAATACTTAAACATATAACACATACACACAAAACAATCAAAATTTGATATCATTCTGAGGCATGATCATCACCCTCAGAATTATCGATCTAGGTCAAGTAAGGCACCCGACAATTTAGAAAAAAATAACCGCCAAACAACTACTGTTTATAATAAAAATCGTTTATAATATTTTTATTAATAATATAATTTCCGGAGTGGAAATCGAAACATCAAATACTAATTATAAAAGTAATTCTCCTTACAATCAATTTTGGCGTAATCCCATAAAAACATAATATTTACCGTATCGAAAATAATTTTATCTCATAATGAAAGGTAAAATTGGGAAACGTACTAAAATTGGAAGAGCAAAGAAAAAAATAATATGCACAAATAATAGACCCATTAAAAGAAATTTGTTAAATGATCCTTACTCCCCTATTTAGTGTTATTGCACAAGCAGTTCAGAGAAGGGTAGTAGGAGTCAAATTATTTAGTAGATAAAATTTCCCGTCTAAAATTTCGAAAAGAAATAGAAAAATAAGATTTGCATTTGCATTAAATTGCAAAGTAGACGATCCAAAAAAAGTACCGTTTAGTGATGATACGCAGCAAGCAAAACTCGGTCTGTGTCAGTAGTTAGGTGAACTATTCTACATCGAGGCTATTGGTCCCATATTTGGGAAAAATGAATGTTAGAGGAATAACACCTCTTTAAAAAACTGGCTGGCCAGGGCTGTTAGTACTCTGTGAGTGCGCCTTGTCTAGGGTTATAGACGAAGACCACAGCGACAAAAAGCCGAGTAGGCTTTAATATATTTAATATAAAATTAGTATTTCTTGGGTTTAGTTTTAGTAAGTAATATTAAATTTGGAAATAGATTTTATTGTCGATTGAAATAAACGTTTCGGCAGGAAACCCTTGCGTTTGTCAATATTCTAAAATGTACAAGATTAGGAACAAAAAGATATTGTTAAATATATAAAATTTACCAAAACATAAAACGGGACACTGACATTTATTAACTGACAAGTAAAAATTGATATCTGGTATCTCATGGGTTACTATCATTAGTATATAACTATTTTCATATGGACGTATTGTCAGTGTCCTGTTTTACATTTTGATGAGTTTTATATATTTTACAATATTTTTATGTTCCTAATCTTGCACATTTTAGAATCTTGATAAAGGCAAGGGGTTCTTGTACATATCTTCTAATTCTTTATTTGTTCTTCTTTTCCATGTATTGTCTACTATCTTGCTTCCAAATATCTTTCTCAAAACCTTCCTTTCACATATTTCGAGCATACCTGTTTTCGCGCCTTTGTTCAGTGTTTCACACTTAACTGACGTAGGTTACACACTGGGTTTGTATAACGTTTTGGTAAATCCTTATTTTGGCATTCCCTAGAATATGTTTACTTTTTAAACAGCCTGTTTAAGTGATACAGCACGGTTTCCTGCCATATTCTTGATTGGAGCTCATCACAGCTCATATTGGTTTGCGCATGTAAAACATCGACCCCAGGTATGATACTTCCACTGCTTCAAATATATATATCTTTTTCACCCGCATACTTCTAATTCTTTTAAAGATTTCCTATCTTTTTTTGTTCACTGTCATCTATCCATTTCCATGTATTTTCTTACTTTCGTTTATGGCTAAGCCGATTTTCTTTGCCTCTCTATCTAGCCTCTTTACTACTTTTCTTGTAGCTCCCATTTTGCTTCGTGTCAGTATTACTAACAATCGACCAGCACAGGCTAACATTGTGCTTTCTTTGCGTATAACAATCCCTCTCTGTTGACCACTATGCATCCCGTTATACCTTCTCCAAACACAAGCTAAATAGTATCGATGAAGGATCTCCTTCCTAACCCTTCACTGACCCTTCAAATTTTTACTCCGACATTATATTATTTATTTTAATCTCTGCTCATCTTGGACAGCGTTATTTGTATCATATTATTAAGTTTTCTACTGATACCCAATTCTTCTAGTGCTTTGCTCTTTTGGTTCCGTTTTATTCGATCTTAAACCTTGTTTAAATCAATGAAGAGGACCCTTCAAGAGAACAATTGCTCCTCTAGCGTTTTCCCTCCACAATATTGAACATCTCGCAGTTATATTATCACTTCTTGGACTCTTGATTATTTGTTAATTTCTTATTATTTCCTTTTATCGCGCATTCCTGGTATGGGTTTTTCTTCTGTCATCATTATTTGGTTCCTATGTTTCTCCGTTCTTATAGGCTGTGGCTATTCTAGTCCTGTTTTCGTCATTTCAGCAATTCATCGCAAGTATTCTTCCGTCTAAGCAGCTATTTCATTTTCTCCAACTTATGGCTTCCCTCTATATCTTTGTAAAATATTGTTTTCTCTTGGAATCCTCTTTTTTTTCATTTTTTTACTCCCTGATATAAATTATCTAATTTCTCGACTTTTGTTTGTAATTCCTCCAGCTTTTTTTTTACAAATTATACAATTTTCATATTATACAATTAAAAATTTTCCTCCAAATTTTTAATTTCTTTCAGCTGAGATTTCCAGGTACTTTCTCTTTTTCATTCTCAAAACTTTTTAAATACGATTTTTCTTTTGTTTTTCATATCTGTGTCTTGTTTCTTATCCGTATAACGTTTGATCATACTCCATCCTTAGTTTACTTCTTTCTCTTCAATTTTCTTCTGGCATTCTTCGTCAAAACCAATCCTTGTGTTTTTTTTATTATATTTTTATTGCATTCTTTAGCTGTTTACCGAAAATCTGCTGAATTTTGTCACAGTCCTTGTCTAGTGCCCTTAGGTGTATTTCAATTGAATTTATATCGATACCTCTTCCTATACATTTCTGTTCTCTTTCGTTACAAAGCCCACTAGTTTGTTGTGTTTCTCTTTTTTCGTTTGCTTTTTTTTTTCCTTCTAGTATCATGAAGCAATTTTAAATTCCTAACATGCAAGTGATCCAGTCAGCGTCTGTCCTCTGTATGTTTCAGCACGTTTCTTTAATAACATTTTCCGGGTCTTCTCCCGAATTGTTCGAGAGCAATTACAAGAAAATATCTTTCAAGTTTTAAAATTAATGGCACAATTTCCTAAACCAACTGACAATTTGTCGAAAAAAATAGACTGTCGTAGTTATATATATATATATATATATATATATATATTATATATATATATATATATATATATAGTATAAATTATTATTAGCTATTCAAAAAATTAGTCAATATAAATATACGGAAGAGTAATGGAAATAGCAGCCACATGTAGAAGTAGGTGACTGGTGGCCTTTCTAGATATTATCAAGAATGACTTTAATGGTGCAAGATGCAAAATAATAATAAATATATCAAGAAACTTATAAGTATCTCCATACCTTCAAATTTTAGGAATACTTCACAAAAAGGCAGATAAGCGTAGCAAAGGGCAACCTAATGGAGACATTGTCGAGTGGGGCACAGAATTCGGTTTCGGACCGCTTTTGTGGAACATCTTATATATAACAACATTCTACTAGAAGATCTAGCAGGGACACAGGCCATTGCATATGTAGACGACTTGATAGTGCTTATAGAGCACAAGTCGCTATATCATAAACTCATCTAAAATTAGCCTCACAAAAGACAGAGGCAATGATACTTAAAGGTCCAAGAGATGGAAGGAATCATATCTTCTTTATACTGGAAGGAAAAAAAATATTTCTAGTAAAAACATAAACATATTTGGGCATTATTTTTCTTCTTCTTCTTATTCTTAAAGTGCTCTCTACTCAATGGAGATTGGCTAGTACAATTGCAAACCTTCTCTGTCTTCAGCTGTTCTTATTAGCTATTTAAAATTTACCCTGTCCATTGTTGGATGTTTCTTAACCACGATAGTCTTTTTCTTCTTAGCCTTCTCTTTCTCTCAATCTTTCCTTTCACTATTAGTTGAACTTATTGATAGTTATTATTTCTCAGTATATGACCTAGGTATGATCTTTATCTAACTTTCACTGTGTTGAAAAGTTCTCGTTCTTGCTTATTCTCTGCAGTACTTCTTCGTTTGATGTATACGATGTCCATGAAATTTTAATATAGATAATAAATAAGAAACGACCAGACGTAGTATTTTGATAAATATAGTAGAATTTCGAGTCGAATATTTGGTGACCATATTAAATATGTCGCCAATAAACCTGATCAAAAAATTGCGACACTATCAAAAATTGTGCCAAACATAGGAGGACTTAATGTAGAAAAATCCTCAAGGATGTTGTCCACTCAACAATTTTCTATGTTTTAGCAATATGGCATTAGGTACTAAACAAACAAAAGTATAAATTAATATTAAAAAAAGCACAAAGAAAACTTTGTTCAGGATCGTCTGCGCATACCTTACGGCCTTGACTGTAGCCCTACAGATCATAGCAGGAGTACCATAATTCACCTGCAGACAACAGAAAGATCGAGAATATACTGCAAAAACAGTAAGAATGTAGCAAGAAAAATAAAAAGATGAACAAACGGCTACATGGGCGAAGGTGCTGATTCCAAATGTGGAGAAGTGGATCAATTGCAATTATAAGAGTACGAACTGCTTCTTTACACAATTGCTAATGGGCCATGGATCTTTTAGTCTACCTTTAAAGAATAAGCAAAGCAACGGATAATAACTGTGGAAAGTGGAATTAATGACACAGCCGAGTATGTAGCATGTATTTAAATGTTTTAGGTTTAATGAAGATAGAGCAGAAATGTTTGCTAAAGTAGGCATATTTGACGCAAGGCATGATGACGATTATGGGAGGGGCAAAATTATTTTATGGATGTTTTTTATGCAAAAACAAAAATGATAGAAAGAAAAGACATTCTCGAAAGAGAAAAAGAGCAAGGACAAATATAAATATAAAATATAAACGTACAGATAAATAAAAAAAGGGATATGGGAATCTGCGCAAGCGATTAAACGGTCTAGAGTTTGGAAAGACGTGCCACGCGTGTAATCCAAGAGTGGTTTTGGTTAGTAGGCAGACAGGACAGGACCTAAGAGACACAAAATAAAAACTATAATTTAAAAAATAATAATTTCGATAAATTCATCATATATTATGAAACCCAACATCAAATATTGCTAGACAGTCTCTGAATTAAAAGGCTTCAGAAAGAGGAAAAAAAAAGTAGACCGACACAAACACATATTAATAAAACATAGAAAAGAAAATAAAAGCAACTAATATAATATGGAACGAAACAAGAACCAGAATAGAATAGAAAAAACTGATAAACAATATCAGATCGGATTCACCAGGTTCTGGAAGGTGCACTTTGCTCCGCTGCTATATGATGATAATAATATATGATTATTATCAAATTTTTCATACAAAAATACAATTTGATTCATTTATGCCAATTTCTGCTCGTAAATACCGACGCAGTTGAGGTATTATAACTTATGGTGACATAATTTCGTCGTTAATATTTTGTAATGTTATTGGTCTAAAATACACTCTTTATAATTTTTGCTATTAACTGAGTGTGTGTCAATTTTTCTTTAATGTATATTAACAATATCAATTTAATATAATTGTAAAGTTTCACTTTCGATTTTCTATCCTTTACGTAATTAGATAAACGTTTTTTTTGCCCCCATAACAAGGCAGTTCCATTTTGACTACCGCCACTTAAATACTAAACTATGTTTTTACAGCAATTTAGCTTGTATATATTTATGTAATGTACGCGTATGTGTACTTTAATTGCAAGAATCGTAGAAACTTTTACATATATAGGGTCATGTAAAAGACTAGTTTCGTATATTGGCAAGTTAAATTGAATATCAACTGTTTTATCGGTTTTTAGTAAGCACATGGATTTCCAAAATACATTAATGATAACATAATCAACGATAATTTTACAAGTATATAGATAGCAAGAAGCGTAATGGCCGATTACAGTTTAGCAGAATGAGCTTATATTTCTACATATCAACACCTCAGAATTTTTCTTGATATGTGCTGAAAAAATGTTATTAATAAGAAAAAAAATAATAATCGGGATCATGTAGATATAGATATGGCATGAGTAGTAAAATTTTTAGTTAAAAAATAAGTTTTTGACAAAATGAAAAACTGTTATTGTCACTGGAAATATTTCTTGTCCTGATAATAAGAATAGTACAGTATTCGGTATTTTCTGTTCTCTAATATAAACTAGAAGGTTGGACTCTCAATGACAACCGAAAACTGAGATCTTTTGAGGTATGGGTTTATAAGCCGATTATAACAATCTGGTTGTTACAAACCAACTGTGGCATATTTTCCATAATTAAAAATAGGATGACGTGTGGGGATGTAGAATTATAGAATATCCATTAATTCCAATATGCGGAAATGAATTGAACTCTCGTCAGTGGAACTATTTCGCATGACAGTGTGTACAGCTAGAATTGCAATATTGAGCCTAATCCTCCCAACATGAAAATGAACACAAGAAGATACAAATTACAACAAGAAATATAATTACGTCAATGATCGGAGTTACCACTAGATCACTACTTCGAACAGCAGTAGATATACTGGGTATCCTACAAATACTTGTCATTGTTCTCATACGATACAACATTTTAAAAGAAGTAAAATATTAAAAAGTTTGATCCTATACTATTCAAACTTACCAATTTCAGAGTAAATAAAATACTAGTTTATAGTAAGTATATTGGGTAGTCTGGGCCGTTTAACATGGAATACATATTGAGGATACTAAATTTATTTCTTTCGTTTTAGACTTCTAATGTACTAATTATTCTTGCTGATTCATTAACAGCTACGGCTAATAGCGTAGTATGCAATGAAGCTTCTCATAATGGTGCAGCATATTCTGCAGTAAAAACCCAGAACAGGGCATACAAACAATTCTGGCGTAAACTGATCAGATAGTTACTATATGCAGTAGTAACAATTAAAAAAGGAAACTGTTAACCCAAATAGAGAAGAAAGCAAAAATGTAGGGTTAAACATCAATAATTAAGACAAGAAAAATATGTGTAGATTAGCTGTAGGGCAGATAGATACAGAATAGGAAAAAATTTAACTACGAGCTTATGCAATTTTAAACGCTTAACAAAATTAGAGTTTGAGGTGCCACCATACCTAACGTTAATAATTTGAGCAGAACAATACGGATTCCAATACAAAAAGTGATACAGTTTTTATGCACTACAAGATATACTAAAATCAAAGACGTTAACAAGATCATCGAAAATTTGAATCTATAAAACAGTTTTTAGACTGATTATAACATACGGCTCATAAACGTGTACTACTATGAAATAAAACGAACTACCACTTGTTTTGAATGCTAAATGTTGAAAAAAATATATAGTCCTCTAGTTGATATAACAACTGAGCAATATCGAGTTCAGAACAAATGAAGACTTGAAAAGTTTATACGATCATCTAGGTATAATCAACGGCGTAAAAGCTTAGAGGTCAGATAGATATGACACGGACAAAGAGTTCAGAAAGAACGGCTTATCAAACTGATACGGAAGGAGCTCAGCTAGGGGCCACTAAAGGAGTAATAGCTTCAAAGATTTAAACACTATTGAAATACAAGTGTGTAGTGTAAGATGGCCCGAAGTAGATAAAGGCAAATTATACAGGCAACAACGACCCACAAAGGATTGTGAAGCTATAGAGAAAGAAACGCATAGTGTAAAGGCCGATGCTCCATGCCACTTTTAGTTAACAAGTTTAAGGATAATACTGTTTTTGGTTGTTATTTTGCCTTTTAGTTGGGACAATGCTCTTTACATGACAATGTGCGATCAAGGACCCTAAGTTATATAGGGGACACAACGTGTTCAATGGCTTCTCCACACCATTGAGTAGAATAGAGTATAGTAGAATATAGTATTTATGTAACTACATAACAGATACAAATATTGTTTGTAGTAAGTAAAAATAATACATAGAATTAAAAGGGGAATATAAAACGTAACTTAAATATATACAAATAAGAACAAATATTAAACAAAAAAACATTTATGGTATAGTTACAGTAAGCAGTGCAGTGAATGTTCTGCAATATATTCTTTTGAGCAGTAAAGATAATTTTTTTGGAAGATATTTTTTTTAACTTTATCGAAACTATTAAAGCTTCGCTGTTTATCATACAAATGATAAAATATTGTAATAGTTATAATTAAGACAACTTTTTCTGAAAGACTTAATCTACAGCGATTTGTGTGTCAGTTTCGCGTATTATTAACATGGACATCAGACTGCTTTATTAAATGGAAACGTTTTCTGCGAATTTCAGTTTGAACTTGAAATATTAACAGAGTAGGTAGCGGAATAACTTCAAATTTCAGAAAACTTCAAAATTCAGAACGAGCCTGTCTAAATCCATATTGTGAGTTGCTAAAGTAATTATTTGATTCAAAATAGGAGTAAAACTGTTGTTTGATAATCTTTTCAATTACTTTCCCAAAAGTAGAAACAATGCTTATGGGTCTGTAATTGTCAGTTTTTGAAGAATCGCCTTTTTTGTAGACTGGTAGTACTTTTGAGTATTTTAGTACTTCTGGAAATACTTAAGTTGATAGAATTTAATTTATAAGATGAGTAAAAGGTGTTAAAACTATTTGGTAAGTATCTTTTAAAATTTTGTTATTAATTTCGTGAACGTTGCTGCAATTAAAATTGCTGAGAGACTTTATTATTTGAGAGACCTTTTTTTCCACAACGGGACGAAAAAAAGAGAACTTACTCGGAAAACGATAATTTCTATAATTGAAGAGGACATCGACATTAATAGTGGGAAGAGATTTAATTATATTTCCTTTCGAAATTTACTATTTTCCAGCAGTCTCTAGGTTTATTATTGGAATTAGTAATAAAATTATAGTAAGCTGACTTTTTAGCAATTTGTAATTGCCGATTCTATTCAAATTTTTGTTGTTTATATACTTTGAACAAATGGGATCCCTAGTGGCATCTGCAATGTGTTTAATAAGAGAAAGATTAGATCTGTAAGACCTTAATTCATTATTAAACCATTGCGCGGGTGTTTTTTCAGCAGTTTGTTACTAAAGTGCTTTAATATTAAATTGTTGTAAGTTTCGATATTAAATATAATATAATAATAAAGTATTTGTTTGGAATTTTTATGAATTAAATAATTATATCTCACCACCTGACCAAGGAATATGACTACCACGAACTATCCAACTTGCAGGAAAGTTGTATTTAATTATGTTCTCACTGCCCTCTCCCTATAATGTGGTGGTGTATCTTGCATAAACCACATATTTCGCCTTAAGTTTGAGGACAATTCTTCCAATAAATCAATAAAATTATTTTATAAAAAATGTAAATAAATCTCACCATTCAAATTACAAGGTAATTCGCATGTCCGCAAAAAATAATTACCAATGGTTCCAAACCATAGGTTTATTTAAAATTCATTTTTAAAATGCTTGTCGCATGTCTTTAATTTTCGAAGAGTACAAGATCTTTGAATCCTAGTTGGACACGAAAAATAAAATAATATTATGGAATACTTTTAAGATAATGGTATATAAAATATATGTAACAGATTAATAATCCCTAAGTTTTTTATTTTGATTCCACTCTCCATAAACCGCTTTATGTGACAACACCCTGTATGCTAAGAAGTAATAATAAGGAAAATCGTAGGCGAAGTGATTTGTTTTTATTACATCATTAGATAATGCGTAAATATTTATAAAAATTACTAAATATAAATGATGATGGTCTTAATATTGATTGAATGATGATGGTAGATATTAAAGTGTTTCTAAAGCGATTATAAAATGTAGGAAACGGATTCCTAAATATTCATATTTATTGTTAGTGCAATTTTCTCTTGAATTTTATATAATTTTGATATTATTGTATAGAATTATCTGAAAAATCAAAATTTAGGAAAAAATTACTATAATAATCTACATTTTTGTCCGACACTGGCTGATGAGTGGGTGAACGAACGTTCATGGCCTTGTGAATCCTTCGAGATTGAAGAGCACAGCCTCTTTAATGGCATAAATGCTGAACAGAGGCGGGGAATTGAGGCAATTAAGTTTTTTTGTTCTCTTGATTTGTCAGTAAATATATGCATGATTCATAATAAAACAAAGAACATATCAAAATTTGTGTGGAATATAATATGTCTAGTTTGAATTGATGGTTTTTACGTCACTTTACACTTAGAGCTTATTTTTAGATTGATCAGATCTTTTTCGATAAACTTTTGATAATAATAATTATTTATTTAATTTTATTTTTTAATTAAAGAAATTAAACTTAAACGAAATTAAAATTCGTTTTAACACATAGTGTCTAGATGGTTTAAATGGTAGATCAAAAGTTTTCCCTCCAAGTTTTGGTATTATTTGAAAAGGAAGGCTCATTTTTCTTCTACTCTATACTGCTACTCATATAAGACTGTCTTTGTTTGCCTGTCACCTCTTTTGAGGTGAGAAACAATATTATCATAAGCTCCTAACAGAAGACAGAATCGAATTTCAGGAAGACATTAGAAGAAATCTATGAAGGGAATGTTCAACAAAGAGCAATAATAACAGCGGATTAAGTACAAAAAAGTGTCATGTGACTAAATAATGTTAAAGCTTATGGTTAAGAAATTTTATGTAATGGAGAAATCACAGGAGCTCGAATAAATTAATGGAGATCCTTGCAGTTATTTTTAATAAGTGCCTCAAAGGAGACGAGACGCCATGCGCCACTCAAACAATGAAAGAGTGCCATCATATATTTCATTTTTATAAAGGAAGAGGAACAACTGCAAACATTTTGGGAAATTTGTGAACTACGTTCCCCTGCAAGCCTTTATAAATGAATACTAAAACACCGAACTGGAGAACAAAATGAATCAGATCAAAACGGTTTCATAGCTGGTTGTTCTTGTATAGACCGCATATTAACTATTAAACAGCTTATAGAGAGACATAGAAAGGGGGTAAATTATCTATTTAACCTTTGTCAACCTTGAGAAAGCCTACAATACCGTACTATTAAGTAAGTTGTAAGTATGCATGAGAAACAATATTGTCAGTAAAGGTTATATTAAAGCTGTAAAAGCCGTATACTTAGGATGTACTAGCACAGATAAAATAGGCAAGTAGGTAAAGGTTTTCGGATACGTATAAGCTTAAGTCAGTGATATTCATTAGCGCCACTATTGTCTATAGCATTTAACATTCCATATAATCCATTAGAGGCACTGCAAAGTGGCACTCAGTACCCTGGATCACAAATATACGCTTTGAGAACTAATGAGTATAGCTAAAGAATACGAAATAACGCTGGCATTAACCTTCACAGATTTTTTTGAAGGCTTACGGTTCTTTATATTCCAAGGTAGTAATAGAAGCTTTGAACAACCAAGGCATTGACAAACCTTACATAGAGACTTTAGCAGAAATATATACAGAAAAGCAAAAGCTAAAGTAAAAATGTATGAAAACACTCATAATCTCACTCAGAATTTCTAACTACCAGAGGCATTAGACAAGGAGACGCAATATCACTAAAACTCTTCATTGCAACTCTAGAAAATATATTCAGCAAAATGAACTAGCAGAAAAAAGACTTATCCATTGATGGAAAATACCTTAGCCGTCTTAGATTTGCAGACTCTTTGTTCTGATTGCTAATAATCCTGCAGATCTACAAGAACTTGTGAGCGACATAATTGTAGCTAGTAGTGAAGTTAGTCTAAAAATAAACTTGACCCAAACAAAAACAATTTATAATGAGCTAGTGTATGTCCAAGATGTAATAATAAAGAACACTTCACTTGAGACAATAAACGAGTATGTATACCTGGTATAACTAATACATAAATCTGGCTCTTTACTCCTAGAAATCAACAGAATAATGAAACTAGTTGGGCATCTTTTGGTAGAAATCCAGTTATATTCAAATCCAAGATGCTATTCCACCTGAAGAAAAAAACATTCGATCACTGTATACTACAATTCATTACATAGGGCTGCGAAACTTGGACATCGGTAGAATACGCTTAGAATGATGATATATATATATATATATATATATATATATATATATATATATAATATATATATATATATAATATATATATATAAAAATATATATATATATAGTATAAAATATATATAAATATATATGTATATAATATATATATATATATATATATATATATATAATAAATATATATATACAGTATTGGAAGATTCAAAACGCAACATACGAATTATATAAATTAAGATCACCTGACCTGCAATTACCCAGTGTAAATTTCAATATAACGTCGCGATGTCTTATAATTAATTCATTTGTTTGACTGGACTCCTTCTCCAGTCGATATTTTTCGACTACTGCGCACGTGCGCACCTTAATAATACGACTAATTGTTGATTGTGTCGGTATTGGCCTATCTTCATACGCACAAGTAAATAAATTTATAATATCACGGTACGAGTTGCCTCCATAATACCATTTAAAATTTGTACTTTTTCTTTGTTTGTATACATGGTTTATGGTTAGAAACACTACTTTTATTTCAGCTTATGGCGTTATAATGAGAAGCAAAGCAAAGGGCATGTATTTGTTTTGCTCGGCCAGTGATGTTCCTTGGGACTGTTGCCAAATCGATAGATACCTTCGACAAAAATCTGTGGATTTTGACGTATCATATACATCCTTTTAAATTTTAAATTATCAATAATATTTGGAATAATAAATATATTAAACTATACACTAACCAATTCAAATAATATCTAATGAACACAAAAAAATTGTTATTAATAAAACATTATTATTATCTGCACAAAAACACAGAAAATCAGTGGACGATAGACAACAGTGTCGACGTACACCTATCGAATACGCTACTAGAGAAATCGCCAAGGAGTAGCAATCCAGTCGAACAAATGAATTAATTATAAGACATCGCGACGTTATATTGAAATTTACACTGGGTAATTGCAGGTCAGGGGATCTTAATAATTGTATTAATAATCCGTATGTTCCGTTTTGAATCTTCCAATACTGATATATATATATATATATATATATAATATATATATATATATATATATATACCGCAGGTAATACTTCCCCTTATCAACATTCAACACGATGATTACCCTGTAATAATATAGATTCAGGTAGATTATGCATATGTTTGTACTAAAATATTCTATAACCCCTATTATGTATAACATTCAAAAATATTGTTCTTAAGCTATTTTCTTGTTACATATTAAATTAATTACTATTTAACTGGGAATAAGCCACAATTAAAGGTTAAAATACGTTTTACATGACGTTTCAATTTCCACTTCTGGAATCGTTCTCAAAATACAAACATAAAATGTTGAAACGTCAATAAACGTATTTTAACCTTTAATTGTGGCTTATTCCCAGTTAAATAGTAATTAATTCAAAAATATATTTCACAAGATACTAATAAGCTTCGACTACGCAAAATGTCACTATTGTAGCCTTTGAATTAGCCATTATTGAAAATTTTAATATAATATCAGTTGCAAGGGCCAAATTTCCTCTGAAAATATATTTGTATGTAATAAGTTATGCACTATTAACTCATTCGTCAGTGGTTTGCATATTACCAATCATAATATAACCAATTTATTAAACAATAAACATAAACATAGTTTATCCTTTTCAATAAAAATAAATGTTTCAGCTTTAATGGCAAAAATAATATTTAATAATCGTGAAATCCTTGTATTCGCTTCTAAATGTAATAGCGAGTACTTTTCTCAAATTTCCAAGTTTATATGAGTCAACTAAATTGAATATATTTAAAATGTGAAGAATAACGTCACTACCGAGGCAGAGAAATGCTATTATTGGAATAATATTAAATCCTTTATTCAGTGCTTATTGGTAGCTATTCATATATGCTACGGCCAATCAGCAAAAATTTTTCAACGAGCAGTGCTTTAGAAATATGAAAATACAGAATTGTCACTACCGTGGATATCACTATCATGGCAAATAAATGCAAAATATATATAAAATGTTATAATGTTTATACAAATTGTAGACATTGCCTGTATCTATAGTTTCCGTAAGTTGTTCAAATACTCTGACTTTCTTATTAATATTTTTGATAGACGTTTTCAATTGTTCTCAATATACAGTGGGATCTCTTTATCATACAAGAGATATATTACATCTTTAAGTATCACTCCGACACCAGACAAATATAACAATACAAAATCATACCATACAAAATGTTGAAAATTATGTATATCTAGGTCATGTCATCAAACTAGGAAAACCAAATCAAGATACTGAAATTAAAAGAAGGACACAACTGGAATTGGCACTTTCGGTAAACTAGCATATATCTTAAAAAACACCTCCATTCCTGTAAACTTAAAGAAAAAGGTGTATAACACATGCATACCACCAGTCTGTACCTACGGCTTGCAGACAGTAGCCCTTATCAAAAAATCTACGAAAAAAATAGAAACAACGCAAAGAGCAATGGAACGCATCATGTTTAGAATATCACTGAGAGATAAGATTAGAAACACCGAAATAATATGTAGAACGAAGATTAGGGATATTGTGGAAGAAATTACAAAAATGAAATGGCGCTGGGCAGGTCACGTAGCCCGATATAATGACAACAGGTGGACACAGATAATTCTAGAATGGAGACCAAAGAAGATAATAAGAAGCATGAGAAGACCTCAGAAAAGAGTATTACTCAGTCGAATGCCTTCTTCAAGTCGGATTTATTGTATTCTAATGTTTTATCTGTAATCTGTTTTTATGATGAATATTGCATCTGTACAGGACCTCCCTGTACTAAAATCTCGTTGCTTTTCTGCTAGGTTTATACTAATTTATTAATTCTTGCAAATTGCAGATGTCAGTTTAAGGGTAATATTTAGCAAATTGATATCTAAGTAGTTTTCTGGTTGTTTTTATCGCCCGGTTTCAATAATATGATTAAATATGTCATAGAAGTTTTAAATCGACAAAGTCGAAAGGAACTTTTTAATATGGGAACAATATGCCAAACTGACTACAGAGAAATAAACAACACATTTAATAATGCACACGGATAATAGTCTAGTAGTATTGACAATATAAAATAAGAATAACATGCAACAATAATAACGAGAATATCTAATAAATATGAGCTATATAAATTCTAATTTCTAAAGGGAACATAAGGGAACATGGAAAAGTCCAGATGGGAATACAGTAAACCAATCGACCTGTAGCGGTTAACGCAAGACACTTCAGCGACGTGATAAACATAGACATGGACCATTAGCTACTACAAGCTAAACTAAGAGCTAGAATCTCCAATGCAAAGAAAGAAAAAGGAGTTAAAGAGGAAAGGTTTAAAGTACAAGCGTTGAAGAACCCTGACATAGCTAATAGATTCGAGGAAAAGTCTCGAAAGCAAGCTGGAAAGCTGCACGGATGATATAGTTGAAGTTATTAACAACTATTGGAGGCAGTGTAGAGTCATATTGGAAGAAGTGGCAACTGAAGTTATCGAAAAGCAAAAATGTAAAAAATTATGGTCAGACTGGTACGATGAGGAATGAGCACACGCAACGCAAAGAACAAATCAGGTATACATAGGACTCCAAGGGCGAAGAACGAGACAAACAGAGGAAAAGTATAGGCAGCTGAGACGAGAAGAAAAACGGATACTTAAAAAAAAGAAGAAAGAGCATATAGAGAGCCAACTAAAAGAACTAGAGAGCTATAAGGCACAAGCAGAAAAGCGAAAGTTCTACAAGAGGATTAACCAGATCAGGAAAGAATTTAGATCTAGATTATTAATCGTTAAAAATAGAACAGGGGAGATCATTGGTGATCAGGACCAGATACTAGAAAGGTGGGAAGAAAACTTCGAGGAAAGGTTAAATATAAGAAGTGACATAGGGCTCCACGAATCAGAAATCCAAATCGAGGACATTGACGACGAAAGAGAGAAAGATAACATCCCAACAGAGGTAGAAGTCATCCAAGCTATACAAAAATTGAAAGAAAACAAAGCTCCGGGGCAGATGGCATTCCTTCAGAACTTTTAAATCATGAAACAAAAAACCTGACATACTGTATATGTAGACTGGTAGAACTAATCTGGAAGCAAATAAAGTTGCCAGAAGACTGGAAGGTAGGTATAATTGTACCTGTTCACAAGAAAGGAGATCAAACAATATGTGACAACTACAAAGGAATAACCCTCCTAAACGTAACATACAAAATATTGGCATATATTCTTTACGACCGACTATCGAGATATTGTGAAGACATAATAGGTAAATATCAGTGTGGCTTTCGTAAAGAAAGATCAACGACCGATCAAATATTTCTTCTAAGGCAAGCTAGGTAGAAAAAACATATAAGTATGGCATTGATACTCATCATATGTTTGTTGATTTTAGATGTGCCTATGATAGTGTTGAAAGAAACGTACTGTACAAGGCCATGATAGAATTCAGCATACCAGTACACTTAGTAAAATTGGTGAAAGCGATCCTATCAAGAGTCGAGTGTAAAGTTAGAGTGCAGAACGGAGTTTCCAGAAAGGTTCAGTCTCAGAAAGGATTTAAACAAGGAGACAGCTTATCATGCCTTCTATTTAATATCGTCAAAAAGCGATAGAGAATTAAAACCAAGGACTATTATTAATCGCAGAGTACAATTATTATCATACGCCGATGACATCGACAATATTGCAAGAAGAGAGGCGGACGTGGTCAAATCATTCAATGCGCTTGAAGCAGCAACAAAAAGAATGGGACTAGAGATTAAACATTAGTAAGACGAAGTATATAAAAGTATCAAATTAAATACAAGCAGCTCAACCCGAAGATCTAACGATCGGAACATATGCTTTCGAAGGAGTAAGAGAGTTTATATACCTAGGCTCACAAATTAATCAGAATAATGCAGTAAGTGCAGAAATTAACAGAAAAAGAACAAAACTAGTGATATACAGAACTCTTATCAAGCCCATCCTCACATACGCATCGAAAACATGGACGATGACAAAGAGCGATGAAGAACGTTTAAGATGCTTCGAGCGTAAAATCTTCCGGGATATCTATGGAGGAGTACAGGAGGGCGGATTATGGAGCAGACGCTATAATTTCGAACTTTACCGCCTGTATGACAAACCTGATATTATTAGTTCCATCAAAATAAACCGGCTGCGCTGGTTAGGTCCGATAGAGAGAATAAATGAGATGGAGCCGCCAAAACATATTTATAATCAAAGTATAGATGGAGTGAGAAGGAGAGGTAGACCCAGAACACGATTTAAGGATCAGGTGGAGGAAGACTTGAGAATGTTTGGAGTACAAAACTGGAAAGTTAAGGCGAACAATAGGAGAGAATGGAGACTTATCCTTGAGCAGGTCAAGATCCACCATGGGTTGTGGAGCTAGTGTTGCCCAAATGCAAGAACAAGACGAGACTAAGACATTCTTGGTCTTGGTCTTGCACCAATATACCTGGTATTGGTCTTGGTCTTGCAGCAAGAGTCTTGCAAGTCTCGCAAATACCCATTAGCCTATTGCTATTTATTAAACGTTACTTCAGATCTTGGAACAACGTAACACAGTAGGTACATTTTAAGCTTGAATTAACATAGCCATAAAAAGACCAACCAAATTAATAAATGTCTAAACAACTGACACTGGGTGGGGTTTGAACCCACGATCTAAGCGATCCGTGCCTATGCTCTAACTAGCTGAGCTATCTACCATGTCCCACAGGAGTCAATCTGTTTCTTAATAAACCTGTGCTTTTAACAATCTTACGTATGCACAAACATGGTTAAAAATCAAAACAACCAAATTATTGACATAAACTTGACTGTATTTTAAAGAACATTATTTGTCTAGAAAGGGATTGATGGGATGGGATAAATAGTTATATAATTTGCCATTTATTTAAATAAAAAATAAAATACAACTCAGTGCATAATAGATTTTTACATTACTGATATTTATATTAATTCCTTTGACCAAGAATTAATACAAGTAACTATCTGGCTGACTCATCACTTAACCTATTTCTATGTTTTCTAATTACTAACAATGCTTTAGAAAATAATTTCTCAGCAGATACTGTTGTTGCACGTATTGAAAGAAAATCACGGGCCATTTTCGATAAAGTCGGATATTCTGTCTCATGCGTCCTCCACCACTCTAAAATGTCTTCCGAGCTGGCGGCTCTGGGCTTACTTAGATACTCCTCCAACTCGTCAATAACTAACCCTTGATGACAAGATCCAGATGAAGTCGAGGAGCATTCATACAGTTTCTAAAGTCTATTAAGTCTGCATCTTCATCATATTCAGATACTTTCTTTTCATTTCTTGGTGATTATAGAGATTTATTCACTGAGTTTTATATTTTTTATAAAGTTCATTAAATTTTCGCAGGCTTTCTGTTTTAATTTGCTTCCCCCATAACGTCATGGTAAAAGTCTGAGCCTTATGCCTTGGGTCTAAAATTAAAGAGATACAATAAATTCAGTTGCTTTTCTTATAATGTTTAAGCATTTTGTCTCGAGCTACTTGAAAACCAAGAATGAGCCTTTTATCCACTTCAGATCGATTAGGTTTCTCATCTAATTGTTTTACGATGGATTCAATTTTATCGAGCAAGAGATTGAATGATACAATCACTAGTGGTAATGTAACATATTTTTCTCCACCAAGTTTTGTTGACAAAAGTTTATTAGAAACTTTTTCGAGTATTTGCCATTCACTATCTGTGATGTTAAAATCATTAAATTCGGTGACAGATGTGCACAATAATATATGTTAATGTCAGTTCTCACTTTTAAACCAAATTCAATCATATCATGTGTGGAAATCCATCTAGTTGGGCAGTAGAGTATGGGATTCAGATTTGATGGCACGTCAGCTGCTTCACAAGCAGACTAAAACTTCCTCTTTTCAGGAATATCGAATTTATTCCATACTTCACGGACACACTATATATATATATATATAATATATATATATATATATATATATATAATATATATATATATATTATATATATATAATATATATATATATATATATATATTACTGGTTTTTCAGGAACATATATTAGTGATTCCTTTTTGTGGAAATATTTTAGATGCTTCCTTAAACCTGAAGTGTTTCTGTTCTTAATTTTTATTTCAACCTTTCTATGTTGGCACAATTTACACAAAGCAATTTGGGATGCATGACTTATTTCGAAAAAACTGATCAAATTTGCTTTTAGGTCTTTTAGATCTATGACTTCAACATCTCATTACTCCGACTATTTGAATCACTCGTGTCAAATTCGTAACTCATGTCAAATTGTAAACTTCTTACTGATCACCGAGAACAACAAGGATTAGATAAAAAACAATTATTGAATTAGACTCGAAGGAAAGCTTGATAGAGAGAATGAAGTTTAGTGAAGTCGAAAAAGTAACTACTCGTTACTTTATACTCATTACTATCCAATACCCTAAGTACGGAATAAAAAATCGAATAACAATTATCGTTACTTCGTTACTTTAAATATAAATGGGTATTTTGTTTACACTGTAATCGGATTATCTCTTTGTTTGTTTATCTCGTTACTTTTGAATATTAGCCGCATTCTTTCAGCAAATTTTGAATGATATCATTGCATACTCAGCAAAAAAGATGTTTAGTCTTAGGCCGATAAGATTTGTGGTATTTAAATTCTTCGTAACTATTAGAAGGAAAAAAATATGCTAACCTAATTATATTTTTTATCAGCTATGGTGACACATTTTTAAAAAGTTTCGATACGATATTACTGTCGGCCTCGCAAAGCAAAGATATTATTTTATTATTAGAAGGGGCTATTCTCAAAATCTGGACAATTAATTTCAGAGCGAAGAAGTAGTGGGCTGGAAAAGAATGTAGAAAATATTTTATTTTTAGTTTGTAATTATGACTTTTGAGTAAGTGTCAAATGTTCTTGTAATGTATATTTTGATTCGCTATGTATGTTTATGGTATTTTTCGAAAGGAAAAAGGAAAATTTTTCAAATTTTTCTTAATACTTCTTTGCGTCTCATAGAGCCTCTAAGCATACACCCGAACTAGTATACTCCCTAAAACCACACTCAGTCCTAATGGCAAGACGCAAGAGTCTCGCAGGCTTAGTCTTGTTCTTGCTCAAGTCCTGCACGGTTAGTCTTGGTCTTGGTCTTGCAAAAATTAGGCAGTCTTGGTCTTGGTCTCGGTCTTGCAAAAACGCAAGAACAAGACCAAGACTGCAAGACCAAGACCGATTTTGGGCAACACTATGTGGAGCCAATGATGATGATGATATAAATTCTAATACATAGTATCAGTTTAAATTTTAGTTACTAATTATTATTGCCTACAAGAGTACTGCTTATAAACAACAAAGCTAGAAAACAAAATGAAAATTTTGGCAAATATTTGCACAGAAGTCAATAATTTTAAAATAATTGTAGACATAAAACAACAATAGATCTAAACCAACATCGAAGCTATTATGAGATCTAGGACAATAGTTTTTAACATGTAGAGGCACATGACAAATAAACGTATAAGTTATTAAATATATTAGTAGGACATCCTGTATGTAGATGCAAACTACTTTTATTTTCTCGTAGCTTCTTGATGCTATTAAATGAATTTCTTCTGCATACGCTCGTCAGGTCTCAGATGCCGTTGATAATGATATATTTAATTTAATTGAGGTAAACTACTTTGATAGAGTTCGTTCACTTTATTGTATTATTTATTGTATATGGATACAGTTTGTCTATATTTATTAATAAATAATTCAAAAAAAGTAGCAGATCAAGGATACTATTAATGAGGTCCACATCTGATACAATACAGAAAACATTTGTTACAATCAGCTTCGAGAGTAATCAAAAATTTTTATATTGTGGTAAATTTAATACTGGAATTTTAACTACATCCAATTCTGTGTTCTGCATCAACTGTATTAAAGTTAGCGATTTTGATTTATTATTAATAGCAAATTACAATATTATACAGAATAAATAAATCAAAAAATCAAAAACTCAACTAACACGTTAAAAATCTAGGTAGGACCGGATACGAAAATTTCATTATCGTAATTATTAAAACCAATAATAATAGCTAAAGAGCGTTTCACGTTAAGAACGGAATAGGGCTACGAATTTCTGGGTAACGCAGGGTAAGCGCGCCGATGCCACGATGAGCACAAGCATGATTCAGGGTTGTATTTGTATTTTCTTTTCCACAGAAATGAATTAAAATGAATGTTTTCTAACGTAAAAATAGTTTCGGTGTTAATTCGATCCGAAACTAATGAGAATATGGACCAAGCACCGAGCCTTGATGCAATACTATTTACTCATACATGTCTCAGGAACTCTATTATATTCATTCTAAAGATCAATAAACACCATATAAGTGTTTGTATTTGTTTCTTTATTCCTGTATGTTTCGACCAGTATTGCCTTGACCAGAATGAAAATTGCATCTGTCCTTGATATACCTTACATAAAGCCAAACTGATTATCGTATATTTCGGTTTCTTCACGTATATGTCTATTAATTATTTTTTCACATAATTTTATGGTGTAACTAAGAAGTTTTATGGCACTGTAGTTTTTACATTGTTGTATATCTCCCTTGTTTTTGTAAACAGGTACTAATATACTGCTTCTTCATTCGTCTAGCATTTGTCCAACTTCCAACATTTTATTAAATAAACCTGTTAATCAACTTTTTTCGATCGCTTCTAATGCTCACAACACTTCTCCAGGAATATCATCTGGTTCACCTGCTTTTCCTTTCTTTTTTTTAAAGTGCTTGAACCACTTTCTCGGTTATTACTTTGGTCACCACAGCTATTGATGTTTTCGTTATCTCAACTGGTTTTCTGTGAAAGTCTTCATTTAAAAAACTGTCAACTTTTGCTTTCTTTGTCAACGTTTGGCTATTTTATATATTTTTCTTTCTCCTTTCCTGGTTTCAAGTAGATCGTACAGATTTGTATACGCTCCCGCTTAAGCTTTTGCTATTTCCACACTTTCGCTTTCTTTTTGGCGACTGCATAGTTAAGATATTTTTCCGTTTATATTATTTTCCCTTTTTTTTATTTTTTTTTTAAACTTCGTTCGACCATCATCAAATCTCTTTATTGTCAAACTTTTTCCCTGACGTTTTGCCGCAGTATCTCTAATGATACTGGGCATTTTCTTTCGAATTGTAATAGGACTTCCTCTCATGTTCCAATACTTTTTTTATACTGTTTTTTTAATAGATCTTCCTTCTCATCTTTTTACGTCCACCACTTGATTTTTTGTGGTTATTTTCTGCTATATACTGACTATGCTATTACCTTTCTTTCTTGTCATAAAATAATCTATTTGCGAGTGAATAATAAGTAACAAGTTGAATTTTCCTCGTTTGAAAGAATCTGTGAACAATTACTACATCTGATTCTGTTACTAATTCAAGCATATTATATTCCGCTTCATTTCTATTTCCAAAGTCTAGTTCTTCATTTATATTGCTTTATCTCATGTCTTGGATTGACCCATACGTATATTAAAATCACCTCCTATTATAACTTATCTTTTTGATGGAAAATCACTCAGTCTCTCTTTTAATTGATCATAAAGCTTTTCTTTCATTCTCACCCTGCTCTGTTTGAGGAGCATAGAAACATTCAATACTTCTTTATCAAGTACAAATTTCACTGACATTATTTTATGACTTGTTTTTACAACTTCCACTACAAAATCTCTCATTTCACTTTCAGCAATTATATTAACTCCATTTCTAGTGTTACTTTTCACTACATATTACAATTTGTATACTTCACCTATTTCTTTCGCTCTTTGTCCTTTCCAACCAGTCTCTTGAATGCAAGCAGTTTGTACTCTCCTTGTTTTAAATGCATCCACACTCTTATCTGTAAGACTTCAAAGATTTTAATTTCTTATCCTAATTTTTGTAACCTGTAATGGTGTTCCCCCTGAAATAGTCCTCACCCGGAAATAAAAACGCAGACTCAGTTTTCTTTCGGAACATTTTACCTCAGGAGATGCCATCATTTCAGTATAATTTTTATTACATTGGAGAAGGTCTTTTCATTATAATGGCCTGAAAAGATTTTCCGACGTTTTCGACGACACTATTATGTAATGATATAAAAAGTATGATGCTCTATAATAAACTCCGGAATATTTCAGTTTACTGTAATTATTTTCAATATTATTCGTATCCAATTAAAAACAGACTAATAAACAATATTTGAGCACGAGCTTATAAAACTTGTATCGATGAATAACAAATTGTAAACTTTCACTAAAATATCGTGCATAATATAAGCACGCAAATAGACGATTGGGGCTGACATAACTACTTTAATTAATCGAATCAAAAGATAATCTCCGTGTGTGAAAAACTCAAAATAATAATCCGTTATTCTGTTTTTTTTTCTTTTAATGAGATTTTCTGTCTTGATGAGCATCTGTTCTTCAACTTTCAGTGGGAATCGAATGGAACTTTATTTAAAATTCATTATTTATTAGTTCTCTGCTATTAACATACACGCATAATTTTCTAATCTCAAGTGAATGTTTATACCATGGGTGAGAAAAACGCAAAATTATTCCTTCCGGATAAATTCTCACTTTTAGTAAGTATCGTTTAGCGTTTTTGAATTAGTCGTAACAACAGATTGAAGCTGGCGTGAAAGTCTATTCAGAGTAAAAAAAGCAAAACCAACTTCGAAACACTGGACTATATTGCAGTAATATACCTACTAAAAGTCGTCATCATATCACTATAATAATAATATACCTACTAAAAGTCGTCATATCAATATAAAATAAAATTTTATAAAAATAATTAAAGTTATTGATAAAATTGTGTATCACAAACTGGTTAAAAGAGTTAAAAAAGCCATCAGTATCGGATTCTAGAAACAGTGTATTTACCTCATATACAAGTAAACCATCCTTAATTAGCTATATATGTAGGGATCTGAACTTCACAAATTGGGAAGGATATCGTACCGATTTATAAGCAAAAAGTGGAAATACAATTGGTAATATCAATGTATGTTTCACATGTCTGGATATTAAACTGGCTAATGATCAAATCAGAAAGGCAATTTTTACTGCCCAATTAAAACTACGATGAATAACAGAAAAACACCTTGGTTAAGCAGAAAACTGAAAAAAATTAAGAAATGAAGAAAGCAGGGTATTATTATAAAGCCAAAGAATTGGTAAACTGGAAATATACAAAAATGATCTGACGTAATACAGTAAGCAGATAAAAAAAGCAAAAAGGGAGTCTTAGAGGAGGTTTTTCTAGATTATTTCAGATATACCAGCCAGCACTAGAATCCACAAGATTTTTTTTATGGATCCGGCATAGAGACCAGGCCTACTTAAAAGACATGATGCCACCTTTGCCGAATCTAAAAGAGAAACGCCTAAAGCTTTTATTATAACACCATTTCCAGGTTCAACAATTAGTGATGAACAGAAAAACGTAAAGTGGGACATAAACTACTTTGCTTCATTTAAATTTCCAGAAGGGTTGGAATATTTCTTGCCCTACTAAAAAAATATTAGACATTTTATTGTCGATTCTAAAAAAAATCTTTAAGATAGCGTAGTAGGCTATATATCAAAGACTTGGACAACTATAAGAGTATATATACAAACTAGCACGATAAGACAATGCCCTATTTAAATCCTAAAGCAGATCAGTATAACAAAATTTCTGTTGTAAACAATCGAAAATTTTTTGATAGGCACCTTATAGAGAAGCCATTGAGAGGTCAGCCTTTGAATGGCAACCAGCATGCATATCAAGCAGGAAAATAAACAGAAACTGCTCTGGACGAAGTAATTTACAAAATCAGCCATTCCATTTCCATGAAAACATTGCATTAACCTCCTTTGTAGGTATGGAAGGCGCATGCATAATGTACTACCACATTCTCTTTAAAAGAACGCTACCGTATGCAATTGGATCAAAGAAATTCTGGAAAATAGGCTGTTTCTAAACGATCTACAGGGAAAGCAGATTTTAGCCAAAACAGCTAAGAGGTGTATATATGCGAATGATCTACTTATAATGGCAAGAGGAAAATATTTTAGTGTTTTATCCACCACACTCCAAAGAACATTAAATATTCTTAAGAATAACTAACAAGGCACAGCTTTCCCTTTGGACATGTCAAAGGATATGTGGGAAAACATGGGGTTCGATACTCAAACAGATAAACTGGCTATATATGACTGTAAACGGGCCTATTATTACATATAGCGCACTAATATGATGGTCTAAATGCCAACAGCAGACCACCAAGGAGAAGCTGAATAAGCTTCAACGACAAGCATGCTTAATCATAACGGGAGCTATATCAACTACGCCAACCGCCTCCAAGAAGGTCAAGCTTGACCTCCCTCTATTACATATTGAGGAGATGGAAAAGTAGGCGAAGGTATGAGCATACAGAAGGCGAATATGATACCAGGAAGTAGGTCAAAAGGTTACCTGAGTCAAACCTGGAGAGATAATTAAAAATCACTTGGATCTGGAAATGGTACCAGATAAAATACAAGCTTAATATAATTTTAAAAATCTATCTATCGTTCTCTTCCAGGAAGGAAAGAATGGAGGTTTAGCGAAATGAATCGTATAATGGCAGATCAATGCTGTAATACAAGCGACTTTAAAACCGATAAAGAAGTTGGAGCTGGGCTATACGAAGGAAAACCAAGGTTTAGCCTTAGTGAAAGCCTAGGTAATCACTTTTCTACCTTCCAAGCAGAAATATATGGTATAGAAATGTAGTTACAGAAAGTAATCACAAGAAACTCTTGGGACAAATCTATGAAACTTATTTCTAAAATCAGGCGACATTAAACGCCCTGAAATCAAATCCGGTTAACTCCAAGTTAGTTTGAAACTGTCTTCAGAATCTAATTCGTATCAAAAAAATTAACAAAGAAAGTTTAGTTTGGGTATACAGGTATGGATATTGTTTTAAAGGAATAATAATAATTCAAACATATCGAGGATACATCATTTATATTTTAAAATAAAATACACAATGAATCAGATATTGATGTTAATATTAAGAATATAAATAAATGTAAGATCAAATACTTACCATGTCGGGATAATATCATGAGGTTTTTTCCTGTTTTTTTTCCTCATTATTTACTATGGGATCACTAACAGTAGAATTTTACTGTTCATCATTGCATGTGGTTGTCTTTATAAAAGGCAAGTCACATGCTATAATCTTTCTAACGGATATTCTTAAGTGAAAGTTGATTTCATGTAATCGAATGAACTATCTTAAAATTAAGTCGTCCCAAAAACGCAACTCAAAAATATTAGCACTATCACTTTAAAGTAATCTTATTTAAAATGTATATTTTATATCTACATTGTCAATACGAATGAGTCAAATAAAATTAAATTATTAGAAGATTTTTTTAACAAACAACAAAAACAAAATTTGTTTAATTTATTAATGTTTTGTTTTTATTATTTAGTAACATTTTTATGCCCAGAACCCATCGTTGACACAGCAAGAAGCACAGCCAAAAGGCTGTGTGGGTTTTAAACACTCAAAGACTTTTATACATGCATCTTCGAAGTAAAGCTCCAAAAATCTACTAAATAGGAGTGATCTGCGTAGATCTCCTAAAGAGACACTCGCTTCAAGTGGCACATGAACAAAATCGGACTGACAGAAAGTGCGAATTGCAGATTCTATCAGGCTGATGATGAGACAACAGAACACGTTCTGTGCAACTACCCAGGACTGGATATGATAAGGCTTAATACATTTAAGTATTACCAACTTGCATATCCGTCGTATATTTGTACTTCTAGGTCCATCCCATGGTGTCGTTCAATTTTTGGATGTCGAGTTTTTGAAGGATTTTCAACTCTGCTGTTTTTTAGCATACTTTTTGTTCTCTCTGCGAGGTCGTGAGGTCTGACGACTGTTATGTAAATTCTGCCTTTTATTTCTTTTCCGATATTTTTATTTTTCCATATTGTTTTCCATATTCCGGCAAACTGCGTCTCTGTGAAATACAGCTGCTCTAGTGAAATATAGCCAATCGTTTGACGTGAATATTCGTTTGGAAGGTTTAGAAAAACATGACTTTTTTAAGTTTGAAATTCTCAAACTTTTTTTATTTTGACTTATTATTTCACAAATTTCGTTTTTTTTTTGTGAAAAAAATAACGCTACTGACTGTTGTCCCTATGATGCACCAATTTCGAGAAAAATCGATTTGTACATTTCATGTACATACGTTTCCATAGAGTGACAAATTTATTTCTAATTTTGAAAGATGACTTTGGAAAATAAAAAAATAAGAATAGAAATATATATTTCAGCACAAAACATGTAACCTATTGGATAAAATATAATAATATTTTTGTATACACATCTACCAATGAAAGAAATAATTTTCATAGATAATTCGCTTACAAAAATTGGACAGTTTATTACCAATGTGGTAAAAAATGTGGTTATTTTTAATTCGTAATGTTACGTACCGTGTCGAACGCAAGTCAATACCAGATAACACAAATATCAATCAATTCCTTCAACACAAGAAATAGAAGAGATATTTATTAGTTAATCAATACGTTTAGGATTATGTTCAGTCTACTTTTTGCTCAAATGCTTATATAAAACATAATTTGTAACTTATACCTTATCTAAATTTGAGAAATTGTTGTGTGTCCTACTATTTCAGTAGGTACTTCTTGTTTTGTTTGATGATATCAGCTGTGAACAAGCAAACAGTTTTCCTTAAAAACTGTCAATACTTTGGCAATGATAATATATTTTAATATTTTAATATATAAGAAATTGAACATATTGGATTTCATTCAAAAATGTACTTTAGAATATAATTTTTTTGTTCCCTTTGTATGTCATTATTATCATCATCATTCCCCAACCTCTCGCATCCACTGTTGGATATAGGTCTCCTCCATGTTCTTTCACTGTTCTCTATCTTGCGCCTTCTGTATCAAATTTCCGACTGTTTTTCTCAAGTCGTCCATCCATCTTTTTGGTGGTCTGCCTCGGTGTCTTTTGTCTTCTCTAGGTCTCCATTCTATGAGTCTTTTGGTCCACCTATTATCATTTAAACGTGCTATATGTTCAGCCCATCTCCATTTGGCTTGTGCAATTTTTTCTATGACATCTGTCACTTTAGTCCCCTCTCTCACTATCCTATTTGGTACCATATATCTTCTAGTTATTCCCAACATTGCTCTTTCCATTTTTCTTTGGGTTACTCTCAATTTATTTGCAGAATGTTTGGTTAAAGTTATTGTTTCGGAACCATATGTTATTACTGGCAGTATGCATTGGTTGTAAACCTTTTTCTTCAAGCAAATCGGTAGCGTTCCTTTTAGAATACCTCGCATCTTGCCAAATGGTGTCCATCCCAAGCCTATGCGACGCCCTTTGTATGTACTGTATCTTATATACCCGCCTATTAAGTACATTTTATTGAGTATTTCGAAAATGTGTATAGTTCGCCAAATATAGCTGAAAGTGTGAAAACGCGTGACGATCATGATGCGCATTCGTCAAACGACGGACCTCGCACTCGCACTGACGGTCCAGAGCGTTTGTATGTGCCTTCTCACTTCATTGTTAGCGCAGGCAATGGGAATTTCACACTTTCAGCTATATTTGGTGAACTATATTAAATTGACTTTCAATTGAGTATTATCTCTGCTATTATTGAAAAACTGTTTCACTACCATTCTAGACATTCTTTCTTTCACACATTTCATTTCTTCATTTGTCTATTGTTACATATGGAAATAGCAACAAGGTTGCTTACAAAGTGTCATTGATATTATTGATCATCATTAAAGCAAATTTTAGGGTACAATACTAAACACGGTCCTTTTTCAGTTGTCTCCAGTGATCTCGATATTATAACGTAAAAATCCAATTTGTAGCAATCCTCTTTATATCATTCTTCCACCGTGACGGAATTAAAGCACTACCTGTGTAAGTCTTACATTAATTGATTGGTCCGGGATGTGAGGAGGTGTCTAGGTTAATTGATGGTCTGAGTGATGCACAGGAGTTGGCTTGTGTAAGATCAAATGGGAGGTATAAAAGAAAACAACCATACTGGTGGAACGAGCAGCTTGAAAATGTGAGCACAAACTGCATGAGAGTAAGAAGGGAGTGTCAGAGGTTAAAAAGAGTACAAGCAGTAGATTTAGAAGAGAGGATAAATGAATTAAAGCGAAAGCAGAATGAATACAGGAATGAAATAAGATCTAAGAAAGAAAGGTAGAATAACCTCCTTCAGGATCTCGAAAGAGATATCTGGGAGCAGGGCTTCAAGATTGTCTGTACCGAATTGAAGGGGAAAAATCACCTGGCATAGATAAAGTCATGCCCGAAACAGTAAGGCTCGTCGCACTAAAATACCGGCAGATTTTTCTGAGATTGCTAAACAAACTGCTTCAACCACAGCAGTTTTCAACAATGTTCTTATACCGAAATGTAGAGGTCAAGAGGAAGAGGTACGATTTCGTCCAATTTGCCTTCTTAGTTCGGTAGCTAAATTGTACAAACAGTTTATGAAACGCCGCCTCGAGCGAGAGCCAGAAGAAAAGCATGCGCCGAGCGATCGTCAATATGGTTTTAGGACCAAAAGGTCCATTATAGATGTGGTCACAGAAATAACCTCTTTAGTCACGCAGGATAAAAGGAGATGGGTCGCTCTCATCCTGATCAACGTCAATACTGTCTTTAATACGGCATTATGGGAAAAAATCATGTCCAGGCTTAGAGAATTGGGCGTTAGTGCGTAACTGGTCTACGTAATTGACAGATACTTTACTGACAGGTCCATAAGAGAAAAATATACCAGCATCAGTCTGTCGCAGGGCATTCCGCAGGGTTCAGTACTAGGTTCCATCCTATGGAATGTACTGCACGACGGGGTGTTGAGGCTACAGATGCCAAGGGGATGCACTCTTGTAGCTTATGCCGATGATCTCGAACTGGTTGCGAAGGCGAGTCATAAAACGGACATGCCTAATGCGGCTAGGACAGCCCTGCGTCGCATTAGTAGGTGGATCAGAGAGAACGATCTATCACTAGCGCCTCAGAAAACCGAGGTGTTAGTTCTCCAATGGACCCGGGAAAAATCCTCTCTTTGCTGTATAGTGGAAGGTGTGTAGGTTGCACCGGTTAAATCAATTACATATCTGGGAGTCTGGTTGTCGGAAGGTCTAAAGTTCGGAGTACACATCCAAAAGACAGTAGAGAAGGCGAACCGAAATCTGGAGGCGTTGATGCGGTGATTCCAAACATTGGAGGCCCAAGAAGGACCAAAAGTAAGGTGCTAAATGGAGTTTTCCAGTCAGTGGTAACCTACGCTGCCCTTTATGGTGTAGTGTACTAAACACTACGAAATACGCTAAGCTGATGGAGACTTCGCAAAGGCGAATGCTCCCTAGGGTATCTAGCGCATATAGGACAATCTCGAATAAGGCTCTATATGTCATTGGAGCGATGATTCTGATCGTTTTGTTGTGTAAAGAATATACAATATACATGAGAATGAGAGAGAAAGAACGATAGTAGAGTGGCAGAGAGAATGGACGAATGATAGTGAAAAGACAAGGTGGACAACTGAGACCGTGGTGGGAATGTAAGTTTAGGAAACTAGACTACTTTCTAACGCAGTTTCTGACAGGGCATGGTAGTTTTGGCACCTTCACAAATAGAATACGCAAATCTGCCTTGGCAGACTGTACTGTTTGTGGGGTACCGGACGCTCCCGCCCACATGTTTAATTGTCAGAGATGGGCCAATGAGATGGAAGATTTCTGGGGTGATGAAGAAAAGAGAGCAAGAATACAAAGGAGGAACTTGAGCCAGGAATCTAAAAATTTATCATTAATATTATTTACTAGTTTATGACCTAACATCTAAACATTTTCTTATTTACGGTATTAGGTGTGGTTATTTATAAATTTTTACTTTTTTATTTTAGTTGTTTATTAAGTGGCAAGATCATCTCTCTGAAACGGTGGTTAAGGTTTTAGCCGGAACAGGGTTAATCTGGCACTATCCCGAGGTCTTCGGGCTTAGTATCCCACTCGGCCGAAAGATGCCAGGATGTCTTGTTCCGTGACGTAGATGTCCAAAAAAGATTTCCCCCACCGTTCAGCCGCCTGTCAGAATTCAATGGATACCTTCTTACGCTCTTACTGGAATCTGGCAATACGGCAATTAAAAAAAAAAGTTTTACATAGTACACCACTTCATTATGCCTTATTTAATTCATTCAGTTGGATAACGATACGTTAAGAAAAGAGATGCAAGATTTGGATCAACGGTTTAACACGATAACTGATTTTGAGCGTGCATAGAAGAATAAAGAAAGTCTCAATATATGTAGAAATATAATATGTAGAAATATAATCATATCAATGTCTCAATATAATATGTAGAAATGCCCCTATAGGATATTAGGTTAAAAATTCATTAATAAAATCTACACATTTTTAATTATTTCTAACATTATGTTACTGATTTTGAGTTTGACTAGAAGAGTAATGAATTTCTCAATAAGCGGAGGTGTCCCTACAAGATATTATGAAGTAGCACCATTTTGCTAGCATCAAACAGTGAATTTAGGATAAGGGTAGTTGTTGGGTCATTTAGGAACGTAACTCCTATAATGACAAAGTTATATCTTTTTTAGAAGCTAACAATTTTACTTCCTTAGCAGTTGATCCTTCTATGAGATTTATTTACAAACTCAAAGATAACATAAAACAATTTTCAAATTTTTCCTCTGACCATCACACCCTATAGGAAAATACTTTCGGTTTTTCGGTCATGTCTACGAAACCCTCATATTATCAACAGTATATTTCCCAAATTCAACCCGTCATTGTTGATTTTTTTAAAATCCTCATCCTCCAAAGTCAATTTATTGAATGACGTCATAACTTTAAGTCAAATATTTATCTAACTTTTTAATTATTCATAATATAATTATTCTTTTTTCTTCAACAACAAATAAATTTTTTTATTATATATCATTTAAAATAATAAGATAAACTTAAATCTAAATAACACAATGATTGGGCATAAGCAAAACGTAGGGGATATGACGCACAATTCGGGTTTTTGGCAGATCTTAAATGGTAATACTGATAAAAACATGTTGATTAGTGTTTATGACACCTAATACTATCAGGTACTCACAGCATAAATTCCAGCTAAATCCTTCAATAAGAATTACTATAATTTAAAAAACAAAAAAAGTCAACTTCTGCGTCAAATTCCTGTAATCATCATCAACTAGCCTCTAACGTCCACTGCTGAACATAGGCCTCTCGCATGCTTTTCCACTTAGTCCGATTTTGCGCCATCTGAATCCAATTTGTAGTCACTCTTGTTATGTCATCTGTCCATCTCGTTGGGGGTCGACCTCTATTTCTGTAAGCTTGTATTCGGGGTCTCCATTCCAAAATTCTTTTTGTCCACCGGTCATCAACTGATCTTGCTACATGACCTGCCCAGTTCCACTTTAGTGTTGTTATCCTTTCAATAACGTCTGCTACTCCTGATCTTTTGCGTATAGTAGCATTGAGTATTCTATCACATAGAGAAATCCCTAACATAATTCTCTCCATTGCTCTTTCCGCAACTTGTAGTTTACTCACTGTTGTTCTTGTGAGCGTTAGGGTTTCTGCGCCGTAGGTCATCACTGGCAAAATACATTGATTAAATACTTTTCTTTCCAGACACATTGGAATCTTAGACCTAAAAATATCCTTCATCCTTCCAAATGCAGCCCAAGCGAGGTTTATTCTTCTTTTCAGCTCGATTGTTTGGTTGTCTCGACTTATTCTGATCTCATGGCCTAAGTATTTATAGGAGTCAACTGGCTCAATATCTTTATCTTCTACTGAGATGTTTTTGTTGTGGACTAAATTTGTCATAAATTGTGTTTTTGAAAAATTTATTTTAAGACCAACTCTTTTTGTGGCAGTATGGAGTTATTGGAGCATTATCTGTGCCTGATCAAAGCTGTCTGCAATAAGAACGATATCATCTGCAAATTTAAGGTTATTTAAAAATTTTCCATCTACATTGATGCCCTTTTCGTTCCAATCTATTGTTTTACAAGCGTATTCTAGCAAAGTTGTAAATCATTTAGGAGACATGTTGTCTCCTTGCCGAACGCCTCTTTCAATACGAAAAGTCCCAGTATCTTCATTAAGTCTTACACAGGCTGTAGCATGTTGATAGATGTATCTGATGAGAGATATGTATCGGTGATCTATTCTACATTGTGTTAGAGCTTGGAGCATTTCACTTCGATTGACCGTATCAAATGCTTTTTCAAAGTCGACAAAGACAAGTATCAGGGGTCTATTATATTCAATGGTTTTTTCAATCAACGACTTAATGGTTTGCAAATGATCATTTGTTCCGTATCCAGCTCTAAATCCTGCTTGCTCGCAAGGTTGATAGAAGTCTAGTTTTGATGTCAACCTATTAGTTATTATCTTCATAAACAACTTATAAACGTGAGATAACAAGCTAATAGGTCTATAGTTCTTTAGCTCTGTTATATCTCCCTTTTTGTGCATGACTACTATAACAGCTTTATTCCACTGAGATGGTGTAACCTCGTTTGAAAGGCATAAGTTATATAACTGCGTCAATGCTTTCAATACTGTCTTTCCTCCTGCTTTAACTGCCTCAATAACGATTTGATCATCACCAGCTGCTTTATTGTTTTTCATTCTATTTAATGATTTTAAGACTTCTTCGATTGTTATTTCTGGGATATCCTCTGAACCCACATTCTGGACTTTTTTCAACTTGGTGCCGTCTTTCTTCCCCCTTTCTCTATATAATTCTATGTAAAATTCTTCAACTACCTTAATTATCTTATATTATTGTATTATATTATTATATTATATTATATTATATTATATTATATTATATTATATTATATTATATTATATTATATTATATTATATTATATTATATTATATTATATTATATTATATTATATTATATTATATTATATTATATTATATTATATTATATTATATTATATTGTATTATATTATATTATATTATATTATATTATATTATATTATATTATATTATATTATATTATATTATATTATATTATATTATATTATATTATATTATATTATATTATATTATATTATATTATATTATATTATATTCCTGTAAGGCGGACATAATATGACGCTCTAGGTGTTGAGGATATGACTTGACATAGTGTTATAAAATCTTACAACAAAATTGAAGTGTTTACGACAAACATTAGGTTTGGGCAGGATTTTCTTAATTTTTCCATTTTGACAATGCTGATGTCTTCAGCTAATGGAAAGACGAACTGAACCTTTCCTTTCTTCATAAAGTTAACTTCCACGCCATCATTATTGATGCTAATGACTACACCTACATAATATAATGGACTGCTCTTTCCTGGAAACTCAACCAATACGTAGTCGTCGACGTTAACACTTTCTACATTGGAGGAAATCTTCCTCATCTACAATTTCATCATCGGAGAATTTTTCGTCCACTTGCCTCCAGATGATGATGGCAATTCTCCTTCTAGTAAGATCTTTTTTGCTGGCTTTCGAAGCTTGAATGTTTTCTCCTGCTTTGCAATTTTGATTGCTGGTTTGGCCTTCTTAGCTTCTATATTTTCAGGCGTTGTCAAAAGTTAAGCATGCTGTTTCTTTTTCGCTACGACAGGAGCATCACATTTTGGTAATGGTCACACAATTTGTAGAATTTTCGTGGGAGTTGCTTTTGGGGTTTAATAAGAATGTGGGTCAGTAGGCTTCTTCTTTCGAGTATTAAGTAAGAGTGAACCAGATGTGCTGGGTTGAGGATCAAAAGCTAAGCTAACACTTTCGTCATCTTTATCCATGGAGTTGGACTCCAAGGTTTATTGTAGGTAAGCGTAGTCAGGAATAGAGGAGGGCGCGAATGGAAACACCCTGCAGACCCGGAAGCCTGCTGAACGCTGAACATTGTTGCAGCTTGTGACCAGGCTTTCTGTAGAAGTAGGCCGAAGTGCCTGCGTTCTATCTCCTTTCCAGGATTTGCATTTTCCCATTCGATAGCTGCACTTTAGCAATAGGCCTTCAACGGTTTGAAAAACGATCGGTTGAGAGGCTGTAAGTAATGAGTCATTTGGCTGGAAAGGCAAAGAAAGTGGACATTATTTTCCAGCGCTATCTCTAATATGTCCGGCGAGTTAGTGTGAGATTCGTGTCCGTCTAGCAGTCCTAGGCATGTACCAGCTACCTTCCTTGGAATAAAGTGGTTTTCCAGTAAATTTTTAAAGAGGTTTTCATGTATGTAGGCTGATTTTTCACCATCACCACTTCAGAACTGTTGGGCATATTATCGAGCCACACTTGTTGTTTGTATGCACCTTTGAACACTACGTAAGAAAGTAAAAAAACTTCCTTCTGCATTACAACAGGCAACAACTATCACTGTCTCTCCTTGTTCTTTTAATTACCGCACTTGAACTACCTTGCTGCCTTTGGCCACTATAACTTCTTGCGGAGGGTTGTTCAATTGCAAACTTGACTCATCTACATTGTAAATATTTCCGGGTTTGTTCGAGTGGTTTAACGATTCCAACGTATTTTCTAACAAATTGAAATATTCATTCACTACTTTTTTTACCATGCTATCCGCACCGGCCATAGATACTCCTTGGGCCTTTCGAATCAAAAATGATAGCTTTTGTTTGAGAAATGCTTTGCGTTTCTTTACATTAAAATGGCCGTAGGATGCTTGGTCCATTTGTACAGCTAGGTTGAAAGCCATTTGGCAAAGTGCATCCCTTGTTGGCGCGTACCCTGCAGCCTGCAATCTCTTGACATAAAGCACTAATTTTTATTCTTCGTCAAGGCCAAGGGCAGGAGGTCGTCCGAGCTTAACTTTAATGGTGTTCTTTGTTTTGAGTCGGAATCGTGGGGTTTTTTCTGGTATATCATATTTTTTAACTGCACCCTTAAGTGAAGAGCTGTCTGCAACATCTTTGAACACAGCACGAAGATTATCTCCGGTCCAATCTCCAGTCCAGCAGCCCTGGATGTTCTTACATTTGTAGCTAGGCATATCTACAGAAGAAAAATAAGTTCTAGATTAAAAATTGGAAATGTTTTATTTATGTGCGGGATATGACGCACGTCATATCCACCACAACAACAAAACGTCATATCTCTGACTCGCTATACATCATATCATTGAAATTGACTTACTGCCATTAAGTTTTACGACTTCCACTATACTAATGCCACTGGCATATGTAATAGTTATATCGACGAAGCGGTTTGGGAAACTTGGCGAAAAGCACTTAAAATTTCAACTCCAGAAGTATGGTGGAAAAGTAAATCCGTGTGTGGGAAACACAAGTTAAAGATTGGTGGATTCAGGAAAATAAAATAAACAAAATAAGCCCCATCAGAATAAAAATTAACGGTGATGCCAGCGTTGATGATAATGGCAATGATGGTGACATTGTGAACAATCACTACTAAATGATTTTAGTGAGTGTGATTTATTTGAAATTGAATCTATGTGATAGGTAAATTTGTTGTTTGTGATTTTAAACAATACAGTTTTGTAATAATAATTGTACAGATGGTTAGCTAAATCGTTACTTAATGAATTAATCCGAAACCGGTTTAAGTTCACCCAATAGACATTGTTAAATTACTTTATTCGAAAATAATAGGATGTATGAACTAGTTTTATGACTTCGATAATAAATATATAAGTGTAAGTCTAAATTTATAAACTCATATTTTTTTATCCATCCATCATTCACCATTATTTAAAAAACATCTTTGACAACAAGCAATACCAAAATATATACCAGAAGAGCGTTGCATGGTGGGCAACTAGTTAAGTAAACTTAATAGACCTGTTGCGAAAAAATTAACCAACAATGGGTTACCAACACACACCTTTATAAAAGGCATTGGGACAATGTTCATATCGGACACCGGGGAAAAATACCGTTGAAGCAGCAACAAAACAAAGGAAGTTTCATTGTGAATGCAAAAGTAATTTGCATTATCTCTCTCTAATTACGTGATGTATGTAATAAAAATATTAAAAGAAATTGATTTGATGATAGTGTTCCTTCATGCATTCAAATGAGTAATTATTACCTTTCAAGGTTTCGATGATATCAAAAACTGTACATTTAATATTAGTATGAAAGAGAAAACGTGTTTATTAATAATAAAATAAAACTATTATATTGCATCTGTAATTATTTCGTATCGGTTTTTATAATTTTCCTAGAATGAAGACAACAAAATTGTTAAATAAATTGTAATACTTCCCAAACTATTTCAATAACTGTTTATTTTTGTATCGTAGTATTCCAAATTGTATTAACAAAAATAGTTTCAATAAAACGCAAAAATTCAAATTTTAATTGAAAAAAAAAATGTTCAGACTTTATACTGTTAATTCCTTATTTATACATAAATTTTCAAATAAAGATAGATCTGCTGATTTTATTTTGCAATATATTTTTATTGGCAATTGACTACTTATTTAGTTTGAAATTAGTTTATTTTGACGTTTCGGTTTCGATTTCCACTTCAGATATCGTTTCTTGATTTGAGAACAACGATTTACGAAGTGGATATGGAAACATCAAAATAAACGCATTTTAAACTTGTGGTTAAACTAAACTTAAACTGCGTACCTCGGAGGTAAAGGACACTATGTCCATTTTTATCGAAATTTAGATTATTGCACTTTTGAATATAACTTTTCTGGCTCTACACATAGGTAAACTACACTATGTCCAGAGACAATTTTACGGCAAGTTACCGACTTTTTAATAAACACCAAGTCCACTTCCAGTCAGAGGTAAACAACACCATGTGGAGTTGGTGTTGTTTACCTCTAGTAAATGTGTGCATTGTCATTTACCATCCGGACATAGTGTTATGTACCCTTGTACCTGGCGGAATTGTCATGAACTAAAATCATTGCAACCTTTTTATTTAGACCGCAATTGTGTTAGGTTGATAAAAGTTGTACAATAAGTTCGTTGTTTAATAAATGTAAAAAATAATATTACAATTACTGTCATGTAATATTCCAAATAAAACAACACTTACAGGTTATAAGCTATTGTTTTTTAACACTGATTTTGTATTTTTCTAACCTCAAACATTTAGTACTGTATATTATTTTGTATAGGGCTCAGAATTTCAAACTGTACATACATTTTTTCTATCTACCGTTAAAATAGAAGTATCAGTTAGTATGTTCTTGTTACTAGTAAAGAATTTCGTCTGTTTTTTTTAAATGACCATAATATGGTATGATTGTTGTCAGTTATTTATGTAACATGCATTGCCATTTATGTTACTTTGTGTTGTAGGCATAGACAGGAATTTACCATGCAATTATCAATATATACTCGTATGAACAAAATACTACAAGAGATTGGGTAAAATTTATTTACCGTTAGGCGTAACCGGTACCCCAAAAATTATTGTTGTTGTTGATACCAACAGATTAGGGTAAACAGATGTTGCCAGATCTATATTTATTTAATAGAAGTAACGGAAAGTGCTCACTAAATTCCCTTCTTTGGTTATAAGGATTATTTTTGTGTTGGCCAATTATAGGCCTATAAAATTAGTCTATAATTATTATTACAAGGCTGGATTTGTTTCAGAACCACCTGGTCACTACAGTAACTTCCAAGGTAATAGAAGGAACTGGACGAAGATGATAATTTGTTTGGAGATGATAATTCGGATATTGATATAACCTATGAGCCTCTAAGCTCAGAATCAGACGACAATGATATAAGACGTATAAGTAAACCAGTGAAAACAAAGGTAAAAGAGAAAGCTATTATTTCCCCAACGACTAGTGTGGCAATAACAAAAACTCTTCTTAAGGACAATTTATTCCCAAGCAGTGATGCAGGCAATTCCAATGAAAATAATGAAGTTATTTTAGAAGAAGAGAAAAGTGTTAAATGAAAGGTACAAAATGTAACTAAGTTCAAACAAAAAGACAAAAAACGTGTAGTAAATGAACAAAATTGGGTCTGTAATGTTCGCAAATCAAAAATAGCTGGTGGGAAAGAGTATCTCAGTTAAAAAGGCAAAAACATGCCTGCAAAAATGTTAAAGCTTCCTTGCATGTGTCGCATGAAATGCTCTAAAAGATTGCCAGAATACGAAAGACAAAAAATTTTTAACTCATACTGGACTGAGACAAACGTTTCAGATGTTAAAAAGCAATTTATCTTCTCATGTGTCGACATCCAACCTACTCTTCGATTAACAAAAAAAGACCTAAATTTTACCAAATCTAAAAGATAATACACTACACTACCATTTTACAGTGAACAATCAGCGATTGAGGGTGTGCAAGGTTATTTTTTCAAACACACTTTGTATATCTAATTTGGTAGTAGTAAAGACGTTGAAAAAAAATTGAGCCAGGAGGTTAAATAAAAGCTGATCAAAGAGGTAGACACACGCTAATCAATAAAACTCCTACCGAAACCATAAATAGTATACATCAACATATTAAATCATTCCCAAAGTGCGAGATTCATTATTCCAGAGAAAGGAGTAAGAGAGATTATCTTGACACAGAACTTACGATAGAAAAGTTGTATCAACTGTACTTTGATGAATGCAATGAAAGACATGTAGATCCAAAGCTCAGAGTAAAAAAGTAATTCGACGCAGATATTTTTAATAAAGATTTCCAAGTTGTCATTACATGTCACAGCTCAATTGAAAAATAATCTTACTGCAGATGAACTAACCAGTGTACAGGCTAATCATGATACTCACCTAATTGAATTTAAAACTCGGTATAACTTACAACAATTGGACTTTTTAATGGCTAAAGAGTCACCAAAACACAAAGTACTATCTGGTGATTTGTAAAAATGTTTGCTTTCACCACTAACAAACAATTGTATTAGTTTCTACAAAACGAATCTTTTGTAGAAGCAGTGATTCTTCTGTACAATGTATGATGTGGGACGAATCGAAAGGGTTCCGAGGTGCAAATGAAATTGCCTCGTGAATTTTGAAATGGACTGACAATACAATTCCAGGTAGTCAAGTAAAGGACATCACTCTTTGGACCGATAACTGCTATGGACAAAATAAAAATATAAGTGTTATAATGTGCTATTTTTGGATACTGCGTACATACCCTCAAATAAACAGATCACTTCAAAAGTTTTTACTGAAAGGGCACACACATATGGAAGCAGACAGTGTTTATGCTTTAATCGAGAGAAACAAAAAGAAACTCTCCAATTTGGCCATTTTAACACCATGGAACTGGCAACAGCTAGTTAGGCAAACATCAGGTAAATACACAGTGCACAATATGGAACTTGCAGATTTTAAAAACTTCAAAACGCTGTTCGATAAGAAATTGTCACTTAACATCCTTTTGTAAGTAGAAAAAAGAATGTTAATGAAGATCCTGTTCTACTGTCAACATGTGTTGACTCCTACAAGTCCAACAAGAACACATTGGGAAGCTCTTTTATAAGACCGATTTCAATAATCAAAATATGTATGAAGTGGACTTCATGAGGTATCGAAGACAGCAAGTAACGTTTCCAGCTCAATTAAATCAAGTCTCAGTAAACCCATTACCAATCAGAAAACAAAAGTTTAATGACTTCATTACCTTACTGCCTTTTTCCGTCAGTTTGTCATGCACTTTATCAAAATTTAACACATAGCGATGTAGCCACAAACGATTACCCACAAGAAGATGAAGATGATATGGAGCCTCTTTAAAAATTTTGAAACTTGGTCTATAATTTTACTTTATTTAACTTTTCTTAATTTAATTATTATAACATTATAATATTTACCTATAATAAAATAATAGTATAGGCTGTTTAGTGAATTTGTATTGTTTATTTCGTAGAGACCTTAACATGCAATGTCACATTATTTAAAAAAGTTATTAGAGGTAAACAACACTATGTCCAACTACACATTTAAAAAAAAAATATAAAATGAACGGTAAACTTCAGGTACATAACACTTCATAGAAGGAAAAACGATTATACACACCACAATAATAATATATTAATCTTGGTTAAATATAAGAAACATTTGAGTATTTACTGATTAAAAATTTAAAAAATGTTAAAACTGCTCTCCTGAAAAAGTAAGAAAATGGACATAGTGTCCTTTACCTCCGAGGTACGGAGTTACTAAAATTGTGGGTAATTTCCAATAAAAATAGTATATAATATAAAAATGACAAAAAAAGAGAACCAGCATACTATTTTGCGATATAATCTATCAAAATATTTTAGTTTAATTTATTTATAGTTAATTTTTTATTATTTATTTTAAAGGAAAAACTTCCGGTTTCTGAGGAGTTGTTCTATAAGGAGACACAGCGATTGGAATATCACTGGTTAAATTAACACAATGTTAAGCAAATGGTGTAGGTTCATTATGTTCCATAAAAACACCACTGTACTGATTTATAAAGCATTGTAAAGTTCAGAAGTATTTAACTGTGAGGCTTCGTCCTGTCATGAATTGAGTTTAAGAAGGTTAATTGAAGCATTGCAGGAGTTAGGTTTCCGTAATAATTTATGTTAAACATTAGGAGAGCAAATCACAATTTCATTTGAGGGATAATAATAATATCAGCATTTTTTAAGAAGTCTATGCCAAGAAGAGCTTTAGCTGATGTGTGCTTAGAAAATGCAACAAAAGTTGTAGGTAAGGATCTATCTAATAGGAGAACCAAACTTTCAAAAATATGAGCTATTACCGTGCGGCTTACACCATCAGCAAGCACTAAACTCATTTCCTTGGAAACATAGTATAGACCTTTGTTGGAAAAATTGTTGAATAGCTTAGTTCCAGCTATAGTACATTTAGCTCCAGTATCAGCATATGCGCAACCACTCAAACCCAAGACATTGATAAGAGAGGGCGCTTATTCAAATTGTTAGTTTCTGCTAAAAGAAGCTCTACAGAAGAGGCTGCTTCTGTAGTAATAGGATTTACAGAAATTTTACAGTAAGGACAATGTGTGTGAACATAACTAGGAGTATTTCAACCATAACAAACTAGACTGAAAGAACGTTAAGAACGATGAGGAGGTACATTTGAATTGCCAGGATTCGTATTTAGACGACTAGGAGGAACATAGGTGCTAACTGAATCGTTAGAATTATATTGCTTAATCTTTTGACTAATATTGTTAAATTTTCTGTATTCTGACTGAATATGGCCAAAATGTTAACAAAACGTACACTTCAAATTTTATTTTGCAAAAGTCCTTTCCTTGATTTGATTGAGGTTTGTGTCGACGAGCAGAGTCAGTAGCAACTAAACCTTCCTTTAAGGATGCTTCGATTTCTCGAGACTTCAATAAAACTCCTTAAAGTTTTGAAATTTATTTCTTGGTAGCCTTTTTCGTAATTTTCATACCAGTAAGCCATAAACCATATCCAACTGAACCTCTTCAGTTAGGGTATTAAGGTAATTGTGCAAGCAAAGCTCGAAGATGGAAAACTTCTCAAAATATTAAATGAGGCGGAAGTTTTTTCGAATAGGCATCTTTTAAGGCCTGTACAGCATCTTTCCATGTAACAACTGTATTTTTAATACCTTGCTACCTTGTAGCAGCAAAACCATTAAGCAGCATGAATAAACCACGAACGGCATTCTCATCACTTATTTGGGAGCAGTCCTTACAAGTGATTACATTACCAAAAACAGCTTCAACATTAGTGTTAACAGTACCATCTAAGCGAGCAGTACATTTAACGAAATTTTTACCTGACATACGTGTAGGAGTTCTCGTAAGATCTCTGATTTGTACAAAAAGATCTTCAGATACTTGTTTATTAGAATTAGTAAGTACTGAAAGTAAAGATTGAAGCTGATCTTGGGACATTGTCACCGTAGCAGGAGCAGAACACTCTCCTGATGTAGGATTTTGTGAAATGGCTTTCGGCATTGTTCAAGATGTAACAGACAACCAAATATCACTAAATATGGATCAGCTATATGCAATAAAAATTTTCATATTGTAAAAGTAAAATGGTATAAGCAATAAGTTATTTTATTGCAAAAGGTATATAATTATGCGCAATAAGTTATTGTATGTCATACTAGTTTATTATTGTGTTTTTATTGCTTAGTTACCAACTACGTAATACTATACTTTGGAAATGTGATGAAACCAAATAAAATAAATTCTAGTAAACAGAGAACAATTAATAAATAAAATATTATTTTAAATTGACTTGATTAAGATTCAACAGTTAGCGCAAGGAATACGGCAGGATACACAAATATGTCTTCTTCAAGTACGTGTCGGATACTTAAAGAGCAGCAGCTACATCTTTATCATTACAGGCAACTCAAGAGCTTTTGCTGAACAATCTACCGATTAGAGTGTATTTTTGTGAAAACATTGTAAGAAAGAACAACTCTCAATCAATTTAAAATGCGTTTTTTACGAACAGCACCTTCACGACAGGTGTTTAACTCCCATAATGCACACTACTGGGTTGATAAGAATCTACGAGTCATAAGGCTATTACATTACCAACACTCATTTAAAGTTAAAGTTTGGGCAGCAACTTTGGGTAACAAATTAATAAGTTATCATAATTCTAGCTCAAAATTTAAATGGTAATATGTAGGTATCTTGATTTTTTAAACAATCACTTATTCGCTATATTAAAAGAATTAACGCCTGAATGAGCGAAGATATTTATTTTTTATGTACGATGGAGCTTCACTGCACTTTGATAGAAGGTGTCGTAATTGGTTAAATAACCATTTTTTGAATCAATAGATTCGAAAGGTATAGACGCTCTGATTCATTGGCCTACTCGGTCATGCGATTTTAATCCTTTGGATTACACAGTTTGGTCGTATGTTAAGGAAAAAGTCTAGGCTACAGAGATAAATTCACCTCTTGAATTGGAAGACAGAATTCAACGTAACTTTAGTAACATCATAACTGATCTACAACCATTTAGAATAATAATGAGTTTTTTTGAAAAAGGATAGAGGTTTGTATTCGTGAAAATGGAGATTTTAAACACTTAGTCATACGGTTATCATACGATATACAAAATCGAGTTTTACCAAGAATATCTTTTTGGTGTAAAATTGTATGCTGTTTAAGTTCTCGTAGAATTTTTATTAAGAATTCTAGCATTAAAAAAGTTATGTTGAATAATACTTGGTACGAAATTTGTTACTAGCTCGCTCTATGAGAGTTAGACACAAAAACAAATTCATGGGATGTATAAGCTTCCAAAACATATACATTTTTAAAGCTATTGATATTGTTGATGGAAGGGAAAATTGAAGGAAGCAGGTGTCCAGGTAAGAGAAGATGTAGATGGTTGAAAAGCATCAGAGAGTGGACGGGTCTCGATGCTCAATCCTTATTAAGAGTCTCATAGAATAGAGAAAAATTTGTCAGAATTATTGCCGACCTTCAAAAATGAAGAGGGCACTTTATGAACAAAATAGTAAACAAGTTTGACACAAGAACAATAGTGCTTGTGCGTATGGTGCATACTAACAGTGGAACTTTATTAATTAAATTTGATTAAAAGAATGGTGATGAAATTTAACCGGAAATGGTAAAATACATGGGAGAAGAAGGAATAAACTGGCTATGGAAAATATATAAAGAGGCGTGGAAAAAACAAACAATCCCTAAAGACTGGCAGAAGAATATCATCGTGCCAATATACAAAAAAGGAGAACATGTAAACTGCGACAACTATAGAGCAATATGTCTGTCATCGGTATGCTTTAAAATATATACGAAAATAATAGAGAAGAGACTGAGACAAGAAGTAGAAATAGTATTGGGAGAAGAACAAACGGCATTTAGACTGGGAAGACAGACAAATGACAACGTATATATCATTAGAAATTGAATAGAAAGAAGCATAGATACGGGGGAAAACTAATATTAGCGTTGATAGACCTAAGAGCAGGATTTGACACGATAGAAAGATATATTATAGGGAAATGCTTGAGAAAAATAAATGTACCTAATGCATTGATAAAAATTATAGAAAGCACTTACAAAGAGGTAAAAGGAAGGGTACAAATAACAGGAGAAAGATCGGAAGCATTTAATTGTAAGAGAGGTATTAAACAAGAAGATAGTCTCAGCCCTTTGCTATTCATGATAGTAATGAACGAATTGATAAGAAACACTAGAGTCAGAACCAATCAACTACAGACAATAATAGGTTATCACAGATTACAACCGGTAACAACAGAAACTAATGGATATATGGGTAGAAAAAATAGAAGATCTAAAAATGGAGATAAACAAGGAAAAAAAGGAGGATAATGATAATCAGCGGCAAAGGAGATAAGGAAGATAATCAAATAAAGATAAAATGTAAAAACTCATAATTGGAAATAGTAACAAGTTACGAATACCTGGGAAGTATAATAACTAATGACGGAAAAATAGACTGGAAAATAACAAATAGAGCAAAGAAATCAAACAAGTTATACTATGCGTTAGCCCCAATAATGGGAAAAAGAGAACTTACACGAGAAATAAGAATAAAAATATATAACAGAATAGTGATACCGACTGTGCTCTATGCAAGTAAAAACTTGACAATTCTAAAAAACATTAGAGCAGGATAGACGCAATGGAGATGAGATAATGAACAAAATAGCAAAGAGACAAATGAACTGGTATGGGCATTTGATAAGGATGCAATCCAATAGAATAATAAGAAAAATTTATAAAGCAAAAAACATCGGAAAAAGAAAAAGAGTTAGACCAAGAAAAAAATGGACACAGTAAGTAGTAGAAGCGGGAAAACTTAAACAAAAATCACTCGAGGACTTGAAAATAATAACAGGAAACAGAAAAGAGTGGAAGAGGTGGGTAACTAGAAATTAAAATAGCAAGCCCAAATCCGACACCCTGATAGAGTAAAAGAAAGGGGAGAAAGAAAAATAGAAAGAAAGAAAGATTAAAAGAATTTCTTCTTAGGGTGCCTGTCCGTTCCGAACGTTGGCGATCATTCTGGCTATAATGACTTTGTTGGTTGCTATACGGAATAGCTGTGTTGAGGCCTTTCTATACCATGCTATCAGGTTAGCAAGCCAGGATATTCTTCTTCGTCCTGGGCCGTTTTTTCTTCAATTTTACCCTGCAAAATGCATTGAAGTAGCGTATATCTGCATTGATTTCTCATTGTATGTCCCAAATACGTATGACCCTTCACGATGTTGACCAAATCCACGGTTGTGTTCATCCTCTGTAGCACTTGTTCATTGGTGAATTTGTCTGTCTACGGTATCTTCAGTATTCTTCTGTATAACTATAGCTCAAAAGCTTGAAGTTTTAATAGAGTTTCCGCCTTCAGTGTCCTCGTTTCTACTCCGTACAGAAGAAGTGAATGCACGTAACATTTAAGGAGCCTTATTTTTGTTTCTAGGGTGATGTCATGGCTCTTAAACACATAGCTCATAGTTAAGAATGCACTTTTTTCCTTTCCGATGCGAGACTTAATTTCTTGGGTATTGTTCCATGACTCATTTATTATAGTTCGCAAGTATTTGTACTGTAAGACAATTTCAATTCTTATTTGATTCACATACAGATTTACTCCATTTATGTTTTGCTTGCTGTTAATCATTAGCTTGGTTTTGCTGGTGTTTATATCCAGTCCATATGTTCTACTTGTTTCCGTTATTTTGTTCATTAAGTCTTACAGCCCTTCTATGGTATTGTAAAACCCTATTGTATAATCTGCATATCGCAGCTTATTGAACTTAACTCTATGTATTGAGATGCCTTTATCAATATTTTTTAGAGCCTCTTTAAAAATGTGCTCCGTGTACAGACTAAATATTATTGGTGAAATTATGCACCCCTGCTTCACTCCCCTTAAGATTTTGACCTGATCTGTATATTCTCCACCTATTCGGAGAACCGCTGATTGATTCCAATACAGGTTAGCTATTATTTTTAGGTATCTTCGGTCAATCTCTGTCTTCTTCGGCACTTCATTTGTTAAAGCCCCACTTTATCGAAAGCCTTCTTGTAGTCAATCAGGCATGCAAAATCATTACAACTGACATCTCTACACTTCTGAAACAATACGTGCACGCTAAATAAAGCTTCCCTCGTACCAACGGCGTTAATAAATCCAAACTGATTGAGCGCAATTTGTTCCTCGCATTTCCGGTAAATTCTTTTGTGGATGACTTTTAAAAACAGCTTTAGCAGATGGCTCATTATGGCTTACTGTTGTATAGTCTTCAGAAACTTTTGATCCTGGTTTTTTGGGCAACGGTACGAACTCCGATTTGAACCACTTTACTGGTATTTTTCCTGCCTTGTATATTTCATTAAATATTTTAGTTATTATTTTTATTTATTCTGTATCTAATAGCTTCAGCAGTTCTGCAAGAATTTTATTAAGTCCCGGTGTCTTTGCATCCTTCATTTGACTGACGGCTGCCGTTATTTCTTCTGGTAGCATTTCGAGACCTTCCTTTTTTTAATGGGGGTTCTTGTATTGTTCTAAGGTCGTGAAAAACTTTCTCCAAGTATTCTTTCCATACTTTATTTTTATCTTCTTTGGTTATGGCAAGATGACCTTTATCATCTGTTATTTTTCCGCTGTTGTTTTTGGGAACTTTTCAGCTATTTTCTTCACTTTTCGATGGGAATTGAACTTTATATTCCTCGGTGGTTTTCTTTGTTTTTTTTTATAGTTATATATAAGTTTAAGTATTTTATACTTGGTGAACGAAAGTCGCGGTCATCCACGATTTTCGTTTCTCTGTATTTTTCTGCAGGTGGTGTTCTTTTATTTTTATCACTGTTTCTTGTTTGATGGTCAGCCCTTTCTCTAAAGTTTCTGCATTTCTGCATTTTAGCACGTTTGTATTGAGGTTTTCACTCACCTACAGTCGAACTTTAGGATCTTTCAGTTTTCTAACATCACACTTCTTCATCGAGTTACTTGTAACCTTCTTCATTCTGAGTTTGAAATTAGCTACAACTGGTACATGATTAGAATTTATGTCCGCGCCTGGGTATGTTTTTTCAGACATACAGCTGTTTATATACCTCTTATTTAAGAGAACATAAGAGAACACATTAAAAGAACATCATAGAGTTAACTTTTGTTTAAGTAAATTTAGTAATTTCTTATAGATTGAAATTGCTATGGTCTTCATATCGACATTGATTTACTTTGTGAATGAGTTCATTTCATTTCATATTTTTGTTGATCTTCTTTTAGTTAGTTGGATTTAATTAATAGACAAGACGAATTAAAAAAAAATTCAATACAATAAACATTTGTATATTTTTCATTCATAAAAACAGTACCACTTAAAAATTAAATAAATGAAATGGTACAATTTATTGGATATTAACAACGTCTTTCATTGACAATTGCTAACGGATTCTCCTTGTTAATAAAAGAGAAAATAATATACAACCGGAAATTGTACACTTTTTCACTTTTAAGACTTTTTGTTGTTTTAAAACAGAGAGAGCTGTAACGTAATAAACGCCATAGCTACTGATGCATAATGTTATTCAATTATTGACAATTTATTTAAATAATTAAATATATACTTACACATCGGAAGAACTTGAAGTTACTTATTAGTAAGTTATTTTAATTTAGAACTTATTTGGTAAATAAGAAAGTGGAAAGATGGTTAGTCGATAATTTTTAATATGTTTTTACTTTCCTAGTTACGCAAGAACAGTACTTATAGGATGGTTATAAAAACTTATAAATATATATACATAAAAGCTATTATTAATAATCCTTAAAAAAATTAATTTTAATGTTCTTTATTTTTTTATTCATTTTGTTTCCTTTTCTAATTGTAGAAAAAGTATAATTTATAAGTTTTCAATAGATACTATTAAGGCTCGTACATATTGTAATAGTTATATAAACAGAAAACCAATACCACTAACGAAATTGTAAATAAACATTTATGCAGAAGAGTTCATAACAGAAAAAGAAAATAAGCAAACTATCAAGACAGATCTGGGTGCACAAGGGGACATTTACGACAATTTTTAATATAGTACCGCGCAGAACAATTAAGAAAACATAATCAACAAGCTAATTACAGAGAGTTATCGTAAGATATGCAGTTGATTTGGTATTAATAACAAGAAATAACAATATTCTTACTCAAAGTTGCACTTGTTTTTGTGTTTAGAAGTGAAAGTAACAATTTAGGGACTTAAAAGAAAAAGTAAAAATAAGTCCTAAATATAAATAAACAAAAAGTGTAAGCTAAATAACATAAGTACGAGATTTTATGAACATTAAACTTATTATATTGGACAGTAAAATTTACCAGCTCAAACAACAGCAAAACTACAAAAGTACGTGGGTAACGTAATGTAAAAACCAAAAAATACTAAACTAAACCAAAATCAAGATATACCAAGTGACAATCAGACCTAATTTAGTTTAAACAATGTGCTTAACAAAAGTCTAAAGAAAAACTACGAAAAATCCCTAGAAAAATTGTAGGTCTAAATAAAACTCAAGAAAAAGAATCAAATAGATAATATACCATTCCGTATATAAACATCCAAAGGCAAAAAGAGTTTGGTTATATTCAAAGCAAATGGAAAATGAACTTATAAAAAAAATTTCAATTGATAATAACAAATTCGAGACAAAGAAAGGTCAAAGTGCAGATGGGAAGAACAAGTTAGGGATGATATTATTAAATGTTAAACATACTCCCTTTATGAACAGATAATATTATTCTATTGGTGCCTTTAGTTTAAGATTCATAATAAATCCGTTATAAATGCAGTTAATATATTAAAAAAATATATTGCAGATTGTATGTGAAAAGGACAAATCTTTTCAGACAAATCAAGATGTCAGAACTGCATCACATTTACCCAAATAAAAAAACAAAACTCAAGTTCGAAAGAAGGAAATGAACAAAATATATTTAATGAAGACTTGTGCCGTGTATTAATCTCTTCAATTATACCGCTTTCAAAATTATCCAATGAACACTTCTTTTTTAAAAAAATATTATAAATTGAATATTCCAAAATCGAAAGCTGAGCATGTCAACTTATTATATTCGTCAGTAATAGGTAATATAAAAACTAATATTAGTGACAATGATTACTTCTACGTATGTGTTGACAAAACCTCTAATTCGTCAGGACGATATATCGCTTATTTTTACTGAATGGTGTTAAAAGTGATCATATCTTAACAAAATCATATTTAATTCTATGCAAGCAATTGGAAAAAACCAACCCTGCAACAATTCAAAAGTGCCAATCACATTTTGTAAGAGAAAAAAAAAATCAAAATTTTTCTTCCTGCAGCTGTTTCTAGCCATAAAAAAGCAATAATTTATGGCTGGAAACAGCTGCAGAAAGAAAAAAATTTGATTTTTTTGTAGAAAACGTAATATTGTTGCAGAGTTGGTTTTTTCTAATTTTCAAATTTTCATATTTATGGTCAAGGCAGGACAAAATTTAATAGTATTCTATACCAACTTAATCCACGTTATTTGTTTAACATATAGCATTAACAGAGTTACGAAATAAATCTTAAAAAAAATTTCTTTTGTAAACTTCTTTCTATCAAGTATAAAAAATATTCCTTAAATCTCCTATAAGAAAATGCTTCCAAATATTCCACTTCCAACAGAACCTATTCTAACACGATGGGGAACATGGTTGGAAGCCGTTTTTTTTCTATTCAGACTATTTCGTAAACTTAAAAACTATATTTGACGGTTTTAACAGATGAAAGTTCCCAACCTCTGCTAGATGCTAAACAAATTTTTAAAAACAATGTGAAATGAAAGCAGCAACTTTAATTCATTTAATCAAATTTTAGTTTGCTTCAACAAACTCTTACTCAACTAAAACATCAAAGTTGTCGTTGGTAGAAAACACAGCCTTAATAAAAGAAATTTGATCAGCTTATCAAAATGTTTAAGGTAATAGATATTTTTCAAAAATTTGAAACAATAATTAAAAAAAAACAATGGTTTTCAGAAACTCACTGAGGTAGCTGATGTTCTTGTTAGTAATTTTTGCGAAGAAATAGATTTAGAACCAAATATTTTTATGAATTTAAAATTATGCTCTCATTACATCCTTTGATGTGGAAAGAAGTTTCTCCATTTATAAACATATGTACACAGATCGAAGTCGTAAGTTTTTTTTTTTGGAAAATTTTGAAAAACATTTGGTCAATTATTGTTTGCTTAATTCTAAGGAATAGTATTTTACTTTGTTACTACTTTCATTATAATTAATTAGTACATTACAATTACCTACTTACTTTTGTAAGTTGTCCATGCGTCTCACAGACTCCACACGTTTATTAACTCGTCTGTGCATTTCTCGCCACAAATACGTAGCAACCTGTAATTCAGTGTACCTTCCTAGCTTTTAGAGTATATTCGAACGTGTTAATGAGAGGTATAGGTTGTTCCACGAATATACGACTGTTTTGGATTATTACGACAACGAATATTTTACTGCGCAAGTAGAAGTATGAAAGTAAATTGGTCTAAACAGTATTCCAATAAAATGGATTTACTGTTAGTTTGACACTTACACTAAAATTATTTCAGTTAATATATGTTTAGAGAGACGCAAAATTTATTGTGAAATTTAATCCGAAAATAATAAAAATTTTTACGCAAACGGTCCTACAAATAAATACAATGAGTTCTATGAAGCCAAAATGTGTTTATAAGACATTTGGGTTGGGTTTCCGTGAAATGTAAACACCAAAGAGGCGTGCCGGGTTTCTTTGATATTACACTTTTTATTACTTTATTAGGTACTATAACTGTAATAAAAAAAATATACTTTTAATATAAATGAAAAGAAATTGTCAAAACGATGGTTTGAAAACTAGAAAAAGGATCGATAATTTCACTTTGTTAGTTTTAAATATTTGTTTGCTTTGAGTGGATGTACTCTTAAAAGTTCCGAAAGTAACGGGTACAACATACCGGCTATTGATAGTTAAAGTATCGAGTCGTTACAGATAATAAAAAGTAACGAACATTTATATACAGTTTCATATATCGCCGACTGATTTTAGTTTTAAAAACTGTCCTATAGAGGTGTCTGGTAAAGAGAGGTGCCGTTAAGAGAGAGTTTAGTGTAGTATATTTGTATTAACTTTATATTTAATGTACTTTCCTATGGTGAAGTTCTGTGAATCCAATGGTTGATGATAGTTTTAGGAGATTAGGAGAATAAGAGAATAAGTAAGTTTTTTTTGGTTTTTTAATACTAATTGAATATTCGACTAAATCAATTACACTATTTAATCACCTAAGTATTGTTACACTTCGTTTAAATCACTTAATTAAAAAACCAACTTGTTTACAATACTAAAACCAATGATAGTAATTATATACTTCAAAATCTGAATTATAACAACTATTCTATAAACTATCAACTCTATATTTTTATCATGACTTAATATTTAAATTTTAAGTCATAACAGTATTTTAAAAATAGGGAGAATTTACTATTGTACAATTCAGCACATTGGACCATTCAAATAGAGACCATAAACCGAATTTAAAACAGTCGTATATTCGTGAAATGGAGTATACGTCGCTCGTACCGTTTTCGGAATATTTACGTCGCGGAGTCTACTAGACGCAAGATCACCATTAGTGTTATTTTAATATGGATAGTTTCGTACAGCTGTAAGAGTATTAGACGATGATATAGAAAGATATTATTTTAGGGACAGTGAACAAGACCTAAGTGAAAATGACAGCAACAAGACTCAGAAATGATATCTAGCGAAGATGAAGAAAAGTGTGTCAATTCTAGTAATTACTACTATGCAAAGAATAGGTATAAGTGGAATAAAAGGGTGGCAACTAGAAACGTCTGTACGCCTGCTCACAATATTGTTGTATTCTCATCAATACGTTTAAAAGTAGAAAAGTCAACGAGTCCCGTTTATTATTTAAATAAATTGTTTTTACTAGATATGTATAGTCTTGTTGTCAAGAGAACTAACGAAAAACTCGCAACTTTTCGGTCAAAATATCAACAATATAAAAAAGAAAAATCCGAGTTGGCTGATACCGATGAAATAGAATTGAGAGCTTTCTTAGACTGCTTCTGTATACTTCTATTTATAAGTCAAATCATGAGGATGTACGAAGTCTGATGGCTGCCTTAAGGTTTGACGATGCCTCGAACCAAGAACAAATAGCAAGGGATAATTCAGCTGCTGCTATCCAAGAATTGGATCATATTTTGAGTTTTTTGTAAGCAGTTCAAAGGTTTGGGAAACATTTATGTGTAGACGAAATGCTGGTAGGCTTCAGAGGCAGATGTCGCTTAAAAATGTATATTCTCAGCAAACTCTGTCAATATAAGATAAAAATCTTATTTATGACTAATGCACGATCTGGGTATTTACACAAATTTATGCTGGGAAAGGTTCAGATGGATTTAACCTCACAAATGAAGAAATAAGAATGAGCATACCTACTCAAGCAGTTATAATATTAGTCAAACATATTTACAATAAGAATAGAATGTAACTGGCGACAACTGGTTTAGTTCACTTGATTTAGTACATCATCTATAACAACATAAACTCACGTTGGCACAATGCGAAGAAATAAAAAAGAAATTCCTCCACAGTTCCTTCCACGACCAAATCGCAATAAAGGCGACACTTTATATGGATTCACCAAAGACCTAACACTTTTATCCCGTACAGCTAAGAAAATAAAGCTGTGATATTAATTTTTTGCGTGCATCGTTCCATAGAAGTAGATGCAGATAATGGACTACCAGAAATAAATTCTTTACAACTTGACCAAAGGGGTGTAGACTCGATGGATGAAAAGTGTGTAAAATATTCCTGTAGCCGCAGAACACGTAGATGGCCCATGGCTATTGTTTATAAAATACTAGACGTATGTGGAGTAAATTCATACATTATGTTTATTTCGATTTCCGAAAATAATTGGACTAGATTCAAATTAATAGAAACCCTGGCCGACGAACTCTCCTTACATTTGCATAGAAGATATGAAATGCCAATATTACAAAGGCAGCTGAAAGAACTGATCGGAAATATCCTTGATATTCCCGAAAATAAGGCTGACGAAGAAGAAAAGCTTGAAATAAGAAAATATTGCTACATCTCTTCATTAAAATTAAGAAGACTGCATATTTATGCATAAAATGCCAAAAACCACCCATACGTTTGCAATGCTCTGGACACATTTATATAGCTTGTACCAAAGTAGAATAGATTTTTAACGTTTTTTTTGATTTGCAGGTTTTGTGCAGAATTGCATACCTATTATATATAAAATGTACCTATTTTTAAACATAATATATATATATATATATATATATATATATAATATATATATTATATTTGTTTGTATGTTTAATTTTTTTTGGGATATGACTTTAAAAATTTTGTGTTACAAAACATGTTTTCTGTTTTTGTTATAAATTCTACAGTTTGATTTTTTTGTTTTTCACTAAATAAAAATGATATTGCAACATTTTTTAGGTGCCAGCTTGACAAAAACAGATTTTTTTACAGGAGTCTGTCAAAAATAGGGTCACTAGCTAAGAGTTCATTTGAAATATATTGTTTTCTAATTATTAAAATAAACATTATTTATATAACAATGTTTTTATTGATAGTATGCATATTTAAAATAAAAGCACATTTAATGCATATTTTTGAGCAAATTAGTGCATATTTATGCTCATATTTTTAATTTTTTTTTGTATCAACTTCTACAGTCATCACACTTGCTATTATTCAAAATAAAAGCAAAACTAAACTTAAAAAAATAAGCTGTATTGTTTTTTTTTTAAATATGTCGCATTTTTAAAATATTGAAGATGAGTCTTTCAGTGATTGATTTTTGCTTCATTTTTATATTTTCCTCCTTAGAATTTGCTTAATCATAAATTTAAAAAAATTAGAAATACTTAAAAACATCTACCTATCTACATTTGGTATAAATATTATATGTTTAAGAACCTGATGCGAAAATATAAAAATGCATTTATAACAAAGTCAGAAGAAATCACGACCTTGTGTGCACATTTCAAGATCTGAGTAAATCGTGACTTAGTTCTCAATTTCCTAACAATCAATATACGTAAATAAGGTTGCAAGAATAAAGTTAATAAAATATATGTCAACAGTAATTTCTAGGAAATGAAAAGGAAAGTCAATTGAAATAGAAACAAACGATAACTTTTTAATCAAATCTGTGAGAAAATGGATAAACGAGAGCGAATGAAATCTGAACCGGACTTTTACTTCAGAATATGACTTATTGATAAAATATTGAATCCATTTTATTTTTTATATAAAATCTTATATGTTACATAGATATAATACATAATAAGATAAAAAAAAGAATAAAAGTTTTTTAATTAAACTGCTTGAAACTTTTATATTTACGTGATCATTTTTAAATAAAATTGATAAAAATACAGCCCAAATCAGACTATTCTTATCAATAACCAAAATAAAAATCTTTTACTACGTTACACATATGGGTATCGTAACAGCAAACAAAGCATAGCGTACATAAAAGACCGAAAAGGTATGGTGATATTAAGAATAACCATAAATAATCATAAATGATAAAGTACGTCAGGTTTCAACTTCAGTTCAAATCAGCGGTCACGAATTTTGAAATTAAAGTATTCTATATAAAATTAGTATCTACTCAATAAGACAAACATAAAGAATGTCCCAAATTAGAGAGTGCATAACTATAGGGTTTCGGGTACAAATATGAGATCTCTTTCCGGTAATTCAGAAATATCTTAAACACTAACGGTTCAAAAAGGTATCCAAAATCACGAAACATTTTTTAAATGAGAGAAATGCAAAATAACATCAAACAAACTAGAACATAAACAAATAAAAACAAAACATAAACAAAATCCAAGAACTAGAATATTACTTACTAGTTAATACAAATCTTTGGAATGTCTATGTGGATTATTATCCGTCCAAGGCACTATCACGCAGATCGTAAGTGCAGAGATGTGGGGATGTGGTAACTCTGGGATCTACGGCTACCAAGAGACTATGCGAAAAATTCTAAAAGTTACTGGTTTACAAACTTATAATTTATTGCTCATATCAATAGAGGGACAAATTTATATTTTCATCGTTAGCAATGTTGGCAAATTATGGTTAAAAGTGGAGTTAAAGTTTTCTTCCTAAATTAATAATATTTCTAAATACGTAGTTCTAGATGTTTGAATGAATTTCTTCGAGCAATTATCTTATTTTGTCACGTTAGAAACAGGTCTAATGCCCGTATGACACTACATTTTCTTGTAAAATTTCTTGTATCGTTTATTACTTGTATATATTATACAAGTTTTTTTATTATTGTACATTTTATTGTACAAGTTCTTGAATGTAATTTTTCCGCAAATCGCCAGGAAATTTTGACATTCCTGTCAAAATTTCTTGAAGAAAAAGTCAGGACATCCTTATATACAATAGCACTAAAGGCCTTAGAGGCCCATGGCTTAAAGAATTTTGTTCTTTCTTCATTTTCGCTTTCCTTTATGTACTGAGATCTTCTCTGGCTCGATATGTGACTTTTCTCCATTCCTTCTTGTTATTCATTTTTCTTTTCTGGCCGTCTAGTCCAATTTCTTCCATATCTTTTTCTACCTCCTGATTCCATCTATTTTTTGGCCTTCCTTTTCTCTTTTTTGAAGTTATATTGTAGTTTAGTACCCTTTTTGGAGTCCTCGTGTTTGGCATCCTTTCTAGGTGACCTCGCCATCTTAGTCTCTGTGCCTTTATGACTCCTATTATGTTAGGTTGATTATATAATTTCTTTAATTCATCATTTGATCTTCTTATCCATAAACCGTCCCTTATTATTCCTCCATATATCTTCCTCAAGATTTTCCTTTCCCATATCTCCAGTAGATTTTGTTCATTTTTTGTCATTGTCCACGTCTCACTGCAGTATGTTGCTATTGGTTGTATAGTTGTTTTGTATAACTGTATTTTTGCCTTTCTTGATAAAAACTTGCTTTTCAACATTCCACTAAGAGCATGTACACTTCTATTGGCTGCCATTATTCTAGCTTGTATTTCTTCTTTAATGTTAGGTTTACGTGATATTATTGTACCTAGGTATGTAAATCTTTCCACTATTTCGAATTCGTATGATAATCTTTCTTCTACTTCTACTTTAAACTTTTGTCCATCCCTAAACTGATCATCTGTCCACTGCATACATTTTGTTTTAGTTTCATTTATGTAAAGTCCCATTTTCTTTGCTGCTTTTACTATTCTCTGTACTATCTCCTGTAGCTCTTTTTTTCCTCTTGCCAGCAACACTATATCATCCGCAAATGCCAAAACTTGGTGTCTTTTATGATATAGGAGTCCTTCTCTATTAATTCTCGCTTCTCGCATTATTTTTTCTAGGCATAAATTGAAGAGTAATGATGACAAAGGATCGCCCTGCCTTAATCCTTCTTTTACTATAAATTTGTCCGATGCATGATTGTTAACTTTGACTCTGTTTTCTGTATTCTCTAAAGTAAGATGTATCATGTTACGCAACTTTCTGCTAACTCCCAGTTCCTCAAGGGTCTCTTTTAATTTCTTCCTTTTTATTCTGTCGTATGCTTGCTGGAAGTCGATGAATAGCGCTATCGTTGGTAAGTTGTGTTCATAGCTTTCTGCTTGTAACTCTCTTATTATGAATACTTGGTCCGTTGTGCTTCTCCCTCGTCTAAATCCACACTGGTATTCGCCTATTATATTTTCAGCTTCTTTTTCCAGCTTATCTTTTATCGATTTTGATAGGATTTTATATATGGTATTTAGTAACGCTACTCCTCTGTAATTACTGCATTCTGTTTTGTCTCCTTTTTTGTGTAATGGACAAATAATGGCTTCCTTCCAATCTTCTGGTATTCGTTCTTTTATCCATATCTCTTTTATGATCTTGCATATCCAATTATTTAGCAGTTTTCCACCATATTTCATCATCTCTGCTGTTATGTTATCACTTCCAGGGGATTTGTTGTTTTTCAGATTTTTTATGATTTCCTCGATTTGTTTTTTGCTGGGTGAATTATCTTCTATGTCGTCTATGTGTTCAATTCTTGCTTCTGCTTGCATATATTCTCTTTGGTTTGACTTATTATTGCCATTTAGTAATTCATCAAAATACTCTTTCCATCTTTCGACTATTTCTGCTTCCCCGCTTATATTATTTCCTGCTTTGTTTTTAACGAATATGGGTTTTTGTTGGAAACCTTTTTTTTCATTTCTAGCACCTTGATACAGGTTTTTTATTTTTTTATTTCTGTAATTCTCTTCTATTTCTTTTAGCTTAGTTTCTATGTGTTTTCTCTTCTTTTCTCTCAGCACCCTCTTTACTTTTTGTCTTTGCTCCCTATATCTATTCTTTGTCTCTATTGTTTCTTTCGTGATCATTTCCATCCTTAATGATTTTCTTAGTTCTATTTCTTTTTGGCACTCTATGTCGAACCAGTCTTTCATCTTTTTATTCTCTTGTTTATCACATTCTTTTGCTGCTTTGTTCATTATTTGCTTTATGTTTTCCCATTTGTTCTCAGTTTGCTCTTCTATTTGTATCTTTTTTAGTTCTCTTTCCATTGTTTCCTCGTATATTTCTTGCTCTTTTTTTGTTGCTAATCGAATTGGGTTATGTATACATTTCTTTTTATTTATTTTGTTTTTGTTTTCTGGTATCAGTTGCTTAATTTTGATACCCACCATGTAGTGATCTGAGTCAGCGTCTGGTCCTCTGTATGTTCTTATCTTCTTTATACATTGCTGTTCCTCTTTTTCGATGAGCACGTGGTCTATTTGGTTTTTAGTCTTTCTATCTGGCGATATCCATGTTTCCTTGTGTATTTCTTTTCTTTCGAAATATGTGCTCATTATGATCATATTTTTTTCTCTTGCGAAATCTATCAGGAATTGTCCGTTCTCATTAGTTTCATTGTGTTTACTATATTTTCCTATTGTCGGTCTAAATACTTCTTCCTTCCCTATTTTGGCATTTGCATCGCCTAGAATAATTTTCATATCATATCTGGGTATATTTTCGATTGTTCTGTTTAATTCATTGTAGAAACATTCTTTAACGTCATTATCTTTTTCTTCTGAAGGTGCGTGAATATTTATAAGGGTGATTTTTTGGTATTTTCCCTTGAACCTGATACTACATATGCGGTCTGATACTGGTTTAAACTCTACTATTGCTTCTTTTAGCTCTTTTCTTATCATAAAACCTGTGCCTAATGTTCGATTCTTTCCACCGCTGTTGAAAAACATTGTATCCTCTATTTCAAATATATCATTTCCCAGCTGTTTCGTCTCCTGTAAAGCTACTATGTCAAAATGGAACTTTTCGATTTCTCTCGCTAAATGTTTAAGTTTGCCTTCTCCATATGTGCCTCTTACATTCCATGTTCCTAAAAGTAGGTGCTCTTTTCGCAATGTTTTCTTGTGCTTTGGTTCAGTTTTCATTTCTGTACTCTTTTTTTCTTTTTTTGTATTTTCCTTAACCTTGTTCTGTGCTTGTTTCGTCAACGTTATTCCAGTAGTACATTTAGTTGCTAGTTTTTTGATGTTTTTTTACACATTGCGCCTTCTTTGTCATTCCACCTCCATTCGCTGTTATTCACCCATATTTTTTTTACTCCAATTTTTACTTCATTTCCTTTATTTCTTTCTTCTTGAGCAATGTTTCTAATTGTTTTCTGTATTTCTCGTTCTTTTATGGTTGCATCTTCGTTGATATATATTTTGTACTCTTTAAATTCTTTTAACTTATGCTTTTTTTTCCATTATTTTTCTTTTTTCTTCTTGGTTTTCTAATTCAATTAGGCATGTTTTTTCGCCTAACTTGTGAGCATTCCTTATTTTAACCTCTACCCCTATATGTTGTTTGATGAAATTATTGATTGTTCCTTTTAACTCTGCTTGCTCATATGTGTCTATCCTTAGACCGTTCATAACTATGTTATTTATTCGTCGGTGTTTTTCCATAACTTCCATGTTTTTTGTTATTTCTCTGAGTTCCTCCTTGATCTCTATATTTTCTTGTTTTAGTTCCAAATTTTCTTTTCTCAGCTCTCTGTTTTCCATTATGAGCTTTTCTATCGTTTCCTTGCATTCTTTTTGATTTCTTTTTATTTCCTTAATATCATCGGTAAGGTGGCTCATCATTATTAGTAATTGATCAATTTTTGTTGCCTCATTTTTTTTCTCTGGAGTTTTTGTTGGCGTTCTCGAGAACTTCTTGCTCTTTCTGAAAATGTTATCTTCTTCCTCGCTGTCTTTATATCTGTCCTTCCTTTTTGCCCCTCCTTCTGAAAGTGTATCATCACTGTCTAAATTTTTTATATATTTTTCCATTTTCCGGCGCCAAACACTGTCTTCCACCTCAACAGTTCAGAGAAGACAGCGTTTACCGTATTTATTTTATGTTTATTAACCGTTATTATTTTTCTGTGTCTACCCCGAAAGTCTACTCACAACGGCAACGTCGCAATTTCAAAGGTCAGAGTTTCGTTTCTATGCCTTGATGTTAATTAGGCTTATCAATTACAGCAATCTTACTTTTTATAGGGCCTTGGTGTTTTCGGATGTTATTTCACCGATTTTAAAGTTTTTTCTTAGCACTCTCCTTCACTTAATGTCTTATATTATTCACTGAATGTCTTATATTATTCACTAGATATTTTCAATAATTTATTTCCCGTTACAACTCTCAGAAATTGAGTTTATTGTAGACGACAAAAAAAAATCCAGGACATCCTTACTGTAAGGAAATGTCATTTCGTTACTGTAAGGAAATAATAGTTCCGTACAGTTGTTAGTGTTCTACATAAATGATAGATTTAAATAAATGATTTCATCTTTAAACAAAGGTCTAGGAAGTATGCCATTACAACATTTTCTGAGAAAGAACTCGTATTTTTACTCATGCGATAATCCATAAAACGTCTGTATGCATTTTCGTACTTTTCTCTTGATTTCTTTGGCAATAATTCTAATGAAGCAGTATTCACTGCCTCAACCAGCTCTGGAGGAGTCCCAGGAATGGAAATTTCATCATCACTTATCATTTTACTTTTGAGAACACCAGCAATTAAATTTATAAGCGTCAAATTTGACAATTCAACCTTAATACGTTTCCATAGTAACCCAAGTAATTTTATTAGGAATTTCAAAGCACCATTTATTTGGGAATAAAATTATCGCGTTTTTTTTAAATCAATCAATATCTGTCGAATTTTAAACGATTTGCGGAAAAATAGTACGTTTACCTCGTAGGAAAAGCCACATTCCTGGACTCTGTGTTGCTAGCAATCTTCACAGTCGTCCAGGAATGTTAAGCTTTTCCTACCCGGTAAACAATGTACTATTGAGCTACATGAGAATATGCAATTTCTTGTATCAGAAATTGAATATAGCGAGCGTTGTGATTGGTAGAAATTTATTGCGGCTACACTGCATTCGTCTGCACGTCACATGTCAAATAGATATAGAGATAGATATTTGTATTATAACCACATTTTACTTATTTGGTTGGTTTTAAAGATGTTATTTGACATAAACTTCTTATTTGTAATTATTAAACTTCTTATTTCTAAAATGTTGTAAATAAGGGACCAAGTGGTAATGCTAATTAAACTTTGTGGCAAGCATAACAATGTATACAATATACAATCAACGTTGTACAAAAACAACACCCCCGAAAAACTGCCCTGGAAGCTGTTGCCATGGAGTTAAGTCTTACTAGACCAGGAATAACAGCACTGAACGTTACTAAAAAGAAGGCCACCACTTGTTTACTGGTAATATAAATCCCAATCCAAAATATTGATAACTGGTTGTTCTAGCAGTCAGATCTAAATTACATATGATTTGACTGCATTTGCATTACCACAGATTTATTAACCTTGGAAAATGCAAAACTTATAGTGGTTACCTCGTATAAATTCTGTAAGAAGTATCAATTATAAAATTAATTAATTTTAATGATTTATGTAAGAAATCATTTTTCTTACGTAGACAATAACACATTAGTTAGGAATGTTTCTTCGTTTGGACAGCAATATTTTTATTACGAAAGTATTTCTTGAAGACTAATCATGTTAAAAAAACTAGGGTACCGAGCTCTCCTTATTTTTTACGAGAAATTTCTGGGAGTGGTACTAAAAACTTTTACGTTTTCATATGTATACTACTATATAAGACATAAAACTACCAGAGCAGATAGGAAAGAATAAATCAGCCTTCATCAAATTAAGAAATTACAAACTATTCTAATATATTACTCTAACAGTAACAGGAAATTTTCAAAAATTATAAATAAACGTTTATTGTGGTGTCTGGAAGAAAATAACCAACTGATTAATGAACAATCTGGATTTCGTCCTTTAAAATTGACTACCGACAATTTAGTAGATATATAATCACATATTAATAACGCATTCTACAGCAACCAAAAATGTATTGCAATTTATTTTGATTTGCACAAAGAATTTGATATCGCTTGACTTCACAAGATAAATTCAACGCTGGAATCATGGGTCTATCAAGGAAATACTTATTAAATTTATTTATTACTTTAATAAATAAAACATACTTATAAAAACTTCTCCTAAATAGAAATTTCAAGGTAAAAGTAAACGGTCTTCTTTCTAATGTGAGATATCAAAAAAATGGTACTCCCCAAGGTTCGGTAATCAGCCCGGTGCTTTTCCTTATAGCTATTAATGACATATTCAACTCAATAAACTAACCCATTCAAGCGAGATTGTACGCGGATGATCTTATAATATTCTTAAATGGAAACAATATACAGAGTATGGCCAAATTACTACAAGATCAGCTCGATAAATTTATAGCATGGTCTAAAAGAAGTAGTTTTCAATTTGCTTCATCTCATCTAAAACTCGCTAATCATATTCTAAAAGAGATCAAAACAGATAAAATAAATACCTACTTTAAAACTTGTGGGTCAGACACTTGAATATGTAAATACACTTAAATATATAGGTTTAATATTTGATCAAGCTCTAACCTGGAAGGACCACGTCAAATATATATCAGCTATATGTCAAAAAAGACTAATCTTATCCTCTTGAAATGTCTTTCTGGAATGAACTGGGGAGTGGACGGTAGAAGTCTACTCATATTATATAAAAATCTAATTCGCTCCAAGATCGATTATGGATGCCACGCTTACTCGTCTGCTTTAACAACAACTCTAAAAGTTTTAGACACCATTCAAAATAACGCTCTTAGAATAATAATCGGTGTATTTAGAACAACCCCTATCTTGGGTCTTCAGGCCGAACTCGGTGAACCACCATTAGATTTAAGAAGTCATATGCTCTCATATATAACAATTTTACCTACAATTATAAATTTCCTAAAAACTGTTAACATGCTAATCGGTTTCTACAAATTCTTAAGAATTAACGGAGAATTATATATTCTAAATATTTCTATTCTATTATCGTATTCACTGTGTATCGACATATAAATCTATTTGGAAAACCCGCTCGCATTGTTCACGATTTCACTAAGCTCACTCACGTCACTTGAATATATTTTAAAAAGAAAATAATTTATGCATATCTTTAAATTTTGTTTACTACAGGTAATCCAGGATAATGGACTTTCATTTCTTCGAAATATCTTTTAGAGTTTATTAGTTGAATTATTTGAATTATTATATTTTGTACTTTGAAATATATTAAGAGCACACCAATATTATTTTAATTTTACATAGCATTACAATATATATATATATATATATATATATATATATATAATATATATATATATATATATATATATATATATATATATATGTATTATTAACGTTACTTTCATAGAAACTAGAGGTACTGTCGAATCAATTCCATTGGATTAGCATCACTCCTAAATATGATTAAACAAATGAAAAATGATTTACGTTGACCACATAAACACTACTTGTCTGTAGCAGTTGATCATGTAGCTTTTGTACCAAACCGTGAACTTTAATTAAATTTCCACCAAGAAGTCTTGTATTATAAATATAAGCCAGTAACTTTCTTATATCCGTCATAAGTTAAAGATTTGGCCTGCTACACAGCTCACAACTACAACATATAGAGATTCCGATATTGGTATCTGGTATACCCAATAATTATAAATGAGCTCTTATCCCCTAATCTAATGTATTCTTAGCTTATTTCCCTGTAATATTTCTTCCATTTGCACAACTTTCCCTTCGAACTCCTGCTGCGTGTAAGTGATTGTCGCAGACTTTTACGCATTATTCTCTCCAGTCTAAATAGATGTAGTAAACGATGCCCTCGTTTGCAGCTTGAGTATCGCTAAAGTGCCATTACCATGGAATGAAAAGTCTCATTATAAAATTAGTGTAGGAGTTTCTCAAAAGATTTGATTATTATATCCAAAATTTTCCGATAACTCCGGTATTTTCAATAATATGCAATAAATAGAATACTACAAAACTTATTTGAAGGAAACGTTAAGAATAAAGAAATATCCGGATATTAAAACCCAACGTGAAACACTACAAACGGTAATTTATAATTTATTAGCAAATTCAATTTTGAAATTCTATTAGGAAATCAGTTATCACATAACAACTGGTATTAGAGAAGCGGCCACTTCAAATGATCGATTAGTGCATACCTTTATCTAACCAAAATTGTATTAGAAAATATGTATTTCCCCATTTTCCAACAAAATCACTATTCTCTAGAAATCATTCGGCAGGACCGTCTTAGGGTCATCAAACAGCAACAAAAGGTAGTGTCTGGCTATCTTCACTTCTTAATATTTTAGTAAGTTATTCTAAAGTTACAAAATTCTGATTAATAATATTAGTAATTTTACGGTTCAAAAATAACATTAATAAAATTATTAAAGTCGAGATTACTCTAAAAAAAAACAGTACTACAATTGCTAAAAACATAAATTGAAGTTTATTTGACGTAACTGCAATTATTTAACAAATGCAATTTAACAACTACTTAAATGACTCAACAAAAATTGAAGTTAAAGCATAAAAACGTAGAACTGAAGATTCTAAGAAGATTTTTAATAAAGTATTGACTGCAATGCTTTCAACTTTTACACACAGAGCATTTTTTATATCGTCAATACAGCTACTAAGAAATCGGTCAAAGACAACTGAACAAGAGTTTAGTTTTGGGAAAACATTGGTAAGAATGTCGATGAGAACTTACATAAAAATTATAACAACCGTTACGGAAATCTGTGAAAGGAAGTCAGCTCAAAGAAGGCTTGGATGACAGAAAACAAATTGGATTTGCTGGAGTAACGACGACCAACACAAAACAATGAAAAACCTATAAAAGCATTAAAAGGAAAATTCGACGTAAAATACGAAAAGCAAAGATTCAATATCTAGCCAAACAGTGTCATGAAAATAAATAACTCAAAAATAGATACATGTTTAACAAGTATAAAAAAGTGAAACAAGTATCTGGTATCTTCAATAAGAGAAAAACTGGACTGCTACATGATGAATATGGTAGAGTAATATTGGAAGTAGAGGACAAATTTAAAGAAAGGGGAAATTACATTACAAACCTATTAGTTCACCTCCGATTATTCCTAATTGTTATGGACCCCTAATAATACCCACTGAGGTAATACAAACCATACAATAATCAAAAAATGGTAAAGCGACAAGTCCTGATGAAATTCCAAGTGAAATTTATAAGCTTATATATTATATAATATTATAGCAATGGATCTATCACAGATAATAATTCTGGAATAACCGTTTGAATAGTTAAGATATTTTCTTCCTTTGGTCTAGGTGCTCACTGAATGTTATCACTGAAGTATTAAGAACTAACCAGAACAAAAACTACATTCTATTCTGGTCTATATAAACTTAAAAATGTATTAGTTTCGATTTGTTTTTTCTCAATAGAAATACATTACTTAATTTTTCATAATTAATTTATTTACATGAATATCAACATTGTAAAGTATGTATTGCTACTTTTCTTCATTAGAAAACTGAAACGGTCCTGTAAGAAATATCTGAAATACATCAGTTTATAGCCTATCATTGGTTTTCTTCCATAATTTCGCATATATAATAAGAGATCGTGCGGTTCTTTTTGTGTATAATCAAAAGTGAGCGATAACGGACTTTATATGACTTAGAATTTACAGTAACATGGCGTTGATGTTATAAACATACATGTTTCAATACATTACAGTGGCGGCTATTATGTATAATTTAGATGTAAGAAAATCAGAGATTTATTCATTATATTGGTAACTATTGGGCACTTGTTAATTTTTATCTGTCTATCTTCTATTCCGTAGTTTTTGAAAATTCTAAATTGTTTACTGTAGTGAAGAACGATGCGGTAGTAGGTTTTGACGATGTTTGTAGTCTTTGTTTATTTTTATTTTTTTATGCTTGCTATTACAACTGCGGCTTTACAATGCGTCTTACAATGCGGCTCATTTTAAAGTAAAATTGTGGCTTACGCCAGTAAAAATAGTAAATAGACATACGCGCATTTTTAGAAATTGATTTTCCAAAGTCTTTAAGAGTACTTCAAAGTCTTACAACGTACTCGTTGTTCGCTATTATAGTATTATGATGTTTTTATTAATTCTTAATTATTGTTCTTATTGTAATTTACTAAGGTTCAATATAATATATATATATATATATATAATATATTAATATATATATATAACACTTAAAAGTTAATTTATTTAAAGTTTTTTATAACAATTTATCTTACAATAATAATTTATTATTACGACCGTTACATTTAAATCACGAACGCGATCTTCTTTTGACTGACTTCCTCAATGAAAATTCCCGTTATTTATACGAAACCATGTCTTTAAATGGGACATCGTCGAAGTTTCGATGGCATTCTCGTCTTAGACAGAGCAGCGAATGATTAAAAAACTGATATTTTTATATCGGCTCGTCTCCAAAAAGCTCTATTGTTGATTTTTATAGCGAAGGGGAACCCATCGTCTGTCAGGTAGGTATCACCTAGAAAATTCGTGAATGAATGAGAATATTAGTAATAAATATGTTTACGGTTTTGGGTCCGAATTTATCTTAACAGTATTATACTATTGTTAGCAAAAGTTTTTCTGTTCTCGTATATGCTTCATACAGTCAAACGTCCAGGGTGCTTTCTGACATAATTTATTTTTAGTTTATAAATTCTGTAAAAAAAATAATCCACACCACGGTTTGATTTATTTATACTTATATTTAGATTTTGTACACAGTTCATTATTAAACTCGATGATATATTTTCTTCATCTTATATTAATCCTTAGGCCTATTATTGAGCGATCTTAAGGCTGTAGTTATACTTATGACGTTGTCTTCTCTGCCTTCTACATCGTACAATATCCTGTAGTTTAAAAAGATCTCTTATTTGGTTATTTATTATGCTGTCTCTTATAATGTTTTCCCAGCAAGTACTTTCCCATCTTATCTTATATTCATAGTCTTCCAGAAAACATAACTTACACACCATAATAGGATATAAGGTGCTTTATTTGCTTGGATTTTATACACTTTCGTTAAGGTTTACCATAGCCGGATACCTCTATTCCTAGATATTCCAATCTCGAGACTTATATTGTCTTCAATTTAAATTTTTGCATTGTTTGGGTTCTCTTGAGAACACTAAAGATTTTCTCTTAGATAGAAGAAAAGGTTCGTTTTAATCATTAGTAACCCAACTGAGTTTCTGAAATTAAAGATTTATTAAAAAAAAACAACATTCAATATCACTATGGTCTGTTTTTTAACCAGGAGGATTAATTCAAATTTTCCGCGCCGTAATGTTTGTTTGTAATTGGTCCAACCACAGGCAAGTTTACTCCACTAAATTATGACATATTGACACTAATGACATTTGTAAAATTTTAAAATTCAACATTTATGACAATTTTTTGTATTTTTTGTATTTTGGTAGAGCGCAGCAATCTTTGAATGATGAAATTATAATTTCATTACATGCCCTTCCCAGAGGAGAAAATATTCATGCTTTCAAAAGTTTAGTAATCCTCTCCACCTTCTTCACCTTGTTCTTTATCTTCAGATGTTGAGATTGGAGTCAGCGTCTGTTCACATCTGTCATCTTTATAAATTTAAAAACTTATCTACTTATGTTGATTGATACTGGCTGAATGACAATTGTCCAAGCCAAACAAAAAAAAACTTGTCAGATTTTATTTGTCATTAGGAATGTTAAACATTGAGAGTTATAGTCCGTTTTTTAACCAGGAGGAGTAACCAAAAAGACAGTTTCATTGTACTAACCGCGAAAATATTTCCGAACATTATATATATATATATATATATATATATATATATATATATATATATATATATATAATATACGTTTATTCAAATCAATAAGTATTACATTAATTTACAATTTCAGTTTACTTACAATAAAATAAACGTAAAAAAAGTCTTTAAAGCATTAACATGCTTGTTGACTTAATCTGTCTAATATTAACAGGTTTAATGTTTACTGATTTTTTTTTACAAATTATTACTTTATTTTTACAGTATCTAATCTAATCTAATTTGTTTCATTTTTTTTATCTAGTATAATTTAAATTATATAAATTATATATATAATATTAAATTGTTACACAACTCCCTTTTTTTTTACCCAAGCATTAACTAATTTTTTTATACAAATAAAAATTTTTTATATTTTAAAAATTTATGGGCAATTGATTCTATATTCTTGGAGCAAAATATTTAATTGACCGTTGCGTGATTGTTTTTGAAGTGTGAAGACATTCAACATTCAATTTTCTTATTGTTTCATAATTTGACACTTTTACTTTAAGAGGTATTTTTATGAATATTTTTAAGTAGCTCTAAGCAGTACAATTGCCGAACATCAAGAACCTGAGTTTCATGAAAAAGTTGGTCTGAGGGATATGTTTTTCGTTTTCCATATATTAGTTTAAAAAACCATTTCTGAGTATTTTGAAGGGTCACCAGATGGCCATCATATACGCCACCCCATCCTAAAATCCCATATCACAGCCCCCAACTGCCCATATACAAGATGAGATTGTACTAAAGACAGTTAAAGTATTTTAAGCTGTTCAACATCCAAAAACTCTTTTAAATAGCGGAATTTTGGTAACAGTCCTCGTATTTTTCTTATAATATTTTTTATTTGTCCCATTTAAGGTGCCTGTCAATTAAAACTCCTAAATATTTTATGTATTCTGCTTCAAATATTGGTTGTTTTTTATTTATTTTTAATGAATTAAAAGTTGGCAGAGAATTTTTATATATTGCAAAAGGTATATTTTTAGTTTTTTCGTAATTTATTGTGAGTTTGTTTATTTGCAACCATGTTTGTATAACGTTGAAGTCTTGTTCAACTATAGTTTTAAGATCTTCCCATTATCGGCCTTATAAAAAATTGCGGTGTCATCAGTATCATATATATATATATATATATATATATATATATATATATATATATATATATATATATATATATATGGTCGGATATGTCGGATTTTAGCTTACTGTTCATATACAGAGTGGCTTAAAAGTCTGGAAACGACCAATTATCTCGTAAATTGCTGGTCATAATTGTACAGAATTTGAGGTAAGATTATTTTGGGACAGGGATGTTCCATATTTGATATTTACAATGTTGCCATATGTGAAGTTTCTCTTATATTATTAGTAACTTTGGTTTTTCAAATTCATAACCCTGTATATTTAGTCATTATTGGAAGTTTCTATTCAATACGAGTCCAATCATATGTAACACGTATGATTTTATGTAGTTTATAAGGTATTAAATACATAAAACAGTGCAAAATATGTAGATTTTAATAAATTTAAATATTTAAATGTTGAATGCTGTGATTTACGACATTTGTTCACCATTTACATTATTACCAAAAACTGACAGTAGTTGTGTTTCAAAAATTCTGCAAGATAAATTGCTTCTGTAAAATGGGTCTTAACGAAAAATAACGAATTACTATTCTAACGATGAGAGGGTACAGTGATAGAACAAGATCTTATTGTAAAGTAGTGAAGAAAGTATTATTAATGTTCGATGTTACTTTCCCAAACCGTTCTCCTATTTATAAGGCGACGGTCAAAATAACTGAAGCGATTTAAGGAATCTGGAGTAAAAGCAAAAGATATATACCGATCAGGTAGACGGAAAAGAGTTATGGATGATGACAAAACTTTAGATATAATGCAAAGTTTTGTTGAAGATCCACATACATCTTCACGCAGGGCTGCACAACTACATGATGTAGGTCGTTCTTCAGTCTTATGGCTCCTCTACAAATCGGCAGACGCGTCCACAAACGACATCTAAGTATGCATCTGGAGATGTGTAAATGGGGTAATTTGATCGTCTGTTGTTTATATATAACGTCCGCAGATGCGTCTGCAAGATATCCGATTGTTGTCGGTTTTTTTTAGCACAGATCAAAGGGTTTGGGTGCGGACGTTCGACGCCTTTCTAAACATCTGACCTCTGACTTCTTTTCCCATTTTTTTATAATTCTATTCCGATGTACACTCAAGTAGAAGTTGAACGTTCCAAATATGTATGCATATAGCTGCGGCAGCTATGGTTTCAAAATCAACAACCATTTTTTTAATGCTCGCGTAGATATTGCGTCTCCCGGGAATTAACACAGACTGAACGATTTACAGATGTGTCCAGATGTGTGGTAAGCTTGTGAGGATACATCTGTAGATGCTTCCGTAGACGCGTCTGCCGATGTGTAGTGGAGGCATTACGTATACGTAACAATAAAGTTAAACCATACAAAATTAACTTTTTGCATAAATTAAGAGAATATGACTTCGATCGTAGGTTAGAGTTTAATGGGGTAATGATGAATAAAATTGAAAATGATGAAAGTTTTGTTAACAGAATATGTTTTTTCGATGAAGCAACCTTTACCGTGTAAGTATAAATCGACACAATTTAAGGTACTGGAGTGATCTAAATCCACACTGGATGCGTGAAAACCAAATTCAAAAACCACAAAAATTAAATGTAAGGTCAGATATAGGACGTACTTAGTTAATTGGGCCATTCTTTGTCGAAGGAAATTTAACGTCAGATAGTTACAAAATGTTACTTTGAAATAAAATTGTACCTTAACTGAGAAAATTGTTTGGTGCCAATTTTAATCAGATATGGTTTCAGCAAGATGGAGCTCCAGCTCATTTTGGTGTAAATGTGCGACGTTATTTAGATGAGATATTTCCCAGACGATGAATTGGTAGACGAGGTAGAATTGAATGGCCTTCACGTTCACCTGATTTTAATCATAAAGATTATTTTTATTAAGAATACTTGAAAAATTCAATTTACAAAACTAAACCAGTAAGTCTTGCACAGCTAAGGCAACGAATTATCGATGAATCTCAAATAATTTCTAGACAATTATGGATAAATGTGGTAGACGCATTCTACCACCGATTAGGGTACTGTCAACTCACAAATAAAGCACATTTTGAACACTTGATAAAGTAACTATTATGTTAAAAAATGTAGTAATTTATCAATTCTTACGTTTTAATGTAGTTGAAAATAGTTAGAATTAAAAAATTTATTGAGACAATTAGGCGTTGCCAGACTTCTGTTTTATGTATTTAAGACCTTCCAGACTACATAAAATCTTAAGTGTTATATATGGTTAAACTCGTATTGAATAGGAGATTCCAATAATGACTGAATATACAGGGTGATGATTTTAAAAAACCAAAGTTAACAATAATATAAGAGAAACGGCAAATCTGTCAACATTGCAAATATCACACATATGGAATCTCCGTATCCCAAAATAGGTGTACCTTAAATTTTATACTATTATGACTTGCAATTTACGAGATAATTGGCCATTTACAGACTTTTGAGCCACTCTGTATATAAACGTTAATTTTATAAATGAAATCTTCTTTCGACAAAGTATTTCTGCATGACAGGCCTAAGTCAATAATATTGCAAAAAATTTTGTTTAAAATCCTTTATAAAATGTATATAAAAATGCCTCAAATGGGCTATCACAAACACATTGCAAAACGTTTTCGGATTAAACAATCCATCATCAGTGCAAACGGTTGTACATGCTAGTAGCCACCAAAATATATGGGTAAAAACCCTTTAAATGTTATAAATTTGAAGTTGTTTTACATTATTAGTATTTCTAATTTGTGATGGTTAAGTTACCGTTGGATAGGTAACATGGCGGCGTATGACTCTACATGAGTAAAATGGTCCTGAGACGAAGTGTCTACGAGGACCTGTTGATAACAACTAGTTGTTATCCTAGAGTTATACTAGAGTTGTTATCAACAGGTCCTCGTAGACACTTCGTCTCAGGACCATTTTACTCATGTAGAGTCATACGCAGCCATGTTACCTATCCAACGGTAACTTAACCATCACAAATTAGAAATACTAATAATGTAAAACAACTTCAAATTTATAACATTTAAAGGGTTTTTACCCATATATTTTGGTGGCTACTAGCATGTACAACCGTTTGCACTGATGATGGATTGTTTAATCCGAAAACGTTTTGCAATGTGTTTGTGATAGCCCGTTTGAGGCATTTTTATATACCTTTTATAAAGGATTTTAAACAAAATTTTTTTGTGATATATGGTATACAGCCAGCTACAGGAACTTAGTTTCCTCGTGGAATTCAATAATATTGATTAATTATTTTTTTTATATTACCATGTTAGAATATTTTTTATTAGTTTTCTATAAATACAATATACAAATAAAAATAAATTCATTTAAATATAAATACAATAAATAAATTCTCCTATGCGCACTACATGTTGAGAATCACTGCTATTAGATATTCATAACTCCATATTTACCGTAAGAAATATATAATAGAAGCAGAAAATATTGACACGTTTATGAAGACTGTCATTGTTCACAAAATAAATGTAATTGAGTCGATAATGACAAAATTACACAGAAGATAAAAAGATATCTGACCGTCTGCGTATATCTCGTAAGAAAGTTCATTCGAATAATTAATAGACCGTCTAATAACAAGCAAATAGCTAATACTAAGTGATCTAACTCACGTATTTATTATGGCGGTTTAAAATGAACCTATTTAAATAATTTATTAAAAAATAAACTGCGTCTTTCTGTTTGTTTATATTTTGCTACTTGGTTGACCAAAGATCACGGTTTTATTTCTAGACGAAAGTTCGTAACCACTTTAAATAATTGCATGAGCAGAAATCAAGCAGACCAGAAAGCTGTTTATTAATTTGACATTACCATTAACTAAAGAATTCTTAAGTGTGTGACATAACAGTATAAAGCTGTTCAGGATATACACAACTACTGTATTTTTTGTCGCTTCTTGTTAATTAAATTTGTCTCTGCGGTTTTGTAGATTGTAAAATATTTGGTGCGGATATAAGGATAATTATGTTTTTAATTCGTTAAATAATCTTTTTCGGTAACTAAACTGTTCCATATGAATGAAGAATATTATAAAAAAATGTGCTATTGATAATTGTCAATAGAAATTACTATAAAGTTTTGTTAGCAGATGTAGAAAAAACATAACAATTGCAAGTTCCTTACTATTACTTTTAACAATATTTTGTACATTCTAAGTAATCTATATTAATAGCTTTTATCGCTTTTAGAGAAAGCTTGGCCGTCATCATATTACTTGAATCTTAGATACCTATCAACACTTCCATTACCCCTAGCTGATATTACAACGGTGTTATGGAATTCAGATTTTAGTTTAAGTTAAAACTTTTCCTTCATGTAATAGACCATTTTGTTCCATTTTCTCAATTCTTATCTAAACCTGCTGCACCCACATTAATACATTACCGTATTGTTTTGAATTTGTAATACAGTGGAACCTCTTTATGCCAAACCTCGAAGTCAAAACCATCAAAATTCGAAAAATGTTTGGTTACCTTTCTTTCAAGCCCCAAAACCTCCACTACTCAAAATTTCAACCCTTCATTAGTCCAAATAATTATGAGTCTATGCGAGCCATTTTTGTTCGTATTATTCCTCTATAATTACGAAAATTAAATTGTACCTCTATATCTCGACGAACAAAGCAATGTTTTATTTGTACAACTATAGTTTGAAGAAAAATAAGTTACGAACTTTACGAATTTGCCGAGATTGTAAGTACATTATTGTTTCGCAGAAAATAATTTTGAGTATACAATACATAGGATAACTACTTAATGAATTTACGACTATGCTGTTAAAAATTGTTAAAACACAAGTGCTGTGAAACTTAGGTCTCAATGAAAAGTTAGAAGTGCTCGAGGCTGCGAATGTTGCTGAACAATTTGGCCTACCAATGAGTACTGTCAACAATAATAACAAATGAATTAGATATAAAAAAAATTTAAACCGGCCAAAATTTGTCCTGCAGAAGACGACGAGTTGCAAAATTTTCGAGTTTGAAGGAGTGCTTATCGAAATGGTTTAAGCAGTGTCGGAGCCAAAATATCAGTATTAGTGGATCACTGTTGTAAGAAAAAGTTTACCGAACTATACTATAAATTATTGAGAGTAGCTTATTTTAGGGCCAGTAAAAGATCGCTGGTAAAGATCAAAAGAAAACATGAAATTGCTTTTAAAAAAGTTTGTGGGGAAAGCGCAAGAGTCAACAATAAGACTTGTAATAAATTAAAAAGTGATTTATTACATAGTTACGAACCTGACAACGCTAACAAAATGGCACTGTTTAATGTAAAATGCATTTTTAATAAGACTTTAACTTTTACAAATAATAAATGCCCATGGTGAGAAGCATAACAAGGAACGTTTGACTATTCAGTTAGAAGCAAACGTGTCGAGCACAGAAAAAAAGGTGTACATCACTACCCTTAAAATATAAAGCAAGTGTCGGAATAGGGTCCTAGGGGGGGTTTGACTCCCCAAAACTCCCAAAACCAGTTTTACCAGTGGAGCACCCAGGGGGGGTTTGACCTCCAAAAACCCCCTGGGTGCGCCACTGGTATGGGTGCCTATGCAATTTTCACAAAACAGGCTGACAAACATAGATAAGAAAATACCCAAAGAAAAACTGTGTTCGTTGATAACTGTACAGCCCATAATGATACCACAACAAAATTGTAGCCTATAAATCAAAGTATGTGTCATTAAAACTTCAGGTCATTATATTGAAAGGATATTGTCAGAAACATGTTGGATATTATAAAAGAAAAAATAATTATGCTATAGATGTATTGCAAGCCATAAAAATGGTAAAGCTTGGAAAAATATTACTACCACTACTGTAAAATACTGTTATCTACTCCATTGTCGTCAACAGAAAAAGCTAAAACCTATATCGAAATATCGATTTCTTGTACTGTAGAATTAAACGAATGGAATACAGTGATGTTTGAATCAGAAATACCCTTTGGAGACTTTGTTACGTGCAATGATGGAGTTATGACAGCTAAGACGTTATTTAATGACATTATTTATTGAGTAGCTCAGACAACCCATACTAATAATTTGGATAACATAGAAGACTTGAATAATGCCAAATATGCATCATGAGTTTTCATTAAAGAAACAAGATTAACATTTAATACTTAATGGAATTTTATATAGAAGCCAAGCAAATTTGAAGAAGAAGAATTTTCTGTTTTTTGTACCTTAGACATTGCTATAGACAGAGAATAACCGAATTATCTAAAAAAAAACTACTTTTTTAATGCCATTTTTTTATTTTAAGAATCTATTAAACTAATGTTGATTTATGATAAAATGAAATATGTCTGTTACTTCTGTAACTTAAATTTATAATTATTTCTCCTCTATAACTCAAAATTAGCAAGAATGAATCTTAACTTCTTAATGTTGAACCAAAATCCACTGTAAAGTCGAAATCCTCCATAAATCGAATAATTTTGATGCCATTTTGCCCTCATTAATACAGTCTTTATTTAAATTTTAAGTATTTTCTATCGAAATAATATGTTCAGCCTATTATAAGTACAAGTAGAATTTATCACCCTTTTCTAGAGCTTTCATGTTATAACTTTACTTATCAATTAGCCATTTTTTATTTTTCACAATTTCTACATATCGCGCGTACCTTTAATATTTGATTCCAACAATAACAACTTTTCTTATAATGTATAACATTTTTTACTATTGTCCTATTTTTCTATTACATAACTGAAATGAAAATTTTTTCGATCTCGCTTTTCCACCTTGACGTAGTAACGGTGCTAAAGCCAGACATACAACTGATAAGAGCTCAAGGAAACAACAACATACAAAGTAAATTCGTATTTACAACGCTCAAACCTGTATGGTAGCAACGTGTCTAAAAACAACGTGTAACGAATGGTCTACTGAAGATCAGCTCCCACGTACTTTCACATTAGCGAAACAGAACTACTTTCACAAAAAACACCAAGTCTCTACAAAAAGTCCACAAAAATCATCATAATGCCGAAAGAGAAACCAATATTAGAGGACGGTTTGGGTAAAAATGTTTGTTCGATACTAAAAATTCTTTAACTTTATAAAACTTTTCGTAAACATATTAAAGGAAACCAACATTAAAAGATGGTTCCGGTAATCTAAAAGGAAGACTAATGTAACACAATGATGTTAAAAGAACTGAGTACACCGTGAAGGTGTAGTTTCCAAGAAGGATGGGTTCTGAATTGAGTAGGGGCTCTACAGTACTTCTTGGAAAACAAACTCGGAGGGGGGTAGTTCTCAATCTCAATACATCTCGTCCCAATGGCTGATAGGGAACGTCCTAGAGATATGTGAGGCAGGTATGAATAAGGCTTTGCCAAATAAACACCCGCGGATCAACTGTGAGCATGGCAAAGGACAGACGCTATGTCATTACAGGATCGGAGCGGTAGAGAAAATCTCTTTACCGGACTAATACTGAATAACACAGGCGGTAACTATAATTTAACTGGTTGTGACACTGCGAAATCACCAAATGTTTGTCGGTATAAGCAAACCCCACTTACTGACCAACGTCTCCGGGCGGATGAGTTGGTAAGTGGGAAGGCACTCTTTTGTCCTGAGATTGAGAAATTAATCTCGAAGGCGGATGAACCAAGATCAACGGCATAAGGATGCAAATGGCAAGGAGAAACCACTGCATTAATCATCCCTAAGGATTTCTTAAGAACAACTACAAATGGACGTAAATCAAACAGTGGCCCCAGTGCCCGGCGTCCCTTTAATGGGACAGGGGTGCGAAAAATCCCCGGGCGGAAAAACAAATTTAGTGTAAGCATTTAAAACGCATAGCAACGTGACATATAAGAACACTTTATGAAGCAAGGAAATTAACAACAGTCATGCTAGAAATGAATAGATTAGACATGCAAGTATTGGATCTTTCGGAAGTTCGATGGCCAAATTCTGGACTCTACACCAAGGATAATAATACTATTTTCTACTCAGGCAGAAGTACTAGAGAACACAGCCATGGTTTTGGTATTATTATCAACAATAATTTAAAAGAGTTTTTGACAAATTTCATTCCCTTTAACGAACATATAATGCTACTTCAGATAAAATCTAAACATCTAAACATAAATCTAATCCAAGGGTATGCTCCAACATCTGATAGTAATGATGCTGAGGTCGAAAAGTTCTACGCGCACTTAGAGCTGTTAACAAAAACATAAAGAAGCAGGAGATAAAAATAATTATGGACGACTTTAATACTAAAGTCGGTCGTGGAGAAACTGGAAATATTGTAGGAAATTTTGGGTTAGTTAAAAGAAACGAAAGAGGTAATAGACTAGTCCAGTACTGCCAGGAGAAAGAATTAGTCATAACAAATACATACTATGACCTACCCTCACGAAAATTAAACACGTGGACTTAACGATTAACAACAGGTTTCGTAATGGAGTACAAAGTGCAAAAATCTATTCAAGCGCAAATGCAGATACGGACCATAATCTATTACTAGCAAACGTCAACATTAAACTCGGAAAACCGGAGAAAAGTTAAAACTACCAAAATAAACATCAAAAACCTAAAAAACGACAACTGCCAACAGCAAATAAACGCAGAGATAAATAAGTTTACTGAAGGAAGCGTGGAATGGGCAGATATGAAAAAGCCATACTAAAAGCGTGAAAAGAGGTCCTAGGCGAAGTAGAGAAACCGACTAAAAAAGACTGGATGGCACCGGAAATAGTTGAGCTAATAACTAAAAAAAGAAAATACAAAAATGAAGATGGAAATAAATATAAAACCATCCAGAATAAAATCAAATATGAAATCAGAAAGGCTAAGGAGGAATGGATGAACGAGGAATGACAAGAACTGGAAGAACTCAGCAACAAACATGACACCTTAAGCTTACATAAAAAAATGAAATAAGTTACAGGCAACACCAGACAAAAAAGAACACTTATAACAAGAGATAATAATGGAGGAATACTTACTGAAGAGAGCAAAATAAAGGAAGTATGGGAACAATATATAATCCATCTGTTCCATGACGAGAGGCAAAATGAACAAGATATAGGAGAAGAAGAAAGAACAATACCTACAAATTTTACCCTCAGAAGTAAAATATTAAATCATCGACTATATTCAACAGCAGCTCTAAATTAGATGAAAATTAAAGCGGTGCTGTATTCTATATTATTTTAAAATCAAGTTTTAAATAATAACGAGCTAGCGTTATTTAAACTCAAATTAAAAATTCTTATAACAGCTTTGCTCATTGCTAAATGCCGACGAGAAAATGTAAAAGAGTGTCGGTTCTTTTATAATAATTGCCTTCCTTTATAACAAGAAACAATAGGATCTAAATTTTGTTGCACTATACTAATATTGTTCAATTACGGGAGAATATTCCCACAAATTCACTAAAATGTTGCAAAAACATGGAAGTGGATGATATTAAGTGTTACTATGTCATTGCATCAAGAAAAAGTTGTAGTATTGTCTAATTGTATGTGAAAAAGAAATTTACTGGTTTGGTAGGTTAAATGATTACTTAATTTGTTGTACAAGCGTGACAGTGATATATGATGCTTAATTTGATAATTTTAACCATCATTTTACTGTTTTTCCCACAGCATCTATTGAGTATTGGTAAGTATCTGAAGTCCATAAAGGCCACTTGTCTATTGCTTATTTAGTAAATATTTATTGTACATACTAACATTCCAAGAGTGTACAAGAGTCTAAAGCGGGCCCGGAATACATTTTAAACGAGCCGATATATTTTTTTACTTGCAAGTTGTACAAACGATATAAATAATAGAATACATTTTTAATTTTTCGTATGATGTGCTACTGAGGTTATATAAAAAATGAGGCCTTAAAGTCGATGGCGATGGCGAAGAAAACTGAAATAAAAGTTATCATCACAGTGGTAAAATATGGACCTAGCAATAGATTATAAGCATGTATATACAGAGTGGGGCAAAAATGGGAGCATGTTCAAAAAACACTCGGACATGTCGATTACGCATTTTTTGCAATAAAAATTTTTCATACAAAGTGTGTCAGGTAACAGTGGCCAGTACCAAAAATCTTATTTTAAATACAACACCTTTGTGTATTATTTAATTTTTGGATTTCTCCGAATATTCTGGACACATCTCATGCCCCATACCTATCTTTAACCATTTCGGAAATATTAAGTATTTTCAGATTTATTGCAAAATTTGCTACAACACACTCAATGTTTATTTCCTATGTAGATCTTGATAATGAGAAAGTGAGCAAAAACCATTTCAGTGTTCCTTTTTTACTGATAATATTTTTGTTATATTGTATGTAACATTTTCTAATAGTTTTGTTTACTTTAGTTTACAACGGCTGACCATAGCAAATTTTTGTTTCTCTACATGATACTAGGTGTTAGTCTGTATTTAGTTAACTGCATTTCAGAAAAATGGTTCATTTAACAGAATTCTTCAGATGATTGTTTATGGAGACAACATACGAACACAAATTAATGTTGCTCACTAATGTCATAAAACATTTGCAAAGGGTATACCCCTTAAGATTTTTTTCTCTCAGGCTCATGGCAAAATTCCCTCACTCTTGGAATTCAACTTTCTTCATTTTTGTACGTTCCATGATGTAGACATCTGCAACAGTCTGACAAACATGCCATTGAACTTGGCAAAGGCAAAAAAATAAGGTCCGACTCTTTAAAAATGTTTATAAGTAATGAAGAAATTGAGAATGGTCGATCACAAATAAAGTAGTAAAGAAAGGAAAACTGGGCTGTGGAAGTTTTTGAAAGTCTGTTTAAGACGAAATAATGGTTCATACACTAAAACAAAGTGTCACATATTCTGTTTAAAATAACTTCCATAATTTTAATTTGTAAACAGACTGTTTACTGCCTATCATTCCTTATTACACGAGGTAAATGTATTGGTGGGAAGATAAAGATTTTAAAGTGCTTTAAAGTTTTAAAGTAGTGTTTTTATAGAACTAAAAAGAAATATTCATTTTAACCACAAGTCAAAGCACCTCCCTAATAAGATAGCATACGCAGATTTTCAAACATATCTACCGATACAGCTTATGAACAAACTATTTCTCAAACTTAAAGATTTTAAGTATTAATAAGCCAATAGTTATCATTTACTACGGTCATAATGGTATATCCAGAGAAATTTCTAGGCTTCCAGGACTGAATATTTCACGGCAAACAGTAACACGCAGACTAAATGCGGTAAATTTGTATCGTAGAAGACAGCTACGTGTTCCTAAACTAACCTACCAAAACAAAATAGTAAAGTTGTAATGGGCTAGAGAATGTCCTGCATCATGGTCCTAACTGGAATAATGTGATGTTCTTTGATGAGTCAAAAATTGGCCTGGTATCTGATTTGCGAAGAACACTGATTTGGAGGGCCCCAGGACGACAAGCTCGACTAGTAACAGCCCAACAGCGTGTCCCATTTGAAGGTGGCAGTATTATAGTTGGTAGTGATATTTTGAGTGGTACACGGACGCCACTGCTGGTTCTGCAGAGAAGAGTCACTGATGCTGTGTACATCGAGGCAGTTTTAAATCCTGTCTTTCGTCTTTTATAAGGGACAGTAGGTGATAAATTTCTGTTTATGCATGTCAACGCAGAGCAGCAGTACAAAATTTTCTGGAAGAAGAAGGAATATCTACAATATAGTGGCCCTCGAATTTCCCCGACATGAACTAACGCTGAACATGCTTGGGACATTCTCAAACATGCATCAAGTAGCGAAACAATCCCCCTATTATACTTCGGGAACTAAAAGATGCTGCTCGTGAAGAATGGGAGGGAATTTCGCATGCCCAGCAAGACCAGTTAATCGGCAGCATGCCAAATCGCCTACAGGCATGCATACAGGCCAATGAAGGAAATACTAATTATTAGTTTTATTAAAAATAATTTTATTATGAACTAATTTATTTTTTAATGTAAGTTGTACATTGTAAGTTTTTCACTTCAAAAGAATAAATAATTTTTATGCGTATCGTTTATCTGGTTTTGACATTTTTTTAGTATTGTTGAGATTTGAATCAAAATGATCTTAACCTATTCAGACGAGTTTATAGATAAAAATCAATAAAAAAGAGAAATATTCCAATATTCCAAACTTTTGGACTATGTGTTGGACCTAGGAATTAAGAACAAGTAAATCTATCGAGTTATATTAAGAAACACATGACAAAAATATAATCATTAAGCCGTGCATATAATTCAAAATTATATTAAATAATCCACCTATGTCAATAACATTAGCAACATAAATAACTTCTCTTTCTCTTCTCTTTAACATTAAATGATCACTTCGGTTATAAATGACCTGAATTTACTAACGGGCGCATATGAAATTACAATAATGGATAACGTACATTCTACCTTTATCTGCCAAAGCAATTGTATATTGTTTCTAACACTCAAACGCTGGTAATTATCCCCTGGAGAATTCTAGACACATTAATCCATAGACCAGGTAATCCATGTGTTTTTTTATTGGCTCTTTTTTTTGTGAGTTATTCTGTTTACAGAGTTCAGTTAACCATCGAGAAAAACATTGTTAGATCCAGAATTATTAAATATTTACAAAATTATACAGCCAAAAAATTCGAAAACTAAATGATAACATAAAAGAAAATTAGTGTACTATAAAACTAAATTCTGATATTAAGGGAAAAAATTATTTTTATATTAAAACAATCATCAAAATAAAAAATAAATGCTTGAATTTAAGACATTAAAATATATGTGCATGGTAGAACTTAAATAAGCAGTCGATAGATAGTCAATACGACAAACAGGATAGTCATAAATAATCTCATCTTCATCAGTAGCATTATAACTCGGTATTAACCAAAGCCTTCTTTAGAACAAACTTTCATTCACCCTTGTCTTTGGTAACACTTCTTCATACTCTAATTCCAATAAATTTTAAATTGTCCTCTAAGTTCTCTTGATACTGAAGTCCCGGTCTTCCTTTTGCTCATTGTCCCATCGGCTCTTTTTACTAGCATGATTAAAAAAATCATAATAACTGATTTTTACTTTTTATCCTAAATTAATGTTTCTTATAGCAGTTAAAAAGTTTGAGCTATTTTGGAATCTTCATAGTACCTTAGTTCAACAAATTCTACGAGTGTTAAGGATTTAAGACGGAACTAATGGTTAAGTCAGTGCCTGATTTGAATAGCTCATTACTTTAAAACTAAAATAAAACCAAATAAACTATTTAGAATTTCATATATATATCACTATAAATAATTACGATTATAATATGCTTGCATAATACGATTATATATCGCTATATATAATTTCATTGTTTGTTTGCATTCGAGGCAACACAGTTGCAAAGTCTTTGCCTTCTATTCAAAAAGGTAATGCTCTCGCTGTGTATCCCATGGTATTCAGATACTTTTTGATTATTTTGATATGAAAAAGTTTTTGATACTTAAGCGGCACGCCATAGTAAATGTTAACTTTGGCAATACAGCGTGTCTACATTGTCCATAAGAGATATAAGCGGTGAAAATGATCATTGTATACGATAATGAATACGGTATTTCACGTTGTGTTGGTTTCTGTATTTATATTTTGTCTTTTGCTATTGGGTATTTTCTATTTCTCTTCGCCGATGAAGAACGCCACTTCACGTTCTGCCTTATTGCTCATTCACAGAGCATGTAAAGGCGCTTTTTGCCAGTTTACATCGCATCGGAGAAGAGAAATATCAAATAAAAAATGGAAAATAAGAATAAAAAGAAAAGAGAACACGGTTGGCACCCCACATAACTGTAAAATTATTAAACATTTACTTTTTGATAAATTCACTAAAAATTCCGATAGTGCGTGTCCCCTCGAATATCAAGGGTTTAGTTTAGTCTGCCAGTATTGGCAGTAAAAATTTTAGTAGGTCAGGCAATTTATACAATAACAAAAATTTCAACACAACTTCCTTAGACCATTCCATAGTAAAAGTATCACTACACTAACAGTACCAGACCCTAGCCGCGTCGGAAAGGAACGAGGGGTAAGTACATGCTATACATCAGCTTCTGACCTTTTTTCAACCGTGTTGATTTACCAAGAAACGAAAAAACACAACGCATCCACTGTAAGTACGTAGATAGTTTTGACCTATTTCAGGGATGGTAAACTACAAATATTAAGGGGAAAGACGGTATTCCACTTTGCGTTATCCAAATACCTTGATATATTTGAAATATTTTAGTGGTCAAATAAAAAACAAGCCTACAAAAAATAGTTACAAGTTTTAATGAACTAGCAAAATATTGTCGTAACAGTCAACAGTTTATAGCAAATTCACAGGTCATGAAAATATCGTTCTAATTGACACACAGTTTTTAATTTGTACGATTTGATTGGTAAGAGATAAAAAGGCGTTTTCAAAATAACAACCTATAATACGGCTGTACATAAAGCAGTGGCGTATCAAGACTAAAGCAGCTCGAAGGCAACATTGCAATTCCAGGCCTATTTTTCAGTCGTCAAGCATAGAGGTAGTATGTAGTTCCATTTAATTATCAGATTCCAAGAAAAAAAAGGAAAAAAATATATATAAACATAGTTTATTAAAACAAACAATAATAATTAAACAAATATACCTAGATTGATTTTTTATATTGTGTTTTTCTCACTTTTAATTCTGCAAAACCGGTAATTCGTAAAGTTACTTAATAACTCTTTCTATATAACGTAATGATAAACTATTTCTTTTTTTAATTTAATCAGAACTGTGTTTAAATTTGGAAATGTTGCAATAATAATATTTCCCTAAATAAATGACTACATGGATACTCGTACAGATTAAATGATATTTTCTTTGCTTCGAAAAGTCTTAACAATATACACTTAATTTTTCAGTTCCTCTAGGTTTATATCTTGTTCCTGTACTTTTAATTCCTCTATTGAAAAGTAACATCCCTATCACGAAAAATTGTTTTGAATTTATATCCCTCAGATCTTTATGCGATCAGTAAAGAATCGTACACAACAACAAAAATTAAACCTTTAAAATGTTGTTTGCCACTGAATCTTATTTCATGTTCTGGAATTTAATCACGAAATAATTTTTGTATTTTCTGCCATTTTTTACCATTAGTTTAAAATATGCAATATTTTAACTTTTTCTGCTTCTTTTAAATGAGTGTTACTCAATAAATCATATATTCAAACTGTTGTATTTAGGTTTTTGTCTTTTTGTTAAAGACTTTTTTGAAGCATTTATTTTATGTAAAATATTTTCCCACATAGTAAGTAACAGTACATACTAAAATGTATTAAATCTTTTATGTGATTTGGCAGCTTATAACCTTTTTAATGGAGGTGCTTGCCCTTACAAAATTTTTGTAATGCATTTCACCTATGTGCAGAACTTAAAAACAAATACGTACAATTCCTGAGTGATATTAAAAAAGTTCAAATATTCATTTTTCTTGATCATTTTAGTAGCGTTTTCAATTAAATTTAAGAGTGGTTGGCACATGGTATGGAATGGACAGAAAAATATAATGTTTTATTCTGTATCATAGTTTCTTATATTTATCTGACATATTTAATGCATTAATATTAACCCATTAAAGCCTAAAATAATTTTAGGGACAATATCACAGCAATTACTTATTCAATCATTGAAGAGTAAATATATGTTATTTAATAGTTGCTTGGACTAACAAAGGAAATCGAACCCAAACTGCTTCTGTTCTAAGATGACAATTAGTACAGTTGGCCTCAATTTCCAATGCGGTAGTTTACATTGATTGCTGGATTTATTGCATTAATTGAAATGAGTATGTTACATTAGAGAATTGGATCGAAACCAAATGCATCGTCGATAAATTTATAACGAGAGGCAATTGATGTTTGCAGACCTCTTCACGGTTTACAAAATCAAAAATCTAAATCTCTTTCCCAAATATAGAGATTTAGAGTTAAATAATATATAATAAATATAAAAGATTTTTTTATAAATTATATAAGTAATGACATAATTACTATTTATATGGGAATAAGCCACAATTAAAGGTTAAATAAAATAAGTTTATTGACATTTGAATTTCCACTTCGGAAATTGTTCTCAAAATACAAACATTAGTAAATAAAATTTGTGAATTTACTAATATTTGTATTTTGAGAACGATTTCCGAAGTGGATGTTGAAACGTCAATAAACGCATTGTAACCTTTAATTGTGGCTTATTCCAATTTAATAGTAATTACTTTAAAATGACACAAGAAAATAGCTTCAGAACTATAAATAATGAAGGACTAAAAATAATATTTATTACATCACCACAATTTGAAATCAATACACACTAAGAATAATAAATTCGAAATCTTCGTCAAATATCATTCAAATCTGCGTCAAATAGAAATACCATTGCCTGTCATATACAACAAAAAAAGAAGTCTTCTTCTTCTTCTTCTAATGGCGCTAAAACTCTTTGTGGGTCTTGGCTTGCTATTATTTATTTATTTAGCGTATGGCTCAATACATGGAGTAAATACAGTAATAATTGTAAAAAACGTAAGTACATAATTTAAAAATACAAACATAAGATTATAAAAACGACCATAGACAAAATGCAGATAAAATATAAGATAATACAAGCAGATAAGGTTATATCTTTAAGTTAAACTATCCATTTAAGGCTTGCAGAAGTAGTTTTGAAAAAGTCCCCACTATGTGTTGGATGGTTTGATCCGAAGCTCCACAGTCACAGCTGGAGGTAGGCAGTTTTCTCCATTTATGTAGGTTGTGTGCATGTCCCGTTCTAATTCGGTTTACTCTCTTCCATATGTTTAGTGGCTGTTCGAAGCCATCAGGCTTTTGGACTGGGTGAATAAGGTTGGATACTTCAGGTGGGGCTTCTTCCCACAGCGCGCTTCCCATCTGGAGGTAACACTGAAATCATCTGCTGTTAGCTGTGGGGCTGTTCTTATGGGTGGTTTTCTGAAAGGGAGTCGGTTTGCTGCTAAACTCGGGATGTCTTTATGGATTGGTAGTTGCAACTTGCTATTTACTTTCGAATACTCCGTTATCAAGGCCTTTTGTCTGCGTAGAATAGGCGGAGGAATATGGTTAAGGATCGGATTCCAATATAGTAGAGTAGTATTTATGCAGCCACGTCTTGTTTTGTATTCTTGTGTTTTCCATCTCTGGATAACTTTCTGAAGTAGCTAAGCTAGTTTAGTCTTGTTGACTTTACAAATATAACGACGTCTGCGCTCTGCAATAATTTATCTAGCTCATAATACAACTAAAAATAAAGTAGCTGATAATTTATTAAAAATAAACAAATAATCTTGTTTACAGTTGTCTTAAATCTTTATCATCACATTTATAGCAAAATTAAATAAAACAGGTATTATTTTCATCATCATCTGTGACCACTGACAGCCTATGAAGGGCCATGGTCGCTCGTTGGAGTCTCTAGGCTCTAAAGTTTTACATGGTGTGAATGCTAGGTACACGCATAAATCCTCAAAAAGTCCAGCGTTTTATATCTAAAACAGTTACTTTCTAGTTTCAGTGTCTTTTTGGAAGAGATCATTTCAGTGTCATGTATATTTTGCTTTTTTGACCATAGTTGATTTTACTTTCCTTTGCTTATTTTTCCCATTCCCGTATTCCTAGTTCTTTTAAATCCTGCTTAATACTATCACTTCATCTCTTTCTGTGCCCACCTCTCGGTCTCTTCCTGTTTAATTCTTTTCTTAGTACCGTTTTTGTATTTCTCTTGTTATCCATCCTTTCTACGTGTCTCAACCAACTCAGTCGTTTACTTTACATTTCTTTTGTGATAGTCGGTCTATTAAATATTTTATTGTTCAAAAGTTTTCAAAGTCCATGTTTATTATATATACGTTACTAAAGGTTTCATAACTTTTGTGAATATTTTTATTTTTGAGTTAATAGATACTAATTTTGATTTTATAATATTCTGTTGGCTGTAAAAGCATTTGTTTCCAAGTAAAATTCTCGCTGCTACTTTATCACTGTTCTTATTTCCTTCTATAACTATTGATTCTAAATATTTGAATTGGTCTCCAGGAGGTTTCCTGAAAACTAGTTGCAACGCAAGGCTAAAATGTGTTGTGGATAGCGCATCTCCCTGTGTTATACCTTTATTGATATTAAATTTATCGAACAGTTGATTTTGGATTCGTACTAAGCAGAGAGATAGAGGGAGAGAGGGAGAGAGAGATATATGCTAAGTAATGAATTTAGTAATGTCTTAAACTTGGTTTACCATCTTCTTGCAAAAAGGGAAAAGTAAATTTTCTTAAAATTTTTAAAATCTAACTTTTAAGACATGAGTAGACCGGTAAAACGATACCTTCGGTTTGCTAAGGGGCCTTGTGTAACTAAGAATTCTTTTCGTTGTTTCTCATTTAAATCCTTTCCTCTATCTATCGATCTAAAATCTTATGTTGTTATTATACATGTTCACAAATTAAGAAATGAACAGAAGCAAATCATTGAGGATAGAGTTCAAATTATGAACATGATAGAGAGTTTTTACAGACAACTATACAAAAAACATCAATGTAACCGGAGTGGATCATTACCAAAGATAATCAATCAGGGATCTGAAATTTTACCGGACGTAACACCCAATGAAGTTGGCAATGGACCGGAGGCAATGAAATAGTGGCAGATGCCTTGAAATTGACTGGAAAAAGATTATGGCAGGTCCTTGGCAAACTATTCACTAGATGTTTTCAGGAAGCAATAACACCAAGCCAGTGTTATAACGCAGAAATTATCATACTTCATAAGAAAGGCGATGCTACCGACCTCAGGAATTACAGGCCCATAAGCCTACTTTCACATATTTATAAACTATTTACAAAAATAATTACGAAACGACTAGAAAATAAATTGGAATTTTATCAGCCCATAGAACAGGCGGGTTTAAGCAAAGGCTATGGAACAAAACGATCACCTACTAGTAATAAAAAATCTTATAGAAGAATGCACTGAATATAGTAAACCACTAGCTTTAATATCTGTTGACTATGAAAAGGCATTCGACACCTTAAATCAACAAAAAATATTAGAAGCCTTGACAGAATGCCGAATTGACTATCGGTATATAAATATAATATACCAAAACGCAACAGCCAGTGTTAAAGTGGGTGATCGTCAAACCCAGAAATTCCCGATACAACGTGGACTACGCCAGGGGGACACCATATCGCCGAAACTGTTCACTACGCTTTTGGAATATATATGTAAAATGACAAAACTGACCGACAAGGGCATAAACATAAACGGAGAAAAGTTTAGCCATCTAAGGTTTGAAAATGATATTGTATTAATAGCTGATACGATAGATAGGCCAAGAACTTTTAAATAAGCTCTACCCTTCCTCACTAGAAGGGGGATTGAAAATAAATATATCTAAAACCCAGATGATGACAAATCTTGCAGTCAGCGAAGATATATGCGTAGGAACAAGATCCATAGACCAGGTAATGGCCTATAAATACCTAGGTCATGAGATCCACATAGGAAAAGATAACCAAACCGTTGAGCTTCTCCGTCGTATAAGACTGACTTGGGCAGCCTTCGGCAAGCTGAACCATATTCTCAAATCGTCTGATATACCAATATGCCTTAAATGAAAAACCTTTAATCAGTGTGTTTTGCCAGTGTTGACTTACGGTGCGGAAACGTTGACCATGACAAGGAAAATAGTTCAAAAGATTCGTGTGTGCCAAAGGGCGATGGAGCGTGCTATGCTGGGCGTTTCACTACGAGACAAGATCCCAAATCGCCAGCTACGACAAAGAACAGGAGTGGCTGATACAGTAGAGAGGGTAGCAACACTGAAATGGAACTGGGCAGGTCACGTGGCTCGAATGACATAATAGATGGACAAAGCGGATACTGGAATGGAGACCAAAAGATGATGCCTACCGAAGCAGAGGTCATCCACAAACACGTAGGACTGACGATCTAAAACGTTGTTATAGGCATTGGATGCAAGAGACACAAGATCGAAATAGATGGAAAATTATGAGGGAGATCTATGTCCAGCAGTGTATAAGCGAAGATTGATTGATGATGACGAGACAGCAAGTTGTGGTAAGTAATTCAGTAATATACACGTGGCCAGTAATTCATTATTTTTTAGTTATTATGGAACTGTTCATTGAATTTTTTTGATACTATTATTTTTAAACTTTCAAGTTTACCCTATCGACTAGATATAATATTTTTAAATATCTGAGAATTTAGAATATTTTTTAAATATTTTTGTTTGATTTACCTGATTTTATAAAGCGACAAAATAACATCCTTTTAGATGACGCATTACGTAAATTCTTTATCATTGGCGGTTGCGTGCAATCTAAGAAAACTGAATGGACGCATTCTTTTCTTATCAAAGAATGAAAGACTTGTTCCGAAAATCCATTCCATCAAGAGAAATCGTGTATCGAGACCTCCTATGCAATTTCATTTAATGATGCCACTGAATGATCCACGCGATTAGTAATCTTCGAAGAATCTTGAATCCATTCAAGAAATAACGGATATGTTAAAGATTTTATACAAGGAATTTTGTCTGAATTTTGCACTGACGCAACAACTAATATGGGGAAAATCTTATTAGAAATACAGAGTCGTAGTATAATTGTAAATTATATCCAAAACATTAAAAAACTTTTTTTTTTATATAAAGGGAACGATTTTATCTTCAAAAGAAAATATTTGTGTAACTTTCTGGCTAAGGTCTGACGTTACGATTTTTAAGTCGCGCAAGCACACCGGGTTTCTCATTATATTTTGACCTCCACTTATTATTCTTAATTTCGGGAATACAAAAAAGTTTCAAATAAAAGTTGTATTATTTTATCTATACCGACCAACAATGTAGCAACAGACCAAATTTTATATACAGGGAGTGCCCAATAAAATACATCTGATTACCATTTCCTGATTACCAATATATAACATTATGTAGCATTAGTTTTGTTCTATAATGACATATGGCACTACAAAAGGGTAACCATAGGTGGCTATGCAACTAAAATTTCAAAATGAAATAATTATTAATTTATTATAAACTGTCAGTCCTCATACCGAAATGGGTTATACTGCAGTTAAAAAAGGAGATATATTCTCAATTTATGTAAAAAATAATAAAAACAAGCAAGCGGCAAGAAAAGATTGATTTATCCAGATCGACAGACTCCTTGAAATACATTTTTATATAATTATTGTCATGTCATAAATAAAAAAATGTTTGAACGGAAGAAACGTACTATCGTAGGAAATGATGATGAAGATCTTAATACTTTGCTTAACTTTGAAGATAAAAATTAAATACTTAACTAATAGATTAAATCCATAATAACATTTTTATCTTTGAAAATTCCGAAACTAGTCTAAACAATGCTACTAATGCATTAGAGAAAAGCATTAGAGAAAAGCCTTCCGACGATAAATAGAGTTTTAAAAAAGCACAACTATAAGCCGTACAAAATATTACCGGTACAAGAACTTACCGATGTTCATAAGAGAAAGCTTCTGTCAAGAAAAAAAAAGGATCTGTCAAGACATGCTTACAAATTTGAACAATGATCCTAATTATTTTTGTAACATTTTATGAACAGACAGATGAATCAAAATTTTCAACTTCAGGCATTTTTAATAGAAGAAATAGGTATTCGTGGGAACAGAAAAATAATAGAGAAAGAAAAATTAAGCAAATAAAAAAGTCAGGAATGAAATCAATTAACTGAGGAATCATATTTGGACACAGTCATTACAGAAGTGGATGCGTTATTAAATCAAAATTATACACAAAATCAATTAAATAGTATGATATGGCAACAAGATGGAGCACCGCCACATAATGTCGTAGCCGTTCAAGAACATTTAAATAATTAATTTAATGTGTGGATCAGCAATAAGGGTACCATTACATGGCCACCAAATAGTCCCGACTTAACACCATGTGATAGCTTTTTATGAGGGTTTTTAAAAGAAAAAGTGTATTTTGATTTAAATACATATATTAACACTATCACGGCAAAAGGTTCCCGCGGAAATTGAAAATTTAAATGGTCATAAGAACACAATATCTGACGCATTAGAAAATTTGAGACGAAGATATTACTTGTGCACTGATAACAATGGAGGGCACTTTGAGCATCTTTTGTAATATTAAATGTAGTATTGTAAGTCATTAATTTTATTGACTTTGTAAATATATTTTTTCTAAATATATTTGTTTCTTATCTTAGCATAGTATAGTCGTACCATACGTCATTATTGAACAAAACTAATGCTGCACTATGTTATAAATTTGTAACCACGAAATGCAGGGCTATTCAAAACTATAAAAAAATACAGGGTGTCCCATTTGAAATATTGAAGATGCATTTTATTGGACACTCCCTGTATACAAAATTTGGTCTGTTGCTACACAGTTGGTCGGTACAGATAAAATAATACAACTCTTATTTAAAACTTTTTTTTTTATTCCCGAAATTAAGGAAAATAAGTGGGGGGTCAAAATATAATGAGAAACCCTGTACGTAACATGAATTAACGAACACTTACGTAGCCGGGATTGGAGGCTTTACATGCACTCCGAAGTACGGTGGTGGCTCAGTTAAACTAGAAATTGAAAAATTTGTCACTGGTACGGATCCTTGAAATCCTTGGAATTTAATCAGGTTATTGGTAGACTACTGTACAATTCCAATAATTCATTTCATCGATTGATTATATGTTGTCCTTCTTAACTAGAGCTTTATCTGTTCTCATCCATATATTATAACCAGTCTTCTGACCAGTCTCATGGTCATCAACAAACTGCCAGGAAGAATTTAGTCATTCAAATGACCTATCACATTTGAGCCACAGAGGCAAGCTGGGTTAGGAAGACATAATTTTTTATTAGAATTTAATAACATTGTACTTTATACAGAATGGAAAATTAGAAAGACGCAGTTCTATAGCAAAATTGAACAAGCGGTACCCTGAACATTAAAAACCGTAAATTTTTTGTTGTGTTCCTGATATTCTTGGGATGTATAATACTTTCAGAAGTAAGGTCAATAATTACTCATTACACATTTTTTCAATGAATATAAATTTCTGGTACGACAAAATTTATGAAAAACTTATTTAAAAATAATTAAGTTATTCATATCAAGAAGCGATTCTAAAGGCAACATTATTAAGCGTTATGTACACGGTTTATAGAATTCTATGAAAGTTACCCCTATACATTGAGGTTTTGAAGTATCGTAGCGTTTATTGCCAGTCGGTTTATAATAGTGAAATATTAATAGATGGTGGGTATTATTTACATTGATTTGAGTTTTTTTTTGCAATATATGTAACTGAATTTACCATTTATGTTCAGCGGTGTTAAAACGTTTTTATTAAACATTCAACTGGGTTCTAGCATTGAACTAGTAAAAAGTACAGAGGGTCCTTTTAAAAATAAAGTCAAAAAAGTTCTTTTGGTATTCAGGTGATAGGTGATCGAAAATATTGTAAAAATGTAACTAGAAAATTCTAACGGTGATTAAAGATATTGTAAAAAAAATGTGGGAAATAAATTTCTTGTTAACAATGAAAGCATTTTGAAAGTCATTAAACAACATAAATATAAGTTTATTGTGTCAAAAGTAAGACACCCGCGAAAAAAATATTTCCTTTATAAAAATTTTCCTTAATAAAAGTTTAAGTAAAGAGAAAAGTTCACAGTTTTTTTCTAAAAATTAATTAGCGACTGTGGATAAGGTCCTAAAATAGATGAATGACAGCCCAATTGTACCAATTTCAAAAGAACTACGTTGTATAAAAACAACTGTAAATCTTAACACAAGGAAAGAAACGGTTCTTATTTTAGAGAGAGATGACCTTGTTAGGCTTTCAACAAATAAGTTTTTATCGAGAGACCAAGATGATGAATGAGCTGCTTGAATGCTGAGCACAAAAAATCTAAAAAAGCGGAAATAGACCATTCAATTCGGTTGAACAATGTGGATGATTCAATTACATTGTTCAGTCAAATTGAAAGGCATACATATACACGCTTCAATTTATTATTTATTCAATTCGGTTGAACAATGTGGATGATTCAATTGTTCAGTCAAATTGAAAAGCATACATATACGCTACAATTATTACAATTAATACTTAATATACTTAATAACGTAGTAAAGCACGTGTACGAAACTTATATCACAAGTCAAAATGAAATAAGCGGTTGAACCGAATACAATCACCACAACTTATATATAAGCGTCAATATGGATGAATCATCCCAGTTGTACAAAGTTGAACAAAAATAGAAATTGGCTCAACTCATTTCAACGTTCAATTTCATTAAACGTTTTTATTGAATTGCAAAATAGATTGTTCATTTTGGTTGAATCATCCACATTGTTCAACCGAATTGAATAGTGTATTTTCCATTTATAGGCAGAAATTAACTCGCACCTACGCTGTGTGCGCACACATGTTCGTGTAAGTGATTTTGATTTAGCGCAATCATTGTACGCGTAGGGGTGCTTTGGTTGGTGGTGCCTCAGTTTAGTTTTATACAAGATGTCAACAAGAAAAGACGTCATAATACCAAGTGCGGTCTACGTAGTAATTCATAGCATCCCTTAAACAGAAAAAAAAACGGGATAAAACAATTTTTAACTAAAATCAGTCTGTACAGTGTACAGGCACAACCGCTACATTTACAAATACCGTCCAGAGAGCAATTTGACGCGTAAATATTCTTTGATGTCATCCACAAAACCAGTACTGACGGATAGCATTGGCTCGCGTTTAGTTTAAGTGGGCACACGTACAGACCTGAGCATTTTTGAGCACACAGCGTTTGTGCGAATAAATTTGCTCGAGTCAGTACGCGCCTTAATGTATGAGTATATTGTACAAGTATATTACTACTATTAACTTACTATATAAGTTATAATAGTATAAGTTATATATAATAAGTTATAGTTATATTAATATACTTACTATTACTCTGGTAATTAACCAACGTGATAAACTGTAAACAGTTGATGATGTTATCGACTAAAAAAAAAGTCAAAATAAATATATTACTTAAATTTAAACATATTATTTATTGCCCCTTTTTCCACTTGACACGTCTATGGATTATTATTGTCGGTATTTCTCAATTTTAAGAAGATCGTATTCATTTCATTTATAATTCTTTGAAAGATTAACCATTCAGTGTTTTACAATGATACAAGTTGTATTTTTTTTTTATATTTGTTGTATTATAAAACTGAGAAGTATGTCACCTACAAATGATATACTTACTACTTTACAATTGTTATAAATATGCATATAGTTTGTAGCTCATTTCATTTCACATGTTTATAAAAATAATTACCTCAAGAAAGTCATTCGTTCAATACGAAAAACATATTGCCCTTTTTCCTTTCTCTTTTATTTGATTTTCTTTTACTCGTCGAAGAATTGGTATTGTTAATTTTAGCATTTTACGATGTATCGTTTATGTTATTGTTTTCCTTTAAGTATTATTCGCCATAGTCCATTTTTAAACCTTACTGGATAACGTCATCTTCTTCTTCTAGGTATAATTTTGATACTCATATTATTATTATTATTCAATTGCAGTATGATTTTAGAAATTTTAAAGAGAACGACTCGGTCATATTTTATTTTAATTTCCATATGTTAATCCAGACCACTTCTTTATACTTTATATTGTCATCCATTTGGTTGTACTTTTTCTAACTATTTTTATTTAAAACAAGATTAGTAAAGTTGCCTCTGTAAAATACCATCTGATTTTGCTATTATCGCTGTGTTGATTGCGTAGTACACACCATTCATTTTTTATAATTTCTTTAGCTACATCAAACCCTGTTTTTTTCTATTCTTATCCTTTATAAATTTCTCATCGACTACTGAATATTGGCAATAAAATTCGCAAATATATAAAAAATACGTACGCCTCCATCGATGCCTAAAGTAACTAAAGCAATTCTGTATTAGGAATGTGTATTTCACCATCGAAATAGTTCTAATGAACGATTCTTTCAACTGAACTAATTGAACTAGTTCATTAATTTTCATAGAACTAGTTCACTGCGAACGATTTGCATTATAAATTATGTCTCGACTTCTAAAGAAGAAAATAATGAATGAATGAATTAGAACATATATTTATTATTTTGTGAATGGATGGACTAACTAGTTTAAAAAAATGCCGATTAGCCTCAGATAACAGATTCATAATTCTTATCTTCTTCTTTGGGTGCCGTCTTCAATGAAGGTTGGCGATAACCTCAGCAAAATCATTTCTGTCCCTGGCTTTTTTTATTAAAGATTGAGAATCCACACCAGTCCACTCACGAATGTTCTTCAACCAGGACGCCTGCCGTTTACCAGGACCACGTTTTCCTTCTACCTTCCCCTCTATAAGAAGCTGCAGTAGCTGATATTTCTCATTTCTGTATATGTGTCCCAAATATGAGGTTTTCCGTGTTTTCATTATTTTTAAGAGTTCTCTGTCGGTACCCATCTTGTGTAGGACCTGCTCGTTGCTCATATGCGCTGTCCAGGGGACTTTCAGCATCCTTCGAAATAACCACATTTCAAAACTTTCCAAACGCCTGAGTGAGTTGATTTTGAAGGTCCAGGCCTCCATTCCATATAGTAAGGTGCTGTAAACGTAACATTTCAGCATTCGGTATCGGATTTTGAGATTGAGTGTTTGGGACGTAAACATTTGTTTCATTTTTAAAAAGACATTTCTTGCTTGTTCAATTCGTGATTTTATTTCTATGTCTGGATCTATATCTTTCGTTATCCAGCACTCTAGATATCGAAATTTCTCGACATTTTCGATTATGTTACCATTCACGTTTAAAGCCATGGGTGAATGGATGGATGTTTTGGAGACAATCATTGTTTTTGTTTTCTTGACGTTAATGCTGAGGCCGTATTGTTCTCCGATCGATCTGACGCGATCTAAGAGTGTCTGGAGATCCTGTACGCTCTCTGCAATTAGGACCGTGTCGTCGGCGTATCGTACATTATTTAGAACTCTGCCGTTAATTTTAACAACTTCTCTTGATTGCTCTAGTGCTCGTGCAAAGATTTCTTATGAATGTGACAATACCATAAGGTCTTATCTTAATGTCATAATGGTTTGGATCTTATGCCCATGTATTGGCTTGGATGTTGCCATGCTGTGTTGTTTCTTGTATTGTAATTTTGAAATAAAAATTTTAGTTGTGGTTAAAATGATTAAGGCATTTACATAAAATATAATTTTATGTAAAAGTGAGAATGAAAATGTGTTATTTAATGTTCCTAGAAAATTCACTGATTTTCTTTCTAAAGGTTCTTTTAGAAATAACCTAATTATAAATACCTATTAGTTTAAATATACGTAAATATAAAAGTAAATCATACTTGAACCATATTTATATTTAAAACGGTTAATAAAAAACAAATCTTAATATTTTTTTGCAAATGAAAACTAACTAATCATATAATAATTTAAACCATTTAAACCTAAACATACGATCAAAAGAAATAGTTCCGAACTACTTGTACGGTAGTGTACTAGTGAAAGACTGACTGAAAGAAAGAAATAGTTCCGAACTACTTGTACGGTAGTGAACTAGTGAAAGACTGACTGAAAACCGAAGTAAACGGGCGGCCAGCGCCGAGCTTGTGTGATGATTGAGACGAGACATCTGGCAACCAGTTCTGTTAGGGTTGGATTTCGATGTCGGTCCTACAAAATAGTTCTTTCGCGAACTAGTTCACTGAACTAGTTCATTTTTGTGAAATAGTTCTGTTGAACTAGTTCGTCTAAAAGAACTAATAAGCACACCTCTATTCTGCATCGATCTTTATACCAAAAAGCATCCGCCATATAAACAGACACCATGATTATGATATTGATGATGCTGTTAATGCAAAAGAAAATTTTAAAATAGATCCATTCCACATATTAGTAGATCAAAGCCTTAAGCCTTCATTGGTCTAACATTTTGAACAAACCATGATTGTTTGAATAATTTGGATTTTTTGTGGAATTTCAAACGAATCTAAATAATGATAAATAATTATGTAATTTACATTTGCTTTTAAGAGACCAATAAAAGTCTGATATTAATGGTACGGAATAAAGGAATAAAATTATATCTTTCAAAAACGTAATTCCTGAAAATGTTAACAGCTTTCTAGGATTCTCAATTCTACAAAAATTAACGGCCGGTACCATGTACCAAATGACGTCAAATTTGTGGATAATTTCCAGGATATTGCAAATAATTTCTGTAACCGTGTAGCTTGCAAATGTAGTTCAGCGGCGCACCCAGAATTTTTCAGCTAGTTAGTCTAGCTCTGAACGTGGGGTAACCTCTGTAAGGCTGACGACATATTTGGAACACTCCCTTCTCTTATCTTGATCTTATCTATTATTCTGAAGCTATTTTTGGTGATATTTTAAAGTAGTTACTATTTTAATGAGAATAAGCCACAATTAAAGGTTAAAATAAGTTTAATGACATTTGACATTATTCCAACTTATATATTACAATACATTTTGGAGACGGCTATCGCCATATTAACGTCCTCTTCCGCCAATCCTCCCGATCCTCCTCCATGCTCGTCCTCCACACCTCTCGATTCCATCGCTCTTCTAATTCCTTCATTCCATGAGCGTCTAGGTTTACCTCTTTTTCTTCTTCCAGGGGGCTTCCATTTGTAAAGTTTTTGTTCGTCAGGCATTCTCAGTAGGTGTCCAAACCATTCTGAACCTTTTCTTTCTATTCTGTCAATGACCGTTTCTGTAACATTCATGTTATTTCTTATAAATTCGATAGTCTTGATTTCCTGCCGTGATGTTCTAGAACTTCTCAAATAATCCATGTCAACTGCCAACATTCTTCTCTTCAGGTCTGCATTAATTGTCTATACTTCAGAGCCATACAAAGAAAACTGATTCAGCCATGGTTTACCCTATTCTTTTTTTGTTCCTTTTGAAAATGTTGCGATCCCACCATAAGGAGTTCAGACATCCTTCAAGTTTACGTCCTTGATTAATTCGGTGTTTAATTTCGGTTTCTCTCAAACCGTTCTTAGCAATAAATGCACCTAAATATTTAAATTTTTCCACTTGTTTGATTTCCACGTCCTCGTCAATCAAAACTTCAAACCTTGCATCTGAATCGATAACTAATATTCTGTTTTCTTCAAGCTGACTTGTAACCCCCGTTTTACATATTCTCTGTATAGACGCTTTATCATAAATTCTAGATCATATGAATCCTGAGCTAGGACTTGGTCATCCGCAAAATTGAGGGAGAACGGTACATCATTTCCTATGGGGATTACCATTCCTGGCAATGTTTTTTCCAATTTTGCTGGGCTGCCTCAAACTATAAATTAAACAGTAAGGGTGACATAGCTCATCCTTGTGTTAGTCCTTTAGTTACTTTTATTGGCTCTGATAGTCTATTTCCTAAAATATATGGACTAATGTCAAGCTGTTGTAAAGCTTGCCACAATTTAGGATTTGCTGTATCATACACCCTTTCAGGTCGATGAAAGCTACATGTACTTCGGTATCAACCGCTACTATTTTTTCTATTAATTGTTGGAGTATAAACAAGTTATCAGCGCAAGATCAAAGATCAAAGATTTAAACGACAATAAACTTATTTTAACCTTTAATTGCGGCTTATTCCCATTAAAATAGTAATTAGATCTTATCTCTGTCGTATGCCCGGTTGGTGTTTCTCTTCTTCTTCTTTATTTTTAATGACTGCTCGGATATAATTGTAAACACTATTCCATCCTTTATTCCAACAATATTCCATACTTTCCGTCATCTTCACAATCATCTCTCTTACAGTCACAGGGTTCATACCTAGTTCTTTATACATTTTGTTTCTCTCCACTCTCTACAAGATACGCCCTAAATCAGACAATCTACCCAGTCCCTTAAACTCGTTCTGTCTACTTTTGTCATAAGCCTAATATTAGTGGCAACGGTGTACTAAGCAGATAAAAGTAAATTTATTTTTCTCCTACTAAAATCCCAAATATTGCGATTAGTAGCAAAAAATAATTTACGGTTTGTTTACATACGTGAATTTAAAAAGGCTTTGTAATACCACAGTGAGAAATTGCTGGAAAAAAACTCGCTTTCGACAAAAACTAGTGTTTGAAGTGATAAAAGTAAGTAAGGTTATGTACAATTCGAAACAGTCATACTTCATACTAGTAGAACCAAAGAATATAGACGCTTTGAAACTGAATACAAATGATAACGGACAAAGATTAATAACATTCGCAATTGAAAACAGGATGAAAATAATGATTACCCATTTTGGGAGAAAAAATATATATAAAGGAACGTGGAAGATTCCTGGATCCAATGGAACTAATCAAACAGACCACATCTTAATACAAGATAAGTTTGCCAATGTAATAACAAATGTAAAAACGTGCAGAGGGGCTGACGTAGACTCAGATAATATTTTGGTTAAAATTAATATGAGAGAAGCAAAAATTAAAAATCATAAACGGAAAAAGAAAGTGCAACGTAAATTTAACTTTGAAAAATTGCGAAAATTTAAGGTAGCGCAGGATTATCAAAAGGATATACAAGAAACCTACGCCAAACAAGATTGATAAAGATGAGTAACATACAACAAAAGTTCTTGAAAATGACAAACACTATAAAGTAAGCTACGTCGAAGAATATACCAAGAACAAAAAGATTTAGAAAAAAAAAACACTGGTTCAATGAAGAATGCAGAACAGAGTTAAAAAAGAGATCAGACTTGCGATTAAAAAGTTTACGATCGCAAAAACAAGACGACCTAGAAAGGTATGCCGAACAACGAAAAAAAGTAAATAGAATTCTAAGGCAGCGGAAACGAAAGTATATGGATGATAAAATTAAGCGCATTGAAGAAAATTACAAGAAAAATTAAATAAAATTTTTTTACAAAGAAGTAAAATACACTGGGTACCAGGAAAGAACGATAAATGTAAAAGATAAGCAAGGAAACCTGATAGTGGACGAAGACCAAATATGTGAAAGGTGGAAAGAATATTTCGAACAGATGCTAAATAAAGAAATGACTACTGAAGAAAATTGTTATGTTCCTAAACCTCAAATAGTATTAGAAGAAATACCAAAGCCCACAAGAGAAGAAATAATAAAATATATGAAGGATCAAAAAAGCCCCTAGGAGAGCGGCATTGTGACAGAGAACATAAAATATGAAGAAGAGGCCTTAATAAACAAACTTGGTGAGCTAATTCTAGAAGTATGGGATGCCGAAGAAATGCCTCAAGAATTTAATAAGTCGATTATAATTTCTATACATAAAAAGGGAGATAGAATCTGGAAGAATACCAGGGAGGATTTCGGAAAGAAAGATCAACAACCGATCAAATTTTTATGCTAAAACAAATCCTGATCAATTGCTATGAATACAACATTTCAGCACAAGTACTTTTCATTGATTACAAAGCTGCCTACGATACAATAGACAGAAAAAAGTTAATAGAAACACTAAAAGAATTCCAAGTGCCAGAAAAAATAATAAGATTGGTAAAAATAACAATTAGACAAACCATTTGTGCTGTGAGATACAATGGTACAGTCTCAGAAGAATTTGATGTGAAAAAAGGTGTTCGCCAAGGAGACCCGTTGTCTATATTGCTATTCAATATAGTTCTAGAAAAAATTGTAAGAGTTAGTGGGATAAATAGGTCCGAAACTATTTTATACAAGGAGCACCAATGCTTAGCATACGCTGATGATGTGATTCTCGTTGCAAGAAATGGAAAATAATTATCAGATATAACAAAAAGATTGATTCGGGAAAGCTCTAAAATGGGACTTAAAGGTAATATTAATAAATCGAAGTACATGAGGATCTCGAGCAAAAAAGAAATAAACACCAGGGGATCCTTTAAATTGGAGGTGGAGGATGGATCAGCTGTAGAATTCGAGAAGGTGGATGAATATACCTATTTACTTAGGTATTCTTATTGATCGGACATGTAAGGAAGAAACTGAAATCAACCTGAGACTGACCAAGAGCAACAGGTGTGCTGGAGCCATGAGCAAAATAATTAAGGCCAAATATAGGTATATCTCGTAATATAAAAATAAGAGTATACAAAACTATAATTAGACCCACAATGCTATACATTGGAAGCATGGGAAAGAAAGATACTTCGCAGAATATTTGGTGGAAAATTAGTAGAGGGAGAATGGAGAAGACGAACTAATGTAGAAGTGTACCATTTGTATGCTAACCGTACAATAACAAGAGTGGTGAAAAAACGTAGACTAGAATGGCTCGGTCATCTAGAAAGAATGCAAGGTGATGTACTAGTCAAGAATATTGCTTGGAGAATACCTGAGAAAAAAAGAGAGGAAGACCAAGAAAGAAATAGAGAGATGTAGTGATGGAAGATGTCAGAGAGATGGGAATCAGAGATTGGAAGCTGTTAGCTAAGAATAGAAAACGATGGAAATCAATCCATCCAGCAATGGGTTTAAAAGGCCTGTTAACGCTGTACATAGATACATATCTAAATATAATAAAATGTTATTAATTACTGTGTACTTATACAATAATTATTGTGTTCTACATATTTAAAGTGGTAATTTAATTATTCAATGCACCCCTCAGATGTAGTTTTAGTAAATTGAAGTTTATTAAAGCATATCTAAGATCAACGATAACAAATGAAAGAATAAATAGCTTGGTAATTTTGTCAATAAAAAATGAAGTGGCAAAAAATATAAATATTACCGAACATATGCAAAAGTTTGCAGATTTAAAAGCTAGAAGAAAATATTTTTAAATTATTTTTATGAAAAATATTTATTTTGTTTGTCAGAGGCCTTAATCTAATAGTATCCATATATTTATCCATATATAATCAGCAACACTACAACGATTATGTACTCGTAAATTCGTAATATCGGAATATCTTTCAAAACTAAAGAAACTTTCCCATTTCGCTGTAAAGAAAGAACTAATACTAAAACCTCGCGCCTACTAGTTATATTATACAACGGAACAATATAAACTGCTGTGTATCATTGGTAACATAACGTTCAGGAGAGAAGCAAGTCTGACACAATTAAACTTGGGGACAGAGACGTACTCGCTTTTTATATAAACACAGATATTGTCTATTCGCTTAGCTAGGGCATATTTTGACAGACTCATTGTAGGAAACCTACAACACAACAATTCCTACTTCTCAGTATAAATAGCTCAAGTATACTACTATTGCAGACTTCTTTCTTTGAAAAAAAGAAGAATTATTCTAAATAGTGGAAGTGTATACTAAACCCATCAAATTTTCCCTGTATATTTAAAATATAATATTTGAATTGTTACAATTTAAAATATTGTAGTAAATATTTGTATTATTCGCGTTGTTTATTTAATTTAATATAGTTTTATTGTTTTATTATCTTTGTTTAATTCTTTTGTTAGTTCTATTCAGTTAATTAGTTAGTTATATTTTAAATTTTATTATTATGGATAGTCAAAGTTTTCCATTTGTTCCATCAGCTAATGCGTTGGTAAGTTTTTCTTAATAAATATGATAAAATGTTTTTTAAAAAGTTTTTTTTAAGTTAATATTTTTAGATTAGTAAGGATGCTGTTCCTAGATTACAAGGTAATAAAACTGCACAAAGGTTTATTCAAAATGCCTACCATTTTTTTTACCGAATAAAAACCCTGTTGAGGTAAGTTGATCATTAAAATGTATTTTATCGAATTATGTAAATGTTGTAAATACATAAGGAACTTGCTGTGTCTTATTCTTATTTAACCTCACTTTGACTTCTTAATTTTGTAGAATTTATTCCCACTTTTTTATTTTGTACAAGAAATAATTTTATTATTTGTTATCAATACATTATACGGTGTAAATAAATAAATATTGATTGTCGGCAAAGTTCTATTTTATTTACTTTTGTTTACATTAATATTGACTAATAGCACGTATGCTTGGTTGTATAGTATTTTCCAGCCACTTTGAGTCTGTCAAAATGTTACTAACTTCGAAAAAAAATAATTACTAAAATCACTAGACAGTTCGGACTGGGAATAGCGAACCGGGTATAAAACAATATTATGATACACAAAAATAATATAATTACTTTACTTAGCTTTGTGTGACTTAACTTGTTCTACATACATATTTTTTAATACGCATGAAAGTGTACATAATTATAAAATAAGATACTATTTTTAAAACCGGTTCTTGTTAAGGTATTATTGGTTTAGAAATACCAAGTTTAATATTAATCCATCCTTTAGGGATCATTGATAATTGAATATTACGGTTTTTAGGTATTTAATGTTAACAATAATTTAATAATACCTACTGACAAGTTTAAAATATCACTTTGTATTCTCACTTACTTAAATAGTCATTAGTTATTAATTTATTATAATTATTTTTAAAAGATCGTAAAAAAGTAAGTTTTTAATATACACCAGTAATTTTCAATATATTTTACTGTGGTCGTCTTATTAAAAATATCAATACATATATAAATTTTTTTCGCACCTAAAAAGTTTCTAGGTTTTGAACAAATATTGGAAAAATCGAGAGAAGTATCCTGTCATTGTCTGTCGGCCTACAATATATATTTATGGTTAGTATTATATTTTTATTTATTATATATTTCGACTTTAACGTGCTCGGCTACTCTGGCCACTTAGACAGGTACTATAACATGAGTTTTCATTACACAAACAATACGTGTAACACTAAGAATATGTTACAATAATACGGAATGATAATAATATGTTACAAAATGTCTAAATTAAAATCTAATTATATTTTTTGATCTAAGTGTTCATCTCTAAGGAATTGAATCTCTAAGCACAACTTTTATTTGGTCAGGGTCGTTTAGCATATCTCGTACTTCACTTTTTAGTTTGTATTGTAATCTTCTGGCCGAATGTTGATAGCATTCAGTGAGAATATGTTGGATTATCAAATACGATTGGCAGCTTTGACAGGAGGGACGGATACTAGAGGACATTAGGTTAGGTAGCCGGGTGTGAGTTTTGAATGTCCTATCCGAAGTCGTTTTATCACAATGAGATCTCGTCTTGACAGGGCTGAACAGTCAAATGTAGGCTGACTGGTTATTGACGGTTGTATATCGTGTAAGATAGAACGATTAGAGTTCCAATGCTGCTGCCAAAGGAGTCTGGTTCTTCTTTTAGTATATGATTTTAGGTCCTTACACATTTGAATTTTATCGGTGATTTCAGGTGATGCTGTAGCAAGTTTAGCATATTGATCTGCAGTTTCATTGCCTTCTATACCAATATGAGATGGCAGCCAAATTATGGCAACTGTTATGTTTTGGGACAAGATAATTTGGTAAGAATCTAGGATCTTTTGGACGATTGGATGATCTGTAAATATATTTTTAATGGAATGGATTGATGCGTCTGTGCATATGGCAACTTGCTGATTAGGTGGAGATATATGGTTAAAAGCTTACAATATACTAAATAATTCGCCAGTATGAACGCTGCTGACGGATGGTATAAGTGATGACTTGATTAGTAAATGAAAGGTTGTAACAGAGCACCCTACTCCTGTGTCATGTTTTGAGGCATCCGTGTAAAATATAAGGTCGTAACTATTTGTATTTATAATGTCTTTAAATGCATTTATAATTATCTCCTTCGGATGTTTATTTTTATCGAAGTTGGTGAGCGACGTGTTAACTTGTGTCTATGCTAAAATTAGTGGAATAGGTTTTATTGGTGGTAAGGAATTGGTATTGTGTAAATTATACGTGGACATTATAAATAAGGGATGCACCGGATTAGAGAGGTTAGCAGATACCGATGCTGCATAAGAGAGTAGCAGTTGTTTTCGTCTTATAAAAAGAGGAGGTTCTTTAGCTTCGCAATAAAGATTATCTATAGGACTAGATCGAAAAGCGCAAATACAAAGACGAAGGGCTGTGTTGTGAATTGAGTTTAGAAGGTTAATATATGTTTTGAAGGCGGATATATATATATATATATATATATATATATATATATATATATATATATATGACAACCATAATCTAGCTTGGAACGTATTAGTGATCTGTATATTTTAAGAAGTGAGTTTTCGTCAGATCCCCAATATTGATGTGATACCTAGAGCTTTTATTATGTTTAGTCTTTTGCACGTTTATTGCAAATATGTGTTGCTTCCAAGTTAGTCGTGAGTCAAACGTTAATCCGAGAATTTTGCATTGTTTAACAACAGGAAGAGGAACATTGTTAATCAAAATAAGTGAAGATGGAGAAGGGGGACGTCTACTAAAGTTTATAATTTTAGATATTACATAGGATAAAGATAACCCCATGTCACTAGTTTTTTTTTAAGTGTGTCAACAGCAGTTTGAATAAGCTTTGAGGTGGTAAAAGAGTTTTGTACATAACAGTAAATAACTACATCATCAGCATACATGATTTGTTTAATAGGGGAAATGAGATGAGAGCACAAATCACTTATTGATAGATTAAGAAGTGTAGCACTTAGTACCGATCCCTGAGGTACGCCATTAGTTTGAGTATGAGTAGAAGATAAAATACCGTTGACAGAGACTCTGAACGATCTAGAAGATAGAAAATTTCGTATGAAGTTAAATATATTACCATTATTATTAAGAAGGATAAGTTTGTTTAATAAACATTGCCTACTTCTAGTATCAAAAGCACCTTCAATATCAAACATGACAACTACGACTTCTTGTTTTTTGTTTAAGGCTTCTGATATATAAGTTTGGAGGATTACAAGGTTATCTTGGGTTGAACGGTTTCGACGAAATCCAAACTGTGCACTAGCAAATATCTTATGTTTTTCAATGAACCATAGAAGTCTTTTATTAATCATTTTTTCAAATATTTTGCACATCGTACAAGTTAGTGATATAGGCTTAAGAGTTGGTCAAGGAACGATCTAGATTAGGCTTTTTAATGGGTATTACGATATAGGTTTGCCATTGTTTGGGAAATTGGTTAGATGACCAGATTAAATTATACATCTCAAGTATTTTCAGTAGGCTACAGTTGGAGAGCTTTTTGATAAATATGTAAGGAATGTCGTTAGGACCAGCGGCATTGTTTTACAGGTTTGAATAACTGATACGATACTAGTTCTTCAAAAAGAAAGGAAAAATTAAGATGTTTGATATCCATTATTGTATCGGGTCAGGAACAGGGTGGGGCGTTACGTAATGGTTTTCGTAAGGAGGTATCTATTTTACTTTTGAATTTAGTGTCGAAGTGCTTTGCTAGGATTTCGCCGATTTCCTAAGTGTCAGTGATTGTAGTGTTATTTACAGCATTGCTAGAGATTTTGAGGTTGGTGTTGTTTCCTTGGATTTGCCTAATCTTTTTCCAAAGATCCGCCGGATTGGATCTTGAATTAATGGAAGATACATATTCTCTCCAAGATGATCTTTTACTTTGTTTTAAAATAAATCGGGCTTTGGCTCTGGATTTCTTTAGTTCAATGAGATTCTCCAGATTTTTGTTTTTACGGTAATTTTTAAGAGCTAAGTTTTGTTGTTCTGTTGAGGTTTGGCAAGATGTATTCCACCAAGGTACTGCCTTTCTTTTATGTGAATTAATATTTTTGCCTATGTGCAAATTTGCAGCTTTAAGTATGGAATCTGTGATTAATAATAGATATTAATATTGTCGGATAGGGATAGAGAAGGTAAGGTGTCATCTGTTTGTGAAGTATAGTCATTCAAGTGGGCATTTTTCAGCCGCCAGAAGTTTCTGGTTATAGTTTGTTCATGGTTGGAGATATCAGATGATACAAATATTGAAAAGTGGATGCTGTTATATAGATTATCGGAAGTTTTCCAAGTTAGTGAAACATTTTTTGGGTTTAGTGATTTTTTGGGATAACAATGTCCCCTATAGCCTTAACATAGCCAAATAAAACAGTATTTGGAATAGCGTGCATTAAAATGGCTTGCTCCTTACGTGGGAAAGTAGGAGGTGGAGGTTTAGATAAAGTAGCAGCAACATATGATTATATATATATATATATATATATATATATATATATATATATAAAGTAAAAGATTGGATTTGATTTCAATTCGAAATCCATCATTGTTCTATACGTGTTAAGAGTTATATCACCTCTTATCAACACTTGTGGAAGTTAAAACTGAAATAAAATGCAGTCTAGTATATGACTTTTTTCTGTAATATTTGTGCTGCCAGACTTTGTCACGGTGACATAGCTACGGTAGATCGTGATAAAAGGAATCAAAAAATACATTAATTAATACACAACTTAATTTCAAGGTAAACAGATAAGCCAAAATAAAAAATTAAGATAAACAACATGAATATATGACTATATAATCATCATCAACAGCCATTTTATTTATCGTCGGATGTAAGCCTCTCTTAGGTGTGTCCATTCATTTGTTGTTTTTTGTTCCATTCTTGACCAGCTATTCGGTTGAAGTTCATCTAGTTAGAGGTCTGCCTCTACTTCTCTTATTTGCTCTTGGTAGCTATTTAATAATTCGCTTCGTCAAACATGGCAATCTTTTGAAGCACATTTTTATAACTTTTGTTCGTCTTCTTATTTTTTCATTGGACTTGCGATCGCTTAGCCTAATTACTATCTAAGAGCGCATTAAAAATATCTGATTAAAAAGCAATAAGAAATATATTGGGACTAAAGATAAACATAAACGACAATACAGCAAGGTCCTGGGTGAGCCACGAAATATATATATATATGTATGAAAAATGACAAGATAGGAAGAATATATAATTTAAAAAGGATAAGATGGTATTGGCATAAGGAAAAAAATAGTGGCAAACCTATTTATAAAGTTAGTGAAATGGATGTACGAAACGTAGAAAAGAGAAAACAGATAGGATTGAATGGTGAAATATATTAGCAAAAGCTGAAACAAACCTAATATTCTAAAAGAAAGTTTAAATGAAAATAAAACCAAGAATGGGCTGATTCACCACCCAAAAAGGATTTTTAAGTGAAAAATGACAACAATTTCTACGGAATTCTACAGCCTGTGTATGAATATATTATACATAATTATTAATCTCAGTCATCTATTGTTTTTTATATTTACTAAGGCTTTTGTTTTAAAATATTTATTGCCATCTCTATTGTTATAATTCAATTTTTCGAATTGCACGAAATATCGAACATCAGAGGAACATTAGTAGATAGATATATAAAAATAAAACTGTCTCGGAGACAGCCAAAGGGTAAAAAGTTATGAAGCAAAACTCAATTGTCGATGCTGCATAAGGGATATGACATAGTTTTAACGGTTTAAGCTTTTTACATTTAACAACAGTAATTATGTATAATTTTCTCAAAACACTTTGTTCCTCCTTTTCCATTGTTGTTCAATTAACGGTAATCCTCTTTGGACCAGACATTTTCATTGTGCGCTGGTCGGCCGGGGATTTATCCAGAATCATTTTGTGCTTTAATGATATTCAATTTTCCAACATCTACTCTAATTAAATATATTTGCACATTTGAATTTAAAGCTTACAATTTAAATATTTGAAGACTTAGATCTAATGTGACGATGAGAGTAGGATTTATGAGACGTTTATTTTTAATTACATTCAAATAAGTTAACAGAAAGTGGATTTTTAGGATTTAAATTATTTATGAGATTTTATCAAAATGAATTTGTTGTATTTTAGATTTTCTCTTGTTTTATTAAAGCGATGAATGAGCTAAGTATTATTTCGATCATTTCTTAATTACTTTCTTTTCTCTCTAGTAGGGTATTCTTTACCAATTTCCAATGTATTTCTTCTCTTCTATTATATTTCACAAAAATTATCTAGCCAAATTTACCACCTACGAGTATATTATTTTTTAGTCTGATTTATTTCAGTCTAAATGTCTTCATAGGTAAATAAGTTTTTTGTATAATAATAATAGTTTAAGATCCCACTGCAGGATCATTAAATTTATAATGTCGTCCATCAATCTCATATTTTAACATACATTTAAAATTAGAAGAATACATTAATAATAGGTTGTCAGTCAAAAAGTGACCGCAAATATTTTTAATTTAATTAATAGTAATTAATTTTTGCACAAATATTTCGATCATTAATTTTTTAAATAAAATACTCTGATCATGACTTATCTGCATGCTTTTTATATCAAATTAAAGCAATTTTTTTCTTAATATAATCATATAAGGTTATCTGAAAAAAAAATGCTCGCAAATAAGGGTTGCCAGCTATTAAAAACGCGAGGTATAAAAGAGAACGTAAAATTAAGTTATTGCTTAACAACACTGGTTTGACAAGTGATAATATGTATATTATTATATACTTATCAATCCATGGTTTAAAAACTCACACAACTGACACTTCAAACCAGCAGCGTTGCGCGCTAGCTCTCTTTTATTTTATCTTCTTTACCTCAGGCGCTGGCGTGTCTGTAAAGAGTACAACAAACAACTGATATCGTTAAGTAGGAACCAGTGAGACTGGCACCAGCCACTGGATATATGTAAACATGCCAGTCCAGCACTGTCCTAGTCAAGCACTGGCATGCCAGTGAGACTCACGCCAGCTACTGCATACATGTAAACGTGCTCTTATCTATCTAAGGATTGTCGCTATAAATTAAGCAAATTTTTGTTACTGAACTGTAAATTTTCTTGCAAAAAAAATAAATAGTGATAAATGTGAAAAATTAAATTATTTTTTTAATAACAGCTTTGCTAAAAATGATTTTAAAACAAACATAATAGCATCTATCAGCTCCACTAACCCGTTTAACGTCTGCACAACATACAGACATGCTTTTAATCACATTTAGAAAAGTTTCTTGATCTAGATGTTGTTCCAATGTTTCCACGAGAACTTCCTCGACATGTTGTAGGTTTCTTAGTGGCTGACAATCCTTCAAGGGTCTCCCGAGTGTATCCCAAATGTATTCAATGGGATTGAAATCTGAACTCCTCGCTGGCCACTTGTAGCGTTTACGCTACTGACTAGTCTAACTAAAACCCCTCAAGAAACTGTTCCGCCAGCGATCGATTTTTAAATGGACATTTTTCCCCACACGCGCAGTAGTCGCTTAGAAAGGAAGATTGGTCAAGTCGGTACGAGAACGATCAGTTTGGTCAAGAGATCACTACGCAGACACGCCAACCGGTGAAATTTTTTCATCTTCAAAGTGACGGAATTGGAGGAAGGAAAAGAATTTGGGAAAGAATAAAATAGTTCATAAATACAAATAATAATAATTAATTTATTAAAATCAAAGATTCATGTATAAGAGAAACACATAAAAAGGAAGAATTTTCTGGGCGTGCTGCGGCTCCATATTCCATCACTTCACTTGAGAGTATTCCATAAACTGAATATTATCGGTAGTCGAATAATTTTACAGATCTTATTCTTGTTTGTGTTTTCAATCCTAGATGCTTGTTTCTTCAAACTATGTCTCTGAATATACCTGCAGTTTTTGCTACTCTTCTGACTTAATTAGCTGTGTCTTCCTAGATGTCTTAGTGACTTGTTATCATGTATATTATTAGGCTTAAGAAGTAGCTCATGCTCTCTTTTATTTTATCTTCTTTACCTCAGGCGCTGGCGTGTCTGTAAAGAGTACAACAAACAACTGATATCGTTAAGTAGGAACCAGTGAGACTGGCACCAGCCACTGGATATATGTAAACATGCCAGTCCAGCACTGTCCTAGTCAAGCACTGGCATGCCAGTGAGACTCACGCCAGCTACTGCATACATGTAAACGTGCTCTTATCTATCTAAGGATTTTCGCTATAAATTAAGCAATTTTTTGTTACTGAACTGTAAATTTTCTTGCAAAAAAAAAAATAAATAGTGATAAATGTGAAAAATTAAATTTATTTTTTTAATAACAGCTTTGCTAAAAATGATTTTAAAACAAACATAATAGCATCTATCAGCTCCACTAACCCGTTTAACGTCTGCACAACATACAGACATGCTTTTAATCACATTTAGAAAAGTTTCTTGATCTAGATGTTGTTGCAATGTTTCCACGAGAACTTCCTCGACATGTTGTAGGTTTCTTAGTGGCTGACAATCCTTCAAGGCTCTCCCGAGTGTATCCCAAATGTATTCAATGGGATTGAAATCTGGACTCCTCGCTGGCCACTCCATAAACTGAATATTATGGGTAGTCGAATAATTTTACAGGTCTTATTCTTGTTTGTGTTTTCAATCCTAGATGCTTGTTTCTCCAAACTATGTCTCTGAATATAGCTGCAGTTGTTGCTACTCTTCTGACTTAATTAGCTGTTTCTTCCTAGATGTCTTAGTGGCTTGTTATCATGTATATTATAGGGCTTAATAAGTAGCTCATTAGTTACCGTTAAAAGAGTTACTATTGTCAGAACTACAAAAAAAAACACTTTTGACTCTGTAAGTAGACACCAACTCTTACTTAAAATGCAAAACATAAATGAGTAGCTCAGAGGCAAAGGTGCTTAACCCTAAAAATTTTTAAACCAACAGTAATTTGGCGGATGTAAACATGAGCAATGAGCAATTATTAATATTTAAATATAAAACAAGCAAGATATTTTTTAATATACTTATTTATTAGCAAATGTAAAAACTAAAAAAAATAAGTTACCGAACATGCTAATGAACTCGTACTTAGACTAGGTTCATGCAAATGAAGTATTATATAAATTTCTAATGAAAAAAAGCAATGCATCTTTAAATATTAATATCCGCTTAACATTATTAATGAAAAATGCTTTTATTCAAAGGCAAATAAAAGTAGAAGAGAAAAAGAGAACTTATGGAAATTACCAAAATTTGCGTAGGTCTAAAACTCATGTATATACTTAACCAGATAAAACTGGTTATGACTAAATGATATGTAAGAATTTTTTAAAGACAGTTTCCATTACAGACGAAAATTTTTTTATTACTTTGAGCACGAAAATAAGAACATGTGACACCACTTTAGGATGCAAGGTGTAAAGATAACAAATTACTATAACTGGTGAAAAAGTTGAATGGCGTAAAAGTCCAATAGAGAGGTTATCTTAAAAGTAAACCAAAAAAAATTATATAAAATATGCAGCACAGGATATAGGATTGTTTCATAAGGTTGATTTAAGAAAGAAAACTAAATGCCGCCCATCATCACCTATTGTAATTCACAACCTAAATGTTCTGTATCCAAAAGGGAGAGCAATAATAAAAGAAAAAGAAAATTATTGGATTTACTGACACAGCTTTTATTTTGGATTGAAAGATAGTTCCGAAGTATAAGATGAGGGCTTAGAAGAATTATATTTTCTAATATTTTATTTATAATATTTTTAAGTCGGAGATTTGTTTTCCGTTCTTCTTAATTTTTATTTTGGGCAATTTACTTGTTTCAGTTTTCTTTATGATAAACGTGCCCAAACATGGCTTAACACACAAGTTACATTAGATATATTTTTTTGTAACGGCAAAGTTAACTTTGACATGATTTATCACAAAAACTCTACTTTGTGACTTGGTCATCTTTACCTCTGAGCCACACAAATATACCAGCAAAACTGATTAGATTAGCGAAAATGACAAAAACAATTCAGTTTGCAAGCTCTTACATACCCGATTATGATCTGCCACCCAGGAGACTCTATACACGGAAATCTCCAGCAGACAACCAACATAACGTCATCAGAAACCAAATTGACTACCTTCTCATCTGCAAACGATACCGAAATTCCATAAAATCAGTAAAATCATACCCCGGAGCTGATGTGAGATCAGATCACAACCCAATTGTAGGAAGGTTTAGAATTAATTTAAAAAAGCTTGTGGCTAAAACTAAAGTAGAGAGGATACAAGTATCTCGTTTGAAAGATCCATCAACAAAATAGCAAGTCACACTAAAAATTAAAGAAGAGCTCACCAAAATAGAAATTATTCCTACTGAAGATGCGAACAGGAAATGGCATATATTAAAAGATGCTCTTATACGCCCAAGCAAGAAGATGTCTAGATATAAACCAAGATCAAGATATATATATATATATATAATATATATATATATATATATATATATATATATATATGTGCTTCATTGATTACAACAAAGCGTTTGATAAAGTTTGTCACGATCACTTAATGAAACTGCTAGTAGAAAAAAACTGGGATAAAAGGGACATTAGAATTATCTCTAAGATTTACTATAACCAGAAAGCAAATGTCCGAATAGAGCAAGAGACAAACGGAGGAAATCGAGATCAAGAAAGGCGTAAGACAGGGTTGTATACTCTCACCGACCTTATTTAATCTATACTCCGAAGACATTATAAACACAGCACTTTCGGATCAAAATATAGGTATTAAGATAAATGGCATCCGAATAAACAACTTGAGATATGCCGATGACACGGTACTAATCGCAGAAACTTGGGAAGATCTTCTGGAAATACTAATTAACAAAATAGTAGAATGCAGTGAAAGAACACGGATTATCACTTAACATAAGCAAAACAAAAATAATGCTAATATCTAAATCACCACAAAACTTCCCTGACATAACCGTGCATGATCAAAGAATCGAACGTGTAAGAAGATATAATTACCTGGGAACTGTTACCAACGAAAATAATGATTGCTCTGAAGAAATCAGAACCAGAATAGAGAAAGCTAGAGCCACATTTACTAAATTAAAAAAGGTGTTCTGCGGAAGAGATCTAAGTCTAAAACTTAAAATTCGCCTTTTGAGATGTTACGTTATGTCAGTTCTCCTCTACGGGATGGAAACATGGACATTGAAAAAGATCGATACCAAAAAGATAGAAGCATTTGAGTTGTGGATGTATCGTAGAATATTAAGAATACCCTGGACAGAGAAAGTAACAAATGTGGAGGTTTTGCGGAGAGTGCGGAAAGAGAAAGAGCTGATACTTACTGTTAAAAAGCGCAAACTACAATATTTGGGACATGTTATGAGGGGAGATAAATACCAGTTGCTGCAATTGATTATACAGAGAAAGATAATGGGAAAGAGATCTATAGGAAGAAGAAGGCATTCATGGTTGAAAAACTTTAGAGAATGGTACAACTGTTTAGATCTGCAGCATCAAAAATACGCATAGCTTTGATGATAGCCAAACTTCGGAACGAAGACGGCACTTGAAAAAGAAGAAGATCCTATAAAACCAAAAACAAAAACATAAAAATAAGAAGAAAGATCAGAGATGCAAAGGAAAGATGGTATAGTAACAGATGCGAAGAGATTGAACAGTTGGTGGAGAAACATGATAACTTAAACCTTCATAAAAAAATTAGGGAAATAACAGGCACTAATATTAAAAAAAATCAAACATACTGCTGGATAAAAACGGCAAAATAATTATAGACGTCGGTGAAAGGCTTAAAAGATGGCAGGAATATATTCAAGAGCTATTTAAAGACGAACGGACTGAGATAGTACTAAAGCAGGAAAAGTTCGACAACGGCTCAGACATAGCAGAAATGAGGTATTAGAGGCGATAAAGCGAACAAAGAAGAACAAGGCAACAGGTCCTGATAAAATACTTGTAGACATAATACGGTTAATAGTAGAACAGCAAATTCGAATATTGGTCGACATATTCAATACAATATACAGTACAGGAATCATTCCCAGAGATTGGCTGATGTCAACATTCATAACACTATCAAAAAAACTAAATGCAAAAGAATGCTAAGACCACTGGATAATAAGTTTAATGAGTCATACGCTCAAAATATTTAAAAAAAATTATATACCAGAGAATGCACAATAAACTTGAGCAGGACATAAGTGACACACAATTTTAATTTAGAAATGCACTGGGAACTAGGGAAGCCCTGTTCGTTGTGAATGTACTTGTGCAACGGTGCATGGATGTTAATCAGCCAGTATATATGTGTTTCTTGGATTACAACAAAGCCTTCGATAAGGTAAGACATAACCGTTTTATTGAATTACTTAAAAAAAAAACAGATATGAGAGACATTAGGATCATTAGCGCTATCTATTATAATCAGATCGCTGTGGTAAAACAGAACAACGTCTTTTCGAATGAAATACAGATTGAGAGGAGCGTCAGGCAGGGCTGTGTCGTGTCTCCTGCTTTGTTTAATTTGTATTTAGAGGAAATAATCTAGGAAGCACTAGAAGAACTAACGATGGGAATAAAAGTAAATGGCTGACCAATCAATAATATACGGTTTGCCGACGACTCTATTTTATTAGCGGAATGTCTTGAGCATTTACAACAAATGGTTGACAGGTGGTCCCTAAACACAAAAAAGACACAATTTATGGTAATTACAAAAGCCCAACAGCCCCAAGAAAACATAACAATACATGGAGAACAAATTAAAAAAAGTTAAAAAATATAAATATCTGGGTATAATAATTAATGAAAATAATGAGTACACAGAAGAGATTAAGGCAAGAATAGGACAGGCAAGAAATTCTTTCAACAAACTAAAAAAAGTACTCTGCAGCAGGGACATTTCAATTTCTTTAAAGATAAGACTTCTGAGATACTACGTGTTCTCCGTATTATTTTATGGGTTGGAGGCTTGGGCTTTAAAGAAAGATGTTTCGGACAGATTGGAAGCCTTCGAGTTATGGGCCCACAGAAGGATATTAAGAATAAGTTGGGTAGATAGAGTCACGAATGTCGAGGTGTTGAGAAGAATGTTAAAAGATAAAGAGGCCTTAAATACAGTTAAATTCAGAAAAGTGCAATATCTAGTACATGTTATGAGGGGCGTGCGTTATAACTTGTTGCAATTAATAATGCAAGGAAGAATACAGGGTAGAAGGAGTCGCGGAAGAAGACGCATGTTCTGGTTGAATAATTTGAGAGCTCAGTTTAACTGCACATCTGCTGACCTCTTTAGAGCAGCGGCGTCGAAAATGCGAATTGCCATGAGGGTTACCAACCTTCTTAGAGGAGATGGCACGTAAAGAAGAAGACATACCCGAGGGTAATTTTATTTTAAGTAGGAACAAACTGTTTCCGGGTAGTGATATTTGCTTTCATTGGCACTATCCAGTTTAATTTAATACTTTTAGGTATGATACCTACAATTTTAACTCAACCATTGTTTGGTTTTAATGTTAGTAGGGCAAGTACTCAAAAGTTCACTGAAGATGACATGTTTGAAAACGTTCTGAACTTTATTATAATCCATTTGGATTTACAATTTCATTTTTAAGTTAAGTTTTATACTACAACTAAAGTTTTTTCTTCAATGTTTGAGTTTTTTGATAAAAACATGTTACACAACGCTATCATATCTATAAAGCTTTGTACGTAGAGTGCATTAAAAATCTTTTAAAAAGAGATACAATTAAATCCAAAAAACATATTATAGTTGGACACAGTTAATTACTGAAATATTAACAAATTAGTAATAAAACTAAAAAATAATAAAAAAAAATAAACACTTAATGTTGCTCAATTGGTTCAAAAATAAAAATTTTATAATAAAATCAAAAGTTTAGTAATTAGATTAACATGTGAAACACGAATTTGCATACGAACACGTAATCCAGGAGTATCATCAACAAGGCACTACAAAACTTAAAACAAACGACAAAAGTATAAAGATCAGGAATAATATTTATGTCCAGAAATACATAGAGAAATTAAAAAAAAGGCCAACTATAAATAAACAATTAGAAATATTTCGCTTTGCTCACTTTGAATTTTGAAAGAAATGTTTTATAAAGTATTTCTCTTCCAGGTGTTATAATGGTAAAGTTTCTCTTTAATATTATACAATTATAAGATTCTAGTGTATACGCCTTTAAATAGTTACGCAGATATTTAGTTCACCAGACTGTTCATAACTCATGTCATTACCATAACGTCGACTTTTGTTATGTTGTTATACCCACACGTACATACAATCGATTGGTTTCTATTTATTTATTCGACCCAGCACTAGTTTGTTTTTATTTTTCTTTATTAATTAATACTGTTCTATAAATTAGATTAGTAGTAGCGATATACACGAGATAAATGGTATAAAATCGTGAAAAAATAAGCATAAATATAAAAATAAAAAAATAAGGCCTTTCGGGATTCAAAGAAAAGCAATTACATACTCATTTTAATTATCGTCAGTACGGTAGGATTTAAGCTTTAGCTTAAATTAGCCGCCTTATCCGACATCTTAAATTTAAAAGAAAACCGCATTTGCTCAATATATGCGACATTTTTAACTTCTAACAAAAATGGTAAGACTGTAATTGTTGCAAATGCGATTTTCTATAAATTGTTTTTTCGATTTTTTTACGTGAACGGTATTTTCAGAGCTCCGGGGAAAAATAGTGACAAAGAGTTATTATTGCAATATCTCGTTTATTATTAACTTTACGACATAATTGTACATTGGAGAGAAATACAATTGGAGAGAATTATATTATATTCAATTTTGATCTCGTTCATTTTTTTGATAAAATCAAACTCACTCACTTGAGGTCCTACCTATGCGGTAAAGGCACGAGCGTAAGACCTTGTGGAAACTGGTTTGATAAAATAGTAAGGACTTAAATTGTTGCAATTGCATTGTAAAAACGTCTACAGACAGATGTAATATAAAAAAAAATTTTCATTGTAAGTACTTATATGTAACTTGTAGCATGCAGAAAATTGCTTAAAAACTATCTAATATTCAAGAATAAAAAATTATCTTGTACGCCCCTGGGCCAAGTTTAAATATTGCCCCAATTCTCTGTTTACATTGTGATGAAAAAGAAAAAATTACAACTTCCAGTTGTAACTGTGACTTTAAATATGGTTAGATTTATTTGTATGCGTTAGCTTTGAGATTTTAACTCGGAATAATTATTCAAGTCATTTTACGATATTAAGAGAAGCGTGTTTGAAAATAATTCATATTCGCTAGCCCTTCAACTTGATACGCGGGGTAAGGGACGAGAGATGCCGGTACAGAGAGCGATCGAAATTCGAAAGTCAGGTTTGAAAGGGTGGTCATCGTGAGCAGACGTGTTTAGTTAATTGAAAAAAAACCGGCAAATTTGTCGAAGAAAAAGTGAGTTATACTTAAAGTAATGTGTCACTTCAGACAAGCATAATCACTCTTTTTTTGTTTGTAAGCCGTCTCCCACGGAAGATTTTGTAGATAGGCGTTTCCAACAGCTCTGAAAAATACCCACATGGTTCCAGTTCTTTAATAAGCAGATTTTCAAGGTTTGGTAGGCTTTAAGGTCGTCGTTCTAGACTATAGATGCAGTTTTTTGTTCGTGTGTCAGAGATTCCAAGTCCAGTTCCTATCCCCAGAAATTTTAGTAAGTCCAGTTTACAAGAAATGTTAGTTAACGTTTTTGTTTGAACTTTTAAAGTGAAGATAGACATTTTTTTATATTTGATTTCATAACAACTTAAATTATAATAATTAAAATTATATGTGTTAGGGTTGAGATTTTGTTTCGTTTTTAGAAAAAGGTTACCCACTATGCATAGTTTCATTAAAAAAATATTTCTAATATTTTATTTCTGCCACAAATTATAGCCCAGTAACATTTGTGTAGTATTGTTATCTCCAACGTCAAGAGTTTGTTAACTGATAGGACATAGGGTAACGGTTACAGTTATTGGCCGGTCACTAGTGATTGGCCACTTTCACAAAAATCCGAAATATTAAGATTTCAGAACTATAACGCAATAAATTTTTATTATAACGCTTTTAGAAGTGGAGTTAGAGTACATACACCAGATGTTGTTGTCCTCCAAGAAAAACAAGAATTGCCGCGAAACCAATTTCTTGATTCTGTAGAGGAAAACGTTAATCTGCCCACAATTGATAACATATTTTTGATGTCTGCAACAATATGACTTCATCAAATTTAAAGAATACATCCCAAAGCAAATGTACAAATTTGGAAACCAGCAAAGAAAAACGTGCTGGTGAGCCGGCTAAAAGAAAGTTATTTTTTGAAAATGAGGGATATCCAGGACATGAAAAAATACAAATACTCTCAGATATAACGGTCAAACAATCAGACGACACCAACCCATCTGTAAATAACCTTTTGTATACAGGATTCTGTTATTCTTGTTTCTATAATATATCTAAATCAAAAGTTGGAATAAAATGTCTATTTTGTGTCAGAGGCTACTATATTGGTACTTTTGCAAAGAAACAATAAGAAACTGAAAACTAAACAGTTTTGTGTACTTTACCTAACCTTACCTGCACGACCAAAAAAAAAATAAAATTAGGAATTTTATGAACGGCAAATGACTGTAATTCTATATGCCAATAACTATGTTTGTATGGCCAATAACTGTGTAGTTCTGTAAGTTTTCAAATTTGTGTTTATTTTTAATATACATTATTATTTCTGAATAAAATAACCCAAGTTTTTATAAAATCTGATGTTTCATTGCTATTAAAAAACTCTTACACAATATTTCACTTTAAAAGATACCAATTAACAATTTTAATTCAATTGGCAATTCCTTAAGTGGCCAATCGCTCTACCCGTTACCCTAGTAAGTGTTTTTTTCTTTATTATTTTCGGTATTTATCTTTGTAACAAGTTATATAGTATTTTCTTGTATTACCATTAATATTTGTAACTGTTTGTGGTAAGACAGTAATAAATGTTTAATTTTTTTCAATAAACCATTTTGCCTATTTATTTTAAAAAAGATTCTAACCCTCTTTTTTGAATTTTTTAGGAAGGAAGAACCTTTCTTTCATTCAGCAGGAATTTTCCTCGAAGCTGCGTCTGTATTTTAAATAACTACAGGATCCTCTTGTGTTTTGTTTGCTCATTTGTGCAGAAGATACATCTAAGTACCCTGTTATTTCATTTTTGTAGTTGCCCCAATCCAATCCCATTGTTTTATTTACTTATCCATGACCTACTTCTCCAAATAAACCCTGAGCGCCGTTCGCAACAGTTTCATTTATTTTGCTTGTTCTCTCTTCACTCCAATAAATTATGTCTCAAATTTTCAACCCCCTATAATAATAACCTATGTGGTGTAAAGTATTTGTTACAAAGTATACCATTCAAATTTTAAAAATAGCATCAGTTCTAAAAGAAACAGAAAATTTTGCAACACGCATTGCAAAAATGTTTAGATATACTTCTACCTTTGGTGCATCGGCGTATCTACTAACATTCATTTTTACATGAACTGTTTCTATACGCTTGTAAAACAATAGATTGGAACGAAAAGGGCATCAATGTAGATGGAAAATTTTTAAATAACCTTAAATTTGCAGATGATATCGTTCTTATTGTAGACAGCTTTAATCAGGCACAGATAATGCTTCAAGAACTCCATACTGCCACAAAAAGAGTTGGTCTTAAAATAAATTTTTCAAAAACACAAATTTAGTCCACAACAAAAACATCTCAGTAGAAGACAAAGATATTGAGCCAGTTGACTCCTATAAATACTTAGGCCATGAGATCAGAATAAGTCGAAACAATCAAACAATCGAGCTGAAAAGAAGAATAAACCTCGCTTGGGCTGCATTTCGAAGGATGAAGGATATTTTTAGGTCTAAGATTCCAATGTGTCTGAACAGAAAAGTGTTTAATCAATGTATTTTGCCAGTGATGACCTACGGCGCAGAAACCCTAACGCTCACAAGAACAACAGTGAGTAAACTACAAGTTGCGGAAAGAGCAATGGAGAGAATTATGTTAGGGATTTCTCTACGTGATAGAATACCCAATGCTACTATTCGCAAAAGATCAGGAGTAGCAGACGTTATTGAAAGGATAACAACACTAAAGTGGAACTGGGCAGGTCTTGTAGCAAGATCAGTTGATGACCGGTGGACAAAAAGAATTTTGGAATGGGGACCCCGAATACAAGCTTACAGAAATAGAGGTCGACCCCCAACGAGATGGACAGATGACATAAAAAGAGTGACTACAAATTGGATTCAGATGGCGCAAAATCGGACTAAGTGGAAAAGCATGCGAGAGGCCTATGTTTAGCAGTGGACGTTAGAGGCTAGTTGATGATGATGATGATGAACTGTTTCTGGACATTTGGTCTTACCACAGAATAATAAACAATCAGAAGGGCCACTCTCAGATGTCGCCTTTGAAGTTTTTCAGCACGCGCGCCATGTTTTAGGAGGACACAGACATATGATTTGTGTGGTTATGTAATTGTTTATATTTATGTTTAATTATATTATATTTATGTCATTATATTTAACAATGTTAATATAATTGTATAGTATGTCTATGATTGCCGTAAGTCAAATAAACCTAGTTAATTTTTGCATGCACACCACATAAACAACACTAATTTCTTTAAAATCCTCCTAAAACATGGCGGAACGTCTGGGTGGGCGGAGAGTGGGTATTCTGTTTGTTTATTATTCTGTGGTCTTACATACTACTGTCTTGGCTCTAGTATTTGTGTAGACAGTAAAAAGTGCATTTTTTGTCGACGCATCTCTTGTAACTATATTACTACGATCGTTGCTATTACATATAAAACGTTTTGCAGATCCTCAGTTACATAAACTTTCTTGCACGGTTTAACGAAGAGCTTATCCGATGTATGTCGACTATGCGATTATCATTAACTGGTAGTAATGGTGTGGTTTCCAAAATGAAACTAGCAGAAAATCGGTTTTTGAACGTTTTGTTCACGTGCTTGGCGCGTTCTGAGAATATGACTAATGCCAGAACGCGTTTTTTTGATGATACATTTCTTTTGAAAGTATGATCGCATCAGACTCGAGCTCAGCTCTTGTTTATTCTTATTAGTGTTGGATCAGATACCATGGAAATTACAGGGCAACATTCCGTGTCCTTAATGCATGATGATGTAGTTTTGTTTATATAAATTTCATATATGACTTCCATATATAATTATCCTCCTAAAATAATTGAAGAATACTACAGAAGATTATATAGTCGAGATGCTCACATACCAGAGCGGGAAATCATAGCAATATAAAATCAAGGATCAGATAAACTTCTAGATATAACCGAAGAGGAAATTAAATCAGCGTTAAAAGGTATGAAGAACAACAAAACATCTGAAGAAAACGGTATTGTAAGTGAAATGAAAAAACTTGGATATGTAAATGCATCATAAAATCTTTAAAAACTCTTAATAATACCTGCCCATTTGACTGCATTACACCAGAAAATGGAATATTGGCATATTGATAATATTGTCTAAAAAAGGAGATGTCATAAAAATATAAAAACTACAGACCCATCAACTTGTTATGCCATGTATATCAGCTCTTTATAAAAATGATTACGAACAGACTGGGACCCAAGTTAGTTTATCACCAGCCACTAAAGCAAGTGGATTTAGAAGTAGCTTTAAAACGAATGACCGCCTACAAGTAAAAAAATCCTTTACAGAGAAAGTTATAGAATACAACAAGCCATTGATATTAAAATTTGTAGACTTTCAGAAACCATTTAACTCAGTCCAGCATAGCTGTATGTAAAGAGTTTTTACAGAGTGCAGTATTGATCATAGGTACACATCTTCTTCGGATATATATATATATATATATATATATATATATATATATATATATTTATTAAAGTATTGCAACTGCTGCAGGCAGTGAAGATGTACACGGTGACACAATCACATTTACATTCAATAAGGGTATTAGGCAAGAAGACACCATTTCTCCTAAACTATTCACCGCTTGCTATTACAGTGTGCCATGAGAAGCAATAATTGGAAAAATATTGAAGTCAACGTAACGGACCAGACGTAGCACTTCAATGCCCTTAGACGTGTGGCCAATAACATACTTCTACTGCACAATACAGAACGCCAGCTAATAAAGCTTTTTTGTGAAATTTGTATTCTGGTAGAAATGTCCTCGTCTCTTTCAATCCTACAGTCAATCTAACTACCCCGATATCTAAAGTGTGCAGAGGTACGTGATGAAAAATTGCAACGACAAAATACAAGAAATTGATATTTGATAAAATATTCATAATGACGAAGGTATTTGGATCTCTCAAAACTCTGGGGATTCATAAAACCATTTATTCATAAATCTGTCCATACATTGAAGATAACCGTTGTTGTACCATAAATTATTATTTTTTTATTTTTAAATTTAAAATTCTGTATTTTAATTTATTACGAATGTGATGCATAAGTCCAAAAAATTAAAAAATCATCAGTATCACGTTTTTCGTTATGTGGTAATAAATATATGTATGTTCGTGTATGTTTCGAAATATTAAATAAGAAAAAAAATGAATAACATTAGAAATAGAGAATGTGAGAACATAGAAATAATATTTATAACATGTTATTATTACAACACGAACTTGGGAGGAAAAAATGTGTAGTTTTTGAGATTTTAGAGAAATTGGCGAAAATATTAAATTAAATATCTTCTTTCCCAAGCTCCATGATACATGGAACTGATTATTATGCATCGTTTATACTAAAATTCATTAGGTACTTGTTTCACGACCTGCAGAACTTATTTTGCGAAAGACATTGTTTAACAAGCATTCAACTCTCACCTTGTTGGGAATGCAAGTTTTTTATTTAACCGCAATCGACATCTACATCGTTCTCTGTTCAGTTTATATTTTATATGATCGTGAGCTGATTATTGTTGATCGTGTTACCTTGAACCAGTTTAATCGAATACGAGAGCTCCTGTGCGAGTTCGAATACCAAGAAGTTCATGTCTGACGATTGAACATACTAGTATGCTTATATAATACAGGATTTGGTTATTATTATATATTTTACAGTAGGTTTTATACATTTTAGAGTTTTTATAAAAATAAACAATACAAGACGATACCATAGAATATTAAAGACATTTCCTAAGAGTGGTATAAGTAATTTAAACATATTTATCTATTTAGCTGAAACTGTCATACAATCTCGACATTCAGAAGTATTCTACGTCATTTTATTCTCTTATTCAGATCTACTCTTTGATGTTTGTTCTACCACGCTATAATTTCTGCGCCTATTTGCCTACCTTGGCACAACGAGTATACTAAAGCCATAATTTTACTATAAAGCTATAAAAATTGGGAGTAACGAATGTATAAGTTGAAGATATATGATTATAAGTGATGTAAATTAATGGTACTAAGTCGAATACCTAAAAAAGTTGTTAATACCTAAACAAGCTAAACATTTTAGAGAAATATTTACACAAAATTTAAGAGTGGTGTGAATATAGGTGTTGAAAATAGAAATTTGTTATCATTGTATTCATAAGTGTCTCCTGTAAACCGAACAATTCAAATGGAGATCCGGTATCCAATCCGGGTGAAAAGTTGAGTCGAGAACTAACGAAAGCGGGTAAAATGAACTTCCGAAAAGGGGCTTTGCCGTTTAATTACCTACCCAAGCCTGTAAGCCTGTAAAAAGCTTTTTGTTATGAGAGCTACAAAGAAAGAAACCGGGCCTGTCCAACCTACGACGAAGTCGCAAACGAAATAAGGATAATGATTTAAAAATTTGCACGTGGAACGTAAAAAACCTTTATCAGCCTGGAGCCATGGCTCTGCTCATCAAGCAGATATCATTGCTTTACAGGAAATGAGATGTACTAGCTCAGGCAACTTGGAAAAAAGTAACTGCAATATTTATTACAGTGAACATCCTACCCGACACGATTTTGGTACCGAATTTATTGCGAGTAGCAATGTCAAACATAGTGAAATCTATTTCAACGCTATCGATTATAGGATGTCGAATAAGACTTAAAGGGAAGATCGCTAATATTATCATTATTAGCATCCATGCTCCAACAGAAGAAAACGAGGATGATGAAAAATACATGTTCTATGAGACACTAGACCGAGAGTACGATAAGTGTCCAAAAATATCCAAAAAATAATAGCAGGAGACTTTAATACCAAAGTCGGAAGAGAAAATATATTTTCGCCCACCATCGGAAGAGAGAGCCTACATATAGACTCTAATGATAACAGTTTCAAAATCATAATTCGTATCCATCAGCGTAAGATGAGGGAATACGAACAGAATACTCTCAATGAGATAGAATGTTTATTCGATAAAAATTACACGGAGAAATACTACAAAATCCTACAATAATAACCATCGAGAATTTCTAAATATAACCGATATTGAAGGAGGGGGAGAAGGAGGAACAATCAACAAAATCTACAACGTCAACTACACAGTAAAGACCCAACACGAGAAAAAGTTTTAAATGCCATCATAAAATTCAAAGACAATAAATCCCCAGGAATTGATGAAATCTGTTCAGAAATGTATAAAAAAGGCGGTGATCAACTTTTTGCAGCAATCCATAAACTAATAGTACTTATATGGCATAACGAATTGGTACCATAAGAGTGGCTAAAGGGAATAATATGTCCGTTGCATAAAAAGGGTGATCAACTGGAGTGTTAGAGTCAAGAACTATAGAGGCATTACTCTGTTAGCATTTGCGTATAAAATGTTCGACAATGTATTGTTTAAAAGATTTAAAAAATATTTTACAAAGGATATTTACTCCTGGAAATTCAACTACACATTAAATTTAAGAACATAGGCAAATTCTAAAAAACTCACTAGAATATAATATAGACACACACTCATCGAATTCAAAGCAGCCTATGACAGTATGAAAAGAACTGCATTATATGTTGCAATGATAGATGACCCCAATTAAGTAAGTTAGGTTGACCCAACTAAAAATGCAAAACGTAACCTCATAAATTGAAGGAGAAAACGTTCTATGACATTAATAATGGTCTTAAACAGGGGGACACGCTGGCATGTCTCCTCTTTAATACTGCCTTGGAAAAGGCAATAAGACAATTAAATATTAGAATGAATGAAACTATTTTTAATACATCGACGCCAATTTTTGCATTCGCTGATGATATAGTTATAGTGGGCAAAACTATTAGAGACATGGTGTAGTGTATTACAAGGCTTCCGGACGGGGCAAGTGAATTAGCACTTAGGAAACGAGGAAAAAACAAATATAATATATCGGTTTCTAAAAGCCCCAGATATATCTAACAGAGAATTAAAATTAAAAACCATACTTTTGAGCAAGTCAAAGAATTCACATCGCTGGTATCGCTAGAAAACACAACAAACACCAACAGCGACGAAATAAATAGACGCATAGTAAGAGCAAATAGAACTGTTCACGGTCTCCAGAAACATTTAACAAATAAAAATATAAAACATGCAGTAAAGCTCAATATATTCAGGATCTTAATACGACTGGCTTTGATATATGAGGCTGAAACGTGGACTTTATCTTAAAATGATATAAGATCTCTTGGTATTTTTGAGAGAAAAATTTTTAAAAAGATTTTTGGAACCGTAAATGAAAATGGGCTATGGCGTCGAATATACAACTTTGAACTATATACCGAATTATACACCGATCCAGATATTGTGAAATTCGTTAAAATGCAGAGCCTTAGATGGACTGGACATATTGCTAGGATGCCAGATCATGAATACACGAAAAGATTAACATTTTTAAAACCAGCAAGCACAAGAAGTAGAGGACGACCACGAAGGAGATGGATTGATGATGTAGAAGAAGACCTACAGATTCTAAGGGTCAGAAGATCGAGGGAAGTTGCCCGGAATCGACAGGAATGGGAATGGCGACTTCTTTATGAGCAGGTCAAGATCCACAATGGATTGTTGAGCCACTTATGATAATACTAAAGCCTATTATCCGCTTCAAAGGTCAGTTTGTTACTTAATTAGGTTCTCAAAAGATGTTTTAGATATTTATGTTAGTGCAAAAATTACCCATCAGTTGCCGATAATATATTCAGTCGGCTCTTCTGTATTTTGTCGACTCACAAACTAAGACTTTAAGTTTTAATTAAATTAAATACTAACTTTACTTAAAAAATTTGATCTGCACTTTTTGAAACTTAATCCTATTATTGAGTTTGATGCGTTGTCTTATACCATCAAACTAGTTCCAAATAAGTCATAATATAATTATGATTAATAAATAAGTTTAGGTTTTAGACCGCATGTTTTGACCAAACGCCTAAATCACGTCCAGAGAGACCGAGCGCATTGCGCATTATGTTTCGTAGCAAGGATAAATCCGGTGACACTTAACCCGTTTTATTCATGTGGGGAGGGGATATAATATTTAATTTTCCCTCCCATAAATGAAACAATTGTTATTTTATAAGGATTTGTTCTAGAGTCCTTCTTTCGAACACCAGGTAGTTAATGGGTTTAAGTCACCTTGAATACGATCAGTATTAATAAAGGCACGCTTACACGCCTAACTCCTATACTTAACTGGACCATTTATATAGCTAGCTCATAGTAAAAAATCGTTCTCTTTTAAGACAACTTAACAACTTAAAACCGTTCTTATAGTAGTTGGCTGACCTTCTAGATGGCTGTTAATATTCCTATATTAAATCCATATACTAAATACAAATTAATTAGTGCAACACGTCTATCTTTTTCTGCTATTCTAGCGTTAATGGATTCTAATGCGGTGTTACGAAATGCCCTTTTTATTTCGATGAACGTACGTGGTCAACTTCTTTTGTCAAAATAGCCTTTTCAAATTATTTAACTACAACTTGTTTGTTTAACCCATCTAACCCATAATATCACATTTTCTTGATGAAATATAAGATTCTTAAAATTCCTACAAGACAATATGTTTTGTATAATACTATAACAAGATTATTTTTAATTAATAAATACCTCACACAGAACAGAAAGCAAAACAATATGCAATCGATGTAACAATTTTTTAGATTATTGTATCAACAGTATTTTTAAGTCAGGAATTTTTAATAAAACATTCCTAACTGCTGATTGTAATGCGCAGTTATTAATAAGTAAAAGGCCATTTGTTTCAGTTCCAAAGATAAAGGTAGGCTTTGAAAATGACAGTTTTCATATAACAGCCTTTGTAATCGGTCTGTGCGGCTTGTCTTTATTATTAAAAATGAATTTGGCTGTAGAAGAAATATCTGTGGGTATTAGGAGAAAGTTCAAAAAATTGCTTATTTGCATCCAGAATATATTACAAGCGATATCCTGAACGTAGGAAGCCAAACTCCAAACCAAAATAGCTTTTGAAAAATTAATGAATCGTTTTATTCGCACTAGGTCAGTTGTATATAAAAAAAAATAGAGCCAAAACTGTTCTAAGTGAAGGAAAGGAATATTATGTACCGATAGCTACTACTTGAAGATCCATACACCAGTACTCATGAAATTTCACGTCAACATAATATTAGTCAAATTTTGGCGACAAAAGCCCTTCGTTAACATAAATTGCATCCTTACCGCATACAGTAATATGAAGAATTGGCAGTTAATGATTATCAAGGCAGATTAGCTTTTTGTCAATGTTCAATGTTCAATGGTCTCAGCAGCAAGTACAAAGAGACCGATTTTTTTCGATTATGTGCTTTTGGGAAAAGAGACTACATTTCACAAAAATGGAACGGTGAAGCGGCATAATTTTTATTACTATGCATCAAGCGGCATAAATGTAGGCTGTAGTATTATTGGCGATTATGTGATTCACACACGTTTTGTTGACGGTCGTGTGAATGGTGCCATATATCTGGATTTTCTAAATAATCATTTGCCAATACTACTGCCAAATGTACTGCTTAATATTAGACAATAAATGTGGTTTTTACATGACAGTGCTACAGTTCACCACACTGCTTCTATTCACAATCATCTAAATAATAACTTTCTTGAGAGGTGGATAGGCAGAGAAGGACCAACTGTTTGGCCACCGCGATCACCGGAATTTTTCAAAATTGTTTTTTTTTCATGTGAGGCTATTATATACAAGATCTTGTATACCAGAAGCCTTCAACAACGCCCAATTATATGAAAAATAGAATATGAGAAGCTTTTAATAAAATTGACTTACACATGTTAAGAAATATGACTCGGTCATTTGAATATCGGTTACAAACTTGTATAGACGTTGAAGGTGGACATTTTGAACATTTACTTTAAACTTATTTTCTTCATATCACATTATTTGTTACATTTATTACATATTATTACGGTTTATATTTTTTTGTTAGTTACTTATTGAATAAAAATAATTTATTATATTATCACTCAATACTCAATACTTCTTTCTACTTACAAAAATTGCATGTATTACCGAAATTTGAAGAAACCTAAAAATATCTGGTAAAACAATGAGTTTCCGTATGGGGAATGCTATATTAAAATAAAAGGATATCATACACACAATAATTCAAAAAAATAAAATACAGGGTAATCTATTTAAAGAATTGAGAAAATCGTAATAATGATTTCAATTAAACTTAATTTAAAAATTACAATATATTCTTTATCGTATTATATAAAATAAATAATTGTTTATGCATTACTTCTTTATATACATGATGTTGATTTCAAAGGGATAAATACTCTGCAGAGCAATGCAAAGCCCAATATTATAAGATGAAGAATTACGAGAGGAATATACACATGAAAAAATGTAAAGGATGTCCCGATTAAAAAAATGTATGTTTGCTATACCACGTAGGTATTAATCACCCCGTATAATTCCATATATATATATATATATATATATTATATATATATATATATATATATATATATATATATATATATATATATATATATAGGTTGGCAGCCTTGGGCTGATAGTGTCAATATCATATTCTGTATCACTCCTTATTTTTATAAAAGTTTACCACTAATTTGAAAAATTAAATTCTATATTTAGTGCTCACTGGTGAAGTTTGATGTTGTGATTGTTTTAACTCGCTTGGATTATGTTTTCAAGGTAATGAACAACAAATAATAGAAAACAAATATTTTGAGATTCTGAATCAGCTGATTTTATTGACAACGTTTTTACCAACTTTTAATAAAACATCAATTTATACTAAACACTACGAAATTCAGCCCCTTACATATAGGCAGCACAAATTACAGATTGTTTGTTTATCTATTTTACGGTGTCCCGGATTTTATATACAAGTAATTGTAATTATCACATAGCAACTATATTTCTCAAAAGATAACTCAATGAATAATCGAGAAATAACTGATTTTTTTACTCCAAAGCCAAACCAAAAGAGACGAAAGAGCCAAAGTTCACCACAATTAAATAATATGGAAATGGATAGTATTAGTATAAATAAGGATGAACTAAAATCAATGATTGAAGAACTTCTGAACAAAACGTTAAACCCAGTTAGCAAGAAATTGGAAAATGTATCGACGAAAGATGATGTAAACAAACTGAGTGAGGACATCCATTCATTGAGAGTAGAGAACCATCAATTAACATTAAAAGTTCAGATGTTAGAGGCTAAAGTATCCGGGATTTCTGATGAGTTAGAAGAGTTAAAAAGAAGGGACACAGTTAGGGGAAAAATGCTAGAAGATCAAGAAGGAAGACAAAGAAGAAATAACCTAATTTTTAGAGGTGTTCGTCATTCTGGTAGAGAGCCTTGTGCTCTAGTGATTTCAAATTTTTGTAAAAATTTTTTAGGTATTGAAGATCAAGTTATGATTAATCGAGCACACCCACTTGGACTTCCAAAACCAAATGGACCTATAATAGCTCATGTGCCATGGGATACCGATATTTCTAAGATTCTGGGACAGATCAAGAAATTAAGAGGTACTGAAATTTACATTGACAGAGACTATACCAAAGAAGTCAGGGAGAAAAGATCGAGATTGAGAGCAATTATGAAGAAAATAAAAGAAAAGAATAATGCGCTGAAAATGAAACTGGTCTTTGACTCGTTATTGGTGGAATCCGTTAAGTACAGTTGGGACTGGAGGGATGGATTAAAGTGTGGAAAGGATAATGGTATGAATCGTTTAAAAATGGACTGGAACATTGATTTAAATTTCTTGTTTAATTCTCCAACTAATAATAGTGATCAAGCAGACGTGATGGATCATTCCGAGAACATAAATCAAGAAAACTCTAATATCCAGTCGGGGAATTAGGGAGAGGGTTGGTGAACCCAATCTGATAGAGAGTGATGATGATATCGTGGATTTGGAACATGGAATTACTGGTAATGAGAGTTGGAACACAATAAAAATACTTATGTACAATATAGCAGGTTTAAAATCAAAACTTAATCAGATAGGATTTGTAAAATATGTAAGTAGCTTTGAAATATTTATATTATGTGAAACGCATGTAGAAACTGTATTTATTGATAATGTTTTTAATAATAGATATAAGTTATATACACAGGCAGCTGTGAGATTTTCCAATTTTGGTAGAGCGAGTGGAGGGTGGTTGTGTGGTGTTAATCATAAGATACAACATAAGTTGAGGGAAGTGGATGGTCAAATGATTATAGATATAAAAGTAGGTAATGAAAAAGTAAGCATTATTCCAGTGTATCTAAGGCCAGGAGAGTACTGGGAGGAGTGTTTTGAAAATGTTGAAAGGGTTTTAGTACAAAATTCAGATCAGAATGTTGAAAATAGTTTAGTTGTAGGTGATTTTAATGCAAGGTTGGGGAGGAAGGGATTCTAGGTGACGAGCTTGATGAAGATAGGGTATACAGAAGGACGAGCCTAAGTGAAAGGAGAGTTTCTAAAGATAAGTTAATTAATCATCATGGGAAAAAATTAATTGAGCTATGTGATGACTTCAATTTGGTTATTTTGAATGGCAGAACAAAAGGCGATATAGAGGGAGAGTATACATTTTTAGGGCCGTTAGGCAGTTCTGTCATAGATTTTGCATGTGTATCAAGACCAATGTTAAATTTAGTAGATAATTTTTTTATAGGTTGTGAATATTATTCTGACCATATGCCTCTAATAGTGGAGTTGACCTTCGACGATGGCGGTCAAAAATCAACTAGTAAAGTTTTGCCACTGCTTCCTAAAATTACTTGGACCCAAATTGATTCCGAAAAATATAAAGAAAGAATGTCTTGTGAAATTAACAGAGTAATTGAGTGGACTGATCAACCGGAGATAACTTTAGAGTTATTACAACAATGTGTAAAAAAGTCAGCACACAAGGGAGAATGTAAGCTTTTTATGGCAAAGGAGGAGTGTAAACAAAGCCAGCAATGGTTTGATGGTGACTGCGCAAGAAAGAGAAAGCAAGTAATGTCATATCTCAGAGTATCTAGAAAAATTAGCTCAACTTATGCAACGAACATATACAGGAACGTTAAACAGGAATACAAACACCTTTGTGACTTTAAAAAGAAAGAATTTTATAAGAATGCTGCATTGAGTTTAAGAAATACGAAGAATCCAAAAGAATTTTGGAGGGCTGTTGGTCTGTATAAGTTTGGAAGCTCGGCCGTTGGGGAAGGTGTTAATTTAAACAGTTTACAGCAACATTTCGCAAGACTTTTGAATACGGAGATAACATCAGATCCTGTGCTGTATGCAGAACCACTTATCTTCAATGAACATTTAGACCGGCCGTTTAGTATGGAAGAACTTCAAATAGCATTGGATTCTTTAAAACCAAATAAAGCGCCAGGAGTGGATAGAATTGCTGCTGAGTTTTACAAGTTTCTTCCAGAAAACGGAAAAGTGCTTGTACTTGGGCTTGCCAATAATTTTTTCGACAAACCAGACTTTCCTCAGGGATTTTATAATGCAATAATTTTTCCTCTTTATAAGAAAGGAAACACGGAGAATGCAGAAAGTTACCGAGGTATTAGCTTCTTAAATGCAGTAACCAAACTCATTGCGGCATTGACTTTAACTAGACTTACCTCGTGGGTACAAAATAATAACATTTTAAACGAGTTCCAGGCAGGATATAGAACTGGCTATTCAACTATAGACAACATTTTTAATCTTACAAGTATAGTAAAAATCCAACATGCACGGGGAGTAAAAAATGTTTATACATTTTTTGTGGACTTTAGTGCTGCTTTTGATACAGTTGATCGGCGGGCACTTTTTTACAAGTTGAGTCATTTAGGATTATCTACTAAAATGCTGAATTTGTTAAAGAGTATGTTTGCGAATACAAAATCGGCAGTCTGGTCAAGGGAAGGTCTATCTGACTGGTTTGACTGTAATGTAGGAGTGAGACAGGGATGTCTTTTAAGTCCATTGTTGTTTGCGCTTTTCTTAAATGACCTACATGAAGCATTGGGAGGCGGTTTGGAAATAAATGGTTTAATTATAAGACTTTTATTATATGCAGATGATTTGGTTTTAATGGCAATCAATTCGAAGGTGTTACAGCGGATGATTAATGAACTAGAAAAATACTGCAGGATGTGGAATCTAAAAATAAATTTAGATAAATCGAAAATTCTTGTGTTCAGAAGAGGAGGTGGTGTAATCAGGGAATCTTGGAAACTCAATGATCGAGTATTAGAGGTAGTGAATAACTATAATTATTTAGGAATGATATTAACACCCAAGTTGTCGTATAAAGCTCATCTAAAAAAGCGCCAGAGTTTGGCAAAAGTGGCGATTCACACGGCTTGGAGTAGTTTAGTGTCTAAGGCCGAAATACCCTTTTTGGCTAAAGTAACAGTGTATGAGTCAGTGGTAAGATCGATTTTGACTTATGGGTCTCAGGTATGGGGTATTTTTGAATACGATGAGGTGGAAATAGTCAGAAGATTTTATATAAAAAAAATGTTTTCTTGTCCAAGGTATTGTCCTAACTTTATGTTAGATTTGGAGACAGGTATTGCTAGAGTCAGCCTATATACGATGAACTTACATAAAAACTATGTTAAAAAAATACTAGGATATACGAATGATAGGTTACCAAAATTTCTTTTGAAGGAAATGATGAGAGCAAGGTGTGGCTGGTGGAAAGATTGGATGAGCATGGGAGAAAAATTTGGTATTGAGGTTAGGTGTGAATGGGAATGGAGAGATAGCTGGCCTAGTATGATTGAGAATATGATAGAAAAGAAGAAGGAGGAGATACAGCGTCAGGCTGAGAACAGGGCACTCGAATCAAATTTTTGTGGACACTACAAAGAATTGCGGGAAGAAGGAGTAAACATGCATTACCTACTGGAAATGGAAAATTTTGGGGATATTCGATGGCTCTTTAAATTAAGATGTGGGGTTCTATATTTGAATGATCGACCTGGCAGAAATGATGAAAGAAGAGTTTGCTCAATGTGTAACACGAAGGAAAGGGAAGATGTGATACATTTTTTGGGAAAATGTTCGGTGTTGAGACATATTAGGTTAAAGTGGTTGGGTAGATATGAACTTAGTAGAGTGGAAGTAGTTACTATGATGAGACAGGGCAAGGCCCTGAGTTAGTGAGCCTATTTAACTACTAAATCTATTAGCGTGGTGTTATATTAAAATTAGGATTAATAATTTGTTTGCTTATATCTATTATCTTTTTATCTATCTGGTCTATCTTGAATAATATTGTTATTATTATTGTTACTATTATTATTGTTGTATCTGCAGCTTTCACTCCCTCAAAGGGATATTCAATATTTTCAATGGTAATCTATACCTAACTGTTATACATTGTTATTATTGTTGAGTCTAGTGCGAAGTGTTACTTAGTAGGATATATACATTTAGTTTATTACTAACATTTATATGAATATTTACATAATTTATTTTTTATTTATTTTAATGGCCTTGTTAGATAGAATAAGCCTTTGTTTAATTTTTTGTATATTAATTAGGGAATATTTGTTTGCCAACCCTCCTGATGGCATGTGCCAAGGAGAACAAATGTCACTAAAAGTATTGCATTGTATTTTTTTTATATTGAGAAATAAAAGGCATTATTGATTGATTGATTGATTGATTGATTGATTGATTGATATATATATATATATATATATATTATATATATATATATATATATATATATATATATATATATACAGGGTGGTGAATCGTCAAACGGGCCATAGGAAACTCAATGGGAAATTCTAAATTGTTGAATTCCTGCTTCCCTAATTATTTTACACCAAAGTCATGGAAACTATTTGAAGAGGACTCAAATATGTATCGAAAACAATTTTTAAAATTGTTCTACGACTTAAACGTATTCCAAAATTTTGCTAAAATATAATACATTTTTCAGGCCACCCCTAAAAGTTAGGCCATACGCCGTGAAAAAAATGTGTATTACGTGTTGCGTTTTGTCATATTGACGTTTCTAATATTTGAAAATATTTAAATCAACTATATTATATTTATCTATGATTTAAGTGGCCAACATTTTGTGATTTATTATTTAAAAGAAAAATTAAGTTAATTAAAAAATGTACTCAGTTAAGGAGAAAAGAACAATAATAAAAATGTTTTATTATAACATTTGTTATAGTTTTATGTTTAGAAATTATCATATATTATTATTAGGAATAAAGATCACAGTAACAGTATATTGGAATTCATTGAATTGTTGTATAACTTAACTTAACATGGAATTAAATTTTAGTGTATTAGAATATCTTACGTTACATAAAGATCCGGTAGTGATAGGAAAAGGTTCTCGCTATTGCCTGAATACAACATTATGCGATTTTTCGTCAACTAAGTACATTTCATTATATTGATCGATTTGTAAACAATATAATTTATTGTTTACAAAGTAATATTGTTTAGTAGTAGTAGTATTTAGTAAAATTCATTGTTTATAACTTAATCATAAAATAAAAAAATTGACAATTCAAATTGTCAAACATCAGACATCAATATGATAAAACACACACGTTACGTTATATATTCTTGTATTACGTGTGGCCTAACTTTTAGGGTGGTCTGAAAAATCTATTATATTTTTGCAAAATTTTGAAGTACATTTGATTCGTAGAACGGTTTTAACATTTGTTTTTAATTCAGATTTTAGTCCTCTACAAATAGTTTCTTATGACTTTTGATCTAAAATACGTAGGGAAGCAGCAATTCAACAATTTAAAATTTCCCATTGAGTTTCCTATGGCCCGTTTGACGATTCAATACCCGGTATATATATATATATATATATATATATATATATATATATATATATATATATATACTCATAAAGTTGTATTTTATTAATTTTATTTTTTATTTATAATAAATGTAATTTTTATAATATGTGGTTCGTTGTTTAATTTAATATACCTCGGCAAGCTCAATTATGTGTTCGTTCTAAGCAATCTGTCACTGTGTGACGTCGACTCTGTAGTCTCCTGGTAGAGTTCAAAAAGAAATTAAACCAAACTTTACTTTAGACTTTTGATAAATTAACCCAAATGCCCAAATACCTAAAAACTAAATAAATATTGCAACTTTATAAAGTGTTTAAATGAACTATAAAGAAAAAGAAAATGGACACTTTATTCCGCTGATACTCAAATATAATCAAAATTTCAAATGATCCCCAAAATTATTGTCCAACCTCACTTTAAAACAGTTCTGATTTCTTTAAAGGAAACTAACTACTCAAAAATAATCGGTGAAACTGGAATATCAATCCTCTCTTCGGAAGTTAAGGTACGTACTATTCTATTTTTAATTTAATGATCATTAATAAATTCAATTTTTAAGGCCTATCGCAATTATGTTAATTCATGAATTTTAATTTTCTCAATTTAAATGACATTTCTATACTCCAATATAATTTATAAGTGAAATTGTTTCTCTTACTCTCTGGAACAAATTTCTGGATATCTCTGCTGTGGAAACTGTGGAAAAACTAAATTCTAATTAGTCGAGTTAAAAAAACACCCCCGACCTATTCCACAGTTTCAGGGCTCTCCTTCGTCCAAAAAAACCTCGTCGGCGTCCTCTCCAAAAAACCAATTCCCTTTATTATCCGTTGCTAACAGCAACCAACGTTCTTTTTTTTTCTGTCTTCTATTTAAATATTTTAAACCATAAAACTGTCCTGTTTGACATATTTGTCAAGCCACATTACTTTCTCATAATCACTTTAATCACATATAATTTGGGAATTTATAAAAAAAATGTTTAGATATAAAACTTATTCTATTACAATACTAATTTATGCTTTTCATCTCCACATCATTGTAATTTCTTATTTAACAAAACCCCTATTAATTTAGCTCTCACAGACTGTCAAATAAACTGTCAAGCAGTTTATTTTCTGACGTTTATTAAAATTTCTATGTTTAAATATTTTTTTAAAATTCTTCTTTTTTTTGTTCTTTTTAAAGTTTAGACGATTCACCTATACACTAGGCAACTATACTATTCAGAAATTATTAACACTATACCAGGTAAGTCAAAATTAATTTATTTAACAATTTACTAATCTTTTTCTCTCTTTTATTTCAGAGTCGAACCCACATTGTGATGGCTTCATGAAATTCATAAACAACAAACTCATATAAAAATCCATTAAAGTTGTATATATTTTGACATATTGAAATCATTTCAACTTCCCCCCAATTTGGATTTTGTTCAGTGCTAACTATCAGCACTTACTAAATCTAAATTCTTACCGGTAAACTTAAATATTTTATTAATATTAACATAACAATAAACTGACTTTTATTAATAAGCATATCTCTTGAATATTTTTTTTTATAAGTTACTCTATGACAAATACAGAATTTTCCAAACAAAATCTATAAATCTTTCACTAATTATATCAACTTTAGAATCAAATTTCCAAGTACTTTCCCAATTTCTTTACTTCTTTTCCTGTACTATTTATTTCTTGTACTATTTTCGTAGAAATTCTTATAATTGTTCCCCTCTTTATTTTATATTTTTATTTATTTATTTATTTCCGCATATACTATTTCAGTATCTTTATTCATTGCCGCATTATTATTTATTCTTTTTATATCCCCATATAATATTCATTTCATCATCTCTACATATAACTCTCTATATTTCATATTTCAATATTTCATATCGTCGGTATACTGCGAAAACCAGGTAAATGACAAATTTTACAAAATTGAGTTAAGTATACCAAAATTCTCAGCTTTTTGCGCTCTACATACAGGTAAAATCCAATAAATGATACGACTTACCGTTGAGCAGATAATTTGTGTAATAAACAAATAAGTTACACCTGACCAACTTTTCATTTTCCAGTAAAACAATATATTGCTACTTACTTCCATAAAATTGATGTTCAGTTGCATGTAAAATTAAGTAAGCCCACATATATGATTGTCCCTGACAACAACATGTTTCTACTACTGCATACCATATTCAGTAAAAAGGTGATAAATGTCTTTAATTAATTTTACATGTATAATTTAATAAAATTTCTCATTCATATCGACTAGTAAAAACTCTTAAATACATTTACTTGATTCTACCTGAAAACGGGTTGAGTGAAAATTTAGAAATGATGACTGCTAAAACCATAAATGATCTTAATGGTGTTTCTGATATAATTTTTATCTGCTGATATCTGCTGTGCAGAGTTATTTGAGGATTCAGCAGATACGTGTTTGTATGTATAATATTAACAGACGGTTTTGAACTTGAACTTAGTAGAAAATAGTTTATACAAAGTTTAGTCTGTATTACCTATCTGTTTTGATTTTGTGTTACTAAAAATTATAAAACAAAGAAACAATGAATTCAAGAGCTAAAAGAATTTTATCCATGGTGAACAAACAATCCGAAAATGCCGTTAATGGTAAGTAATTTACAAATATATTATATACAATATATTATATACAATTTTATTATAAAAGTAATAAATAATACAGTGCTTCACAAAGTCAAATTGAATTGGTTGACATTTTGCTTCTAGGTAGTAAATAACACATTGTGACAAATTTACAGAGAATTTCGAATTAAAAATTTTTGTTTCTTACCTATTTATAGGGAGTTTGGAAATAAGTTTGACCGTTATATTCTTGTTGCTTTCATGTTTAATGTTTGTATTGTACTTAATAATAATTACTTATTTTTATGAATGTTTGGGCGTATGTTGTTTGCACAACTGAAGTTGTTATTATACGATGACAATTTGGTTGGGCTATCGAAAATAAGCAATATCAGCAATAATATTTATCAGTTTCGTGTGTCCACATTATGTGAACAAATCTTAAATTTCTCTTGAGAGATCGTTTTGTACATATAAATACATATTATAATCTGAACAATACATAATCATGTTCTCGATACATAAAAATCAATACAGAAAAATAGTTATATGGGTGTTCACAAATGCACATGTTTATATTAGGGAAAAAGTTAAAAGATTATTCTAAAGTTAAACAGACTATTAAATAATATTGAATATCTTCTATTTGTGACCAGGAAGACAGTTTTGAAATATTTTATTTTTATTAATCAATTAGTTACTTGTTGTGCAATATCGTTTTTTTTAGATTCCGTTGAAACTGAAGATATCAGTTCAATTCTTGATGATTCTCAGAACAATATAGCCTCAATGATGGAATCAATTTTGGATAGTGACTTCTCAGATGCGGACCCCACATATCAGCCAAGTGAAGAGGGATCACTTTCTCTAGTAAGTCTATTTGAATTACAAACAGCTGACCTTGATAGCCTAAATGATGAGACGAAAGAAATTATTGAAATAGGAGCACTCACGAACAATGTAGTGTCAACTGAAATAGCTAGTTGGATATTAGATCTACTTCTCGACAAAGTATGGAAAGATGTACGTCCACTAAAACGTTGGCGAAAAGCTAACCCAAAAGATTGGATGATAAATGTCGCAAAAAGGAGGCGTGCTGAGAGTTTACCTTATGAGATAAAAAAAAAGAATAGACCAGCAAAATTGCCAAAACCTGTTAATTGTTCAGAGTGTTTTTACAAATGTGCCAGTTATTTCAGCGAAGATTACAGACAAAGACTATGTCGTGATTATTGGAGCTTAGAATATATAGGCCAGAAAAATTTTCTTATTGCACGTATTAAAACGGAGCCACCAAAGAGAGTCGTTGCAGTTCGTCAAAGTTTAAAAAAACCACGTGCATTTTCCAAAAAGTGTTACTTTTCTTTGAATGGCCAAGAGATACAGGTATGTGAGAAGTTTTTTTCTAAGACACTTTGTATATCAGCGTCGTTAATACAAGATGTTGTAAGAAAAACTGATACTCTAGGTTTTTATGCAGATACGGATAAAAGAGGCCAGCATATACCGCCAAATAAAACAAGCCATGAATCCCGAAAAATCGTGAAGGCTCATATTGAGTCTTTCCCAACCATGGCCCCACATTATATTCGCCAAAGTTCAAAGCGTAGATATTTGGACAAAGATTTGAGTATAAGAAAAAGTACCAACTTTATATAAATGACTGTGAGGAGAAGAAACTGAAAGGTGTTAGCGAAATTACATACCGAAGAATATTTTCTAACGACTATAATTTAAGCTTTTTCGTCCCTAAAAAAGATCAATGTTTAGTTTGTAATAAATATGATACGGCTAATCCAACTGACAAATCGGATTTAGAAAACAGTTACAGAGAACATCAGAAAAGAAAAGAAGTATGCAATCTTGAAAAACAAAATGATAAGAAAAGATCTGATGAACAACGGAATTTTGTTTCAATTACATTCGATCTACAGGCCGTACTACAGATTCCAAGTGGATTGACCGGACAACTATATTATTCCCGGAAATTATGCGTCTACAATTTGTGTGTATATGAAGCCTCATTGCCAAATGCAGCATACTGTTTTGCCTGGTCAGAAATTAACGGTAGACGAGGAAGTTCAGAAATAGGAAGCATTATACTCCACTACTTATCAAAATGTGTGCCAGAATATGTAAGTGAAATAAGTTTATTTTCTGATACTTGCGGAGGACAGAATCGTAATCAGCATGTTGCAGCCTTACTATTATGGGCTGTTCAAAACATAGAGCATTTAAATATTATTGAACACAAATTTTTAGAGTCTGGACATTCCTATATGGAAGTTGACTCTATGCACAGTAGTATCGAAACCGCTAAAAAACACAGATCTATCTATGGAATGCCAGATTACTTGTCTGTTTTTCAAAATGCAAGAGGAACTAAAAATATCAAGGTTGATGATAAAAAAGTATGTGTCGAACCATACAAATGTAAAGAATTTAAATACCACGACTTTTATGATTTAAAAAATTTGTCACATAATTTAATTAAAAATCGGACAAAAGACCAAAACGACGAAAAATAATGTGGTTAAAAATAAAAAGAATGAGATTCGTGAAAGGAGAGACAAACAGAATTTATTTTAATTATGATATGTCAACAAGCTTCAATTATTTCCTTACTGATACTGGACGGCAGTCAACAAGAAAAAAGCACGCCAAGTTAACTAATACAAGCAAGCTTGAAGAACTTAAGCGACTTTATGATGTACCTTTGCCAATTAGCATAGCAAAAAAGAGAGATTTGGTACAGCTATGTGATAATGGAGTGATACCGGAGGAATATCATGGGTGGTATCGCAATTTGAGAACAGGAAATGATGTAACAGACGTCTTGCCAGAGCCTGCTTTCAGTGACGAATCGGACGAGGAATCCGCATAATAATAATATTGTTACGATTATAAAAATGTTATTATTATATTCGAAATAAATTTGTTTTTTCTATAAAACTGCCTTTCATTCATATAAATAATAAGTATAACTACAAATAGCTGTTAATAAAATTTTCAGGGAAAACCAGTTAAATGTCATAAATATCGACTAATACCTTAAAACATTGCTGATACCAAGTAAAACCCTGCTATTTTGATGATAGAACTGTAAAATAATATATTTGGTATAATTATATTTGTTCTAAGTGTGTTATTTGAAGAGTAACTGATTTATTTAGATTTACAGGTAAAACCAGGTAAGTGATAGCATTTCCAGCTTAAATTTAGGTTTAATCAGCCAGGTGTCTCAACTTGTTCAAACTAATGCTAGAATATCATTAAAGATATATGAATCTTTAACTAGAATATCTAAAATTAAAAAGAAGCAGGCTACTTAATTCACAATAAAAATCTAAACTTTAAAAACGTTTTTTCTCGGTTTCGGTATTCTGACATTTACCTGGTTTTCGCAGTATACCGACGATATAATTCTATTTTTCATCTTATTTCCGCATATCCTATATATCATTATAATATTCCCTATTTCCCAATTTCTACAAAATATCGATTTGTCCATAGTACTTTGCTCATTTGTTTATACTTGTAACTCCTATAAATCTACTTGAAAATAAATCAACCTTTTTTGTTTATATAAATTCATCATTATTCTGTACATCTGTTCCTAATAAATTATTTAATTATCAAATTTATCTCAAGATATGCTTATTTATTAATTATCCTTCTATTTACAAAACTTATATCTTATAATACCAAATTCGTGTCATAATATTGCCTACCCTTGTATGTTTATTCATAATACTTATAAATTCCCTCTATATTAAATATCCCTCTAATATTATTAGTTTCTGGATGTCTTAGTTCATAACTGTTTACCCCATGTTCAGTACTAATGACATAAGGTCCTTCAAATGGCAAAAGTAATTTTCCACACAAATTTTCATCCTTTTTAGGCACCTGTAGTGACCTGATAAGTACTTTCTCCCCTTTTTCAAAAGTAACTTTTTTCAAAAGTAATTCTTTTCTTTCTCTTCTTATTGATTCTATTTACATAACGATTAGCATTTCTTAATAATTTTGGTTCACCTTCTTCATTACTTCTTGAATGTCCCTGCATTACTGATTTCCCAGGGTCTTTCTGGATACTTTCCAGACATTAGGAAATATGGGCATTGTTTGGTGATTTCATGTGATGTCTCATTTAAAAATCTTTCAACTTGTACCTGTAATACTCTATCTCCCTTTTCCGCCTGATTTGCATGCATACCCATTTCCAGTTCCAAATTCTGCAATCCCATCTTTATTGTTTTTGATAATGGTAAGTTTTTCCTCATGATCCTGAGTTTGCTTTTTAACACTTTTTACCTCCCTAACAATCTCTTTATTCTGCTTATTAACTTCTTTGTTTATTTCCGTTGGTAAATTCTTTTGAATGGCTGTTCCCAACTCTACAAATCTGCTCCCAATTTCCTGTCCTATTTCCGCTCTAATTATGGCCTTTTCTCTGGATATCTCCTCCTGTACATTCCTCTTAAAATTCTCACTTTCTCCTCTGACCTGTTCTACTTTCTCTTCTAAACCTTGGGTAATGTGTAACATCTCTTCCCTGACTATCTTCACTTCTTCTTTGATTTCTTCCCTCATTTTAATTAACTCTCCCCTAAGTTCTCCTTTAATATTATTTTCCATTTTGTTCATATCCCCCTAATATTGTTAATATTACTATCCATTTTGTGCATATCCCCCCTAATATTATGATCCATCTGTTGTAGCATCCGCATTATTTGCTTCATATCCATCTGTGCCATCCCTGACTCTCCAACATCTCCTTCCCTGCGTCTCTCCTCCTGCACTCTACTTTCATCCTCACTTACATCACATCTATCTCTCACTATCTCATCCAACTTCTCTTTCAAATTATCTGTTAGACTTCCCTCTCTATCACCTTGTCCTGCTTCTTGTATGCCTTGCTCTAAATATACTACAACTTCTCCTGATCCTCCTCTGCTTTCTTCATCTACCTGTATATCCTGTTCCTGTTCTAACACCTGTTCTCCTTTACTCTCTTTCGGTACGACTTCTTTTCCATTTCTTAAAGTCATTCGGTCTGCCATTTTATCCTAATATCTATTTATTCTCAAATTTAACTTTAACTGCCCCAGAATCTCTGCAACTCTTATCACACCAATTTATTTTTACTCTAATCTGTGTAATATTAATAAATCTGCTTAAAAAACACCCTTATTTCTGTTTTCCCAGAGGCCCCACGTTGTTAGCGTCAATTGATAAAGTTGTATTTTATTAATTTTATTTTTTATTTATAATAAATGTAATTTTTATAATATGTGGTTCGTTGTTTAATTTAATATACCTCGGCTAGCTCAATTATGTGTTCGTTCTAAGCAATCTGTCACTGTGTGACGTCGACTCTGTAGTCTCCTGGTAGAGTTCAAAAAGAAATTAAACCAAACTTTACTTTAGACTTTTGATAAATCAACCCAAATGCCCAAATACCTAAAAACTAAATAAATATTGCAACTTTATAAAGTGTTTAAATGAACTATAAAGAAAAAGAAAATGGACACTTTATTCCGCTGATACTCAAATATAATCAAAATTTCAAATGATCCCCAAAATTATTGTCCAACCTCACTTTAAAACAGTTCTGATTTCTTTAAAGGAAACTAACTACTCAAAAATAATCGGTGAAACTGGAATATCAATCCTCTCTTCGGAAGTTAAGGTACGTACTATTCTATTTTTAATTTAATGATCATTAATAAATTCAATTTTTAAGGCCTATCGCATTTATGTTAATTCATGAATTTTAATTTTCTCAATTTAAATGACATTTCTATACTCCAATATAATTTATAAGTGAAATTGTTTCTCTTACTCTCTGGAACAAATTTCTGGATATCTCTGCTGTGGAAACTGTGGAAAAACTAAATTCTAATTAGTCGAGTTAAAAAAACACCCCCGACCTATTCCACAGTTTCAGGGCTCTCCTTTGTCCAAAAAAACCTCGTCGGCGTCCTCTCCAAAAAACCAATTCCCTTTATTATCCGTTGCTAACAGCAACCAACGTTCTTTTTTTTTTGTCTTCTATTTAAATATTTTAAACCATAAAACTGTCCTGTTTGACATATTTGTCAAGCCACATTACTTTCTCATAATCACTTTAATCACATATAATTTGGGAATTTATAAAAAAAAATGTTTAGATATAAAACTTATTCTATTACAATACTAATTTATGCTTTTCATCTCCACATCATTGTAATTTCTTATTTAACAAAACCCCTATTAATTTAGCTCTCACAGACTGTCAAATAAACTGTCAAGCAGTTTATTTTCTGACGTTTATTAAAATTTCTATGTTTAAATATTTTTTTAAAATTCTTCTTTTTTTTGTTCTTTTTAAAGTTTAGACGATTCACCTATACACTAGGCAACTATACTATTCAGAAATTATTAACACTATACCAGGTAAGTCAAAATTAATTTATTTAACAATTTACTAATCTTTTTCTCTCTTTTATTTCAGAGTCGAACCCACATTGTGATGGCTTCATGAAATTCATAAACAACAAACTCATATAAAAATCCATTAAAGTTGTATATATTTTAACATATTGAAATCATTTCAATACATATCACCAAATAAAAATCTATGGCTAACGGATCTGCTTCAAAGCCATATTCACTCTCTCTGTATTCCTCTCTCTCTCTCTCTCACACACACACACTCGCACACACATCAACACACACACCCATACACCCATACACACACACACACACATACACACACACACACACACACACACATACACACACACATGCACACATGCACACATGCACACACGCACGCACGCACACTCACGCACGCACACTCATAGGATAAATTTAAATCTATACGGATAACTCTAGCATTATCAGATTTTGGCGTTTTAATCGTAAACATAATATAATTGTCATTGTCCGAAGTCAGTCAAAATAATAGAGCTAACTTCAAATTTACGTCTCAAGAAATAGTAATTATTAATAGAAAGCCACTTTTAAAATTATTACCACATAATATTTAATTTCAGTTAACGTTATAAATTTAGCAACATAGAAATAAATTCACATTTCTACCGTACAGAGAGTAACTATAACAATTACACTAGACATAAACAGTTATTAACAGTTCCTTAATAATTGCACTTAATTGCTTTTAATTTTATCTGGATTAAAATCATAATTGGAAATGTTTGTTACACCGATCATTTTTGTAGTCGATCGCAGAAAATTAAAAATGTAGTAAAATACTTTTATTTTGTAAATATAGAGACATTTACAGGTATGCAAAATGAATAGTATTTATAATATTACGTAAAACTATTTTAATTTTTGAAACTAAAAATGTGTACTATAAAAATAAACATGGTAATATTTTAATAATTATTCTCATTAGGATCTAATCATTTACATATGTAATACAAAGAACTCACATTTAAAGTATAACAAACATCTAATAAAATTCGTGCACTTTTTAAACAAATATTCTTTAAATTTATAAATTTATGGAACTGAAACATGGAATTTTAACCAGAACTTAGTCCACAAACTCCAAGTGATTCAGAGAGCTGTGGAACGAAAAATGTTCAACATTAAGCTCAGCAATCTCAAGTGTAATGAAGATATACGAAGACGAACAAAAGTTGACGTAATCCAAAAAATTGCCATGTTAAAATTTAACTGGGCAGGACACATAGAAAGAATGGAAAAAAATTATTTATTATTGAATGGCGACCAAGAGCAAATAAGAGAAGAAGAGGCAGACCCTAGAGCCGATGGACTGACGACATCAAACGAATGGCTGGTCATGTCACCTCGGGGTAAATGGAAAGGGTCTTGCCACCTTCTGTACCACCGTGTGCTCTGTAGAGGGGCTTCGAAAACATCGTGAGCTCCTCTACTTTTGTCCATTTTCAGGGTATGGACTTCAAAATGTTTTGTTTCCTGATGGCTCGTCTTAATAAAGACGAGAGATTTCTTACATGACAAATATCTTACATGATAGTTGTCGAAATAAACATCAGGTTTGTTGTCTTCGATGTCTTGCCTTGAAAAAGGCAAGTTTTTTCTTACATGACCAAATATATATAGGTCGAAATAAAACACCAAAAATACAGTAGAAATAATACTCAGCCACAGACTATGGAAAGCTAAAAGGGAAGCAGAGCCCCGAGAGCACTAAGCTCTCGGAGAGCCCGTGAAGGACTGACTTTATTGACCTGAAAATCGCCTAATTTTATACTTTCTGAAGTAGCGATTAGGGATTTCCAGGTCAGGGAGGGGCCAACGGGAAAAATAAGGGGCGGGGCGATGCGTCTCGAACGTGAACTAGTCGCGTCCGAGAACAGTCACGAAAGGATGCAAAAAAGCAAACAGAAATGAATGGACACACCTAAGGGAGGCTTGGATTTTCCTGTTGCACGTATACGTTGCACGTATGCACGTTCCTTGCAAACAAGGAAGTTGCTTAAGCAGTGCTTTTAATACTTTACACGATATAAGCTCTCTGACGTGCTTGAAAGTTTTAAATCGAAAGGAAGTAGAGATTTTAAAAAAGACGACGTACATATGCATGATTCTTCTAAGTTTATAAATAAAAATAGGAACGAGAATGGGCCTAGAGGTGGCCCCGGTGGTTTACTCTGTCTCTGTTCTAAATTTATTTTATTAACACCAATTAGGGTCCTATAGGCAAACCTTCTGTACAATAGCGCATTTTTTTCAGAACTTAATGTTGCTATAAAAAGGTTTGATGTCGCTTTGATACAAGGATCTTTGGTATAGCGGAGCCAAATAAAAGGTCTACAAGACCCTTCCTATATCAGTTGGCTCACCTATGGAATTTGCAGTTTAAGTCGATTATCAGAAACAGATTATACTCTGCATCTTTTTATAAGTTCCCATATTAATTATTATAGCATGTTTATTAATATTTATTAAAAACATTACCCTTATAGTTTTTTTTAATTTATTTTGAATAATAAAAAAAAATTCACTTAACCCTGGCTCTGCATTGACTTATCCCACTATAGTGTAAGGAGTAAAGTCAGAAGATATAAAACTACAGGTTCGGTCGTCACAAAACCTAGAAATGTAGAAAAGCAGGTCAAAGGGCAGAACGAGTGACGTTATTGAAAGACACGTTTCTAGATCAACATGTCACCGAGAGACCCACAAATTAGGACTTGGTACTTACAAAGTAAGTTTTATAGTTAAAACAATAATACGAATTGTTTTTAATACATTTTATTTTATTTTAGGCCAAGGAAAAGTCACTTTTAACATTACAACAAAAGAAAAATAAATGAAATGAGGTTGAATGCTCGAATAAATGAACTTTGAAAATAAGGCTATTATCGAGCACAAGTTAATTAAATCTAGCCCAAGTACTTTCGCTTAAAATAGCATCTTCAGGGGCATTTCGTCAAAATAAGAACTATCCGGCAAGCGTAGGATGTGGAAACATTAAAATAACATAAATTGTACAAAACACTACACTAAAACGAGGACAAACAGTTTAAAATTACTTCTACGCTACATTCTCTGTCAGTTTCTGGAGGGATAATGACTCATTATCCCTCCAGAAAACTGACAGAGAATGTAGCGTAGAAGTAATTTTAAACTGTTTGTCCTCGTTTTAGTGTAGTTTTTGTACACAATTTATGTTATTTTAATGTTTCCACATCCTACGCTTGCCGGATAGTTCTTATTTTGACGAAATGCCCCCGAAGATGCTATTTTAAGCGAAAGTACTTGGGCTAGATTTAATTAACTTGTGCTCGAAAAGAAAAATAGACTAAGATGGTCAAAAGAGCATAAAGATTGGATTTAGTTGCAGTGAGATTCAATACAATGGAGTGATAGGTCCAGATTTGAAGCATGTGTTGAAGATAGTAGGAGTCGCGTCATTTGCAGGAAAAATGAAGCTTTCCATCCCGACTGTCTGAAGAGAAAAGTCAAGAGAAAGTTATCGACGATTCTATCGATGGAACATTTGAACATCAGCGAAAGATTTTGTCTTCTAACAGGACGGTGCAGGTTGTCATACTCATAAAAGAGTTTAAATATAATTGGATTAAAGACCACGGCATACCACTTCTAAAATGAGTTTCTAATAGACCCGACTTGTCCCCGATAGAGGAGACATCGCGAAATAAAAAAAGCTTTGAGAAAACATCCTGCCATTAAAAATATGGGATTCGTTTATATTACAATTTTGTAAGAACTTAAGTTAAATACTGTGCCTCGAAGAATTGTGGATGTCATTAAAGATGTAACTCAGTGGTAAACTGTCACATTTCTTTTTCTTAATATTACATATTTTATACGTTTTTTAAATGTAGTATTATTCTGTTTAATCAATAGTTTTTATTACGTTATAAAATATTTTTTATAATTACGAAAATCAAATGTTGTTTGATGCATTAAAACTTCTAAAATATACGCTGCGCTTTTATTTTTGTTCTCTAAAATTTAATTTTCTTATCAATCTAACGTTGGGCCAACTGATATGGGAAGGGGCTTGTATAGGGTGTTGTCTATATGCATATGTTTTGCCAAAGTCTAGAAGTCTTGTGTAATAGTTATTACAAGATCTGCAACGAAAAGAAAAACTCCAATCACCAATAAAGCCTGGGGCAATATTTCACACGTTACCATTGGTCTAATTAATTTCAAGAATGCCTCAAATAGTTATTTATTACATCAGAAAACAAGTTTTTAAAAACATTTATTATTTCGGGTTAAATATTAATTATATTTTTTGTTTAATTAATTATACATTCTGTATAAGTCTTATTCATGTTGATAAACGCCTACTGAATCATCGGATTTTTACAAATGTCAATATATTTGTTATTTAATAAGAAACATTTCCATTGTTTTTGCACGCGTACATTATTATTATTATTTTTAATTTTACATTGACAATTAAAAAAAAGATGTTAGTCATACTCAAATCCAATATTGGTGAAATTAATAATTGCAAGTAAATTTTCTGCATTCCAAACTGCTATAAGTCATTGCTTTAAAGCTTGGTCGTTGTACTTAGATATGAAATAAAAATATTTTACAGTTTTCTCTTTGTGTAATGATTCAATTAGAACCGCAAACGGCTGTATCCGTTACACTTTATTATATGTAGGTACTTAATCTCTTCATTATTTCAACTATAACAATCGAATTTAATACAATGAAGCGGGATTAGAAACATTCCAGCCATAGATAAATACTATTGTTACAAAATTTTTATTTTAGTCGGTTGATCGAATTTATAAGAGATATATGTATAAGGATGTCCACACACACAATTTACACAACAAAATAGGTATTACCACGTGGCACCAATTTAGAAACTTTACAGGTTAGGTCTAAAAAAATTTTAATTAATTTTTTTTGAACTGATTTTTGGATTGGAAATTCAGTACCATATAAAAAATATTTAATTTAATATCACATCTATATATACGAAGTTATCACTAGTAAAATATTCAAAGCTAGAAGATTTGGAGATTTTTCTAAAAGTTGGAGTTAAAAGTAATTGTTGTTATATTTAAAATCAACTTATCGCTGCTATAGCAGTGCCCTTTGCATGGGGATGCAGATTGGTATTTGGCGTTGTTTTATCAATATCGTATTGATTCCCGTAGTCTACTAAAGAGCATAAGATATACAAAAATTTGAAAAGTATACTGTATAAGCACGAAATTGCAAAACCATCAGCAGAATCTAGCAGGCTCTGATTATTACTACTAAAAGATTAAGTAAACAACAAGAATATACTAACAATAATAAGTTGTTGGGAAGTCAGAGACATTTTATCTGTACATAATAATACACAATGCATAAACACAGAATAAACCTTTGATAGAAAATGAAACTTGAAGAACAAACACAGAATACACAAATATACAATACATAAACACAACAAATGAGAATTTGATACTCCAAAGTAAAGCAACTAAAAACAAGGCTATCTGCATGCAAGATTGAGGTCGGGTAAGTTGCCTGTCGAATTTGTTCAAAGCGCCGAACTAATATACAACATCAGATGTAATAACCCACCTTTTCTTCCACCATTGGTAAAAAGAACCTGTACGCAGGCTCAAATAATAATGGACTGAGAATCATACACTTTGCATTAATTAAAAATATGTTAAGAGGTGGGACACATTTTTCCCACAAAGACAAATTTATTGTATTGGCCATGTAATTATAAACCCCACTCGCGACGCTCATGTATTGCTAATTATCGCATTATATTTCTGTTAGGTTACAGGTAAAAGAATTAACCAGTTGTGTTTAATATGTAGTCAAATAAAGATTTGTTTTGGGTTCATCCAAGTGTTTTTGTACCAAAAATATTAGGGCGACGAGGATCAAAACGTTTACAAATTGTCGAAAGACGGGAAATTAGATTTATCGTTAAATTTGGAATTTAGTTCCAGAATTTGTGAATGGAATGTGTTTATAAAAAGACTAGATCAATATTTTATCGCTAGAGAAATTACAGATGTTAATAATAAAAGAGCTATTTTGTTATATAGCCTTTCAGAAGAAGCTTTTATCTTATCCGACTTGTCCGTGCGTAAAAAACCCGAAGAATGTGAATTCAATGTAATCATAAAAAGCCTAGATAGCTACGATAGCTACTATAACAAAACTTGTTTAGTGTGGGTAGAAAAAGCAAAGTTTTACGGTGCTTCGAAAACAAAAAGTAAAAGTATACAAGATTGGAGTGTACGTTTTAAAAAACTAGCCGGTAAGTGTAAATTTGGAAATAATTTGGAAACGAAATTAACAATGTTTATTTCAAAATATAATGAGGGAAAAGTAAAGAATACGCTATTTGGACTGAAGTCAGATATCACATTTAATAAAGCTATGCACATGATTACTGAATATGAGATACAGAACTTCTTAAAGAACGCAAAGAACAATACATAAACCAGCTGAAAAGAAGTGACATATCACAGCTAAAGGGTTTGCAACTAGACGAATTAAACGATAAAATAACAACAGAACTACCAGAAGCAGGCCTGAAGATTGCTAATAAACAAAAGCGAAAACAACAAAAAATTAGCGCTAAATCACAAGATATGCTAAAAAAACGACGACAACTACTGAATGATAACAAAAGAAATACAGTGGAGTTTACCGAAACTGAACAAAACCATAAGAAAACAGATAAGGGAAGATTTAAAGAAATACCAAGAAGACTGCATTAAGAAAATCATAGAGAAGAACAAAAGTTTAAAAACAATGAAGACAAATACTGGAAAAGAAAACTAATCATGCATGAAGCTGAGAAACAATGAAGAAAGAGATCTAGGAGAAATAGTAAAAATCACAGAAAGATATTACACAGACCTAAACAGTTCTAAAAATGACCCACCACTATCATCTAAACAGAATCTCTCGAGGAAAATACAAAATGTTGGTTCAGAGGTATTACCAGAAATAACTGAAGATGAGATCGAAAAATCCATAAACGACATGAAAAGAAATAAAGCGACCGGACAAAATACTGGCGAAACTGCTAAATAAAGGAGAAGACACGATAAAAAAATGCTAAAAATACTGTTCAACAAATGTCTGTTTAAAGCTAAAATACCTAAACAGGTATTTTACCTTTCTCCTGGTAAAATACCTAAACAGGTATTTTACCAGGAGAAATGCCAACACAATCTTAATACATAAGAAAGGAGACCGAACAGACCTAAACAACTACCGTCCTATTTCCCTTTTGTCACAACTATATAAATCCTTCACAAGAATAATAAACAACCGACTAACCTTATAAACTTGATAACTTCCAACCAGTGGAACAGGTCGGATTCAGGAAAGGATACAGCACAATCGACAGCACAATCTACATGCGCTTAAAATTTTAATGAGAAAACCAATGAATACAACCTTCCGCTGTACTTAGCATTCGTAGATTATGAAAAGGCTTTCGACAGCATTGAACACTGGGCGGTTGAAGAAGCTCTGGTCAATAGTAGAATTGATTCAAGATACCGACAATTGATACATGATATTTACCAAAACGCAACCATGACCGTAATTCTGGACGACAAATTAATAACGGATAATATAAAAGTTAAACGAGGAGTCCGACAAGGCGATATAATTTCACCTAAACTGTTTACCTTGACCCTCGAAGACATAATTAAATCAACAGATTGGGAAAACAGAGGAATATGTATTAACGGAAAATTTATTTAAAATTATTAAATAAATTAAAATTAAAAAGAACTGGAATTAATGCTGAATGAACTTCATGAAAAATCACTGCAAAAAAAGCCTAAAGATTAACTCCAACAAAACAAAAGTAATGACAAACACGGAAGATCAAGAGGCAATAAAATAAAAACAGAATAAATAGAACAGGTAAATGATTATATCTATCTAGGACAAGCAATCAGAGCTAACAGAGAAAATCAAACAGCCGAAATATCGAGACGAGTAAGAATGGGATAGGCAGCGTTCGGCAAACTTTCTTACGTTTTAAAAAATCAAACAATCCCTCTATACTTACGAAGCAAGGTATATAACTCCTGCATAATACCGGTGCTTACCTACGGAGCACAGACATGGACATTTACACAGGCCAATTTGGATAGGATAAGGAAGGCCCAAAGAGCGATGGAGAGACAAATGTTGGGTGTATCACTTAGAGATAGAAAACGTAACCAGTGGATCAGAACCAGAACAAAGACAGTAGACGCGATAGAACAAGCAGCAAAACTGAAATGGAAATGGGCTGGACACAATGAACGTCTCCAAGACGGACGATGAAACAATGCCATCGGAAAGTGGCGTCCATACATTGCAAAGAGATCAAGAGGCAGACCACAGATGAGGTGGAAAGATGACATCAGGAAACAAGGAGGTCCCACATGGCAGAGAACAGCTCAAGATAGGGAAAGATGGAGAGAACTGGGGGAGACCTATATCCAACAATGGAAGGATAGGGAATAGGTTAAAAAAAATGCATATGAAACAGCACAAATTGAAGAAGCAGAAATAACTGTCATTAACGAAGTAGATAGCAGAAGTGTGGTGAAAATGGAAACAGTAGAAGAAAGAGCCGGTGTGTCAAATATAGAGTGGAAGTTGCAGTAAGGAAATATTGCAAGTATCACCGCGTGGGGATGTTAGAAAACATCAACAAGAACGGCGATATAACGAGACTAGACCTTCAACTTCAGGAACGCGAAGACATAGTTTGAATTTTAATCGTGAGTTTAGTGGTAGTGTTCAAAAGTGTTTCCAGTGTGCTAAAAGACATTCGCTTTTAGTATGTCACTATAAGGATTATATCTGCAATTTATGTAACGTTCGAGGATACTTAAAACTGGTATGTAGAAAAAGATTTTGAAATTTATTGGAAGAAGGAACTGAATCATCTGTATTGTGTATATCATCAAATAATGATTCGCTAATTTATATTCATATTAAGGTAAAATGTTTAAATTTGAATTAGATTCACAACACAACCATTATCTCAAGTTAATGTATCTTTAGTTAATTTTTCGGGAGGCAAGTTATGTTATAGGTACATCGAAAAACTCCAGCCTTGCTATGAAGAAATTTTATTAGGTGTTATAATATGATTATCTGATTACGCAGATAAAAATAATGAAATAATGGGGTGGTTAATAAAAGATTTTCCCACTGTAGTTTCTGACAAATTGGGCACATTTAATAAATTTCAGTTTCAATGGTAAAGGAGCAGTTTTATGTTCGGAATGAGGAACACCCATAGTACCGATTTTAAAAGATGATGGATTTGTAATGATTTTAAAATAATTATAAATCCTTTTATCGACGCGGATAAATATCCATTACCAGCGATCGATGATTCATTTGCTAAGTTACAGGGTGGTCAAGAGTTCTCTAAAATTGGCCTGAGTAAAGCTTATCAGCTAGTTCATCCTGATTTTCGGAAATATACGGTTATTAGTACTCATAAGGGATTATTTACATTTAATCGTCTACCGTATGGAGTTGTATCAGGTCCACCCCAGTTCCAACGTATTATGAAACAAATATTTCTCAAAATGCCAAGTATATTATCTATTTTTTAGACGATATTCTCATTACAGGAAGGTATAGGGAAGAACACACTAAGAATTTGTTTAAAGTTTTAGCGATTTTACAAGAATGTGGTCTTACCGTAAAAAAAAAAAGAAAAATGCACGTTTTTCGCGAAATCAGTATCTTATCTCATCTCTTATAATTAATAGAATAAAATGGTTTTATTAAAAATTATGTTTTATTGATATTTATGGTCTTTCGATAGTACTAATTTTGATCATATTAAACCGAAAACCGGTTTTTTCAAAAACCGGTTTTTTTGGCCGGTTATAACCGCCATCCCTAGTTAGTTCATTACGATCCAACCTTAGAATTAAATATTTTTGGCCCTAAAAATTGGATACTGGTTACGGCGGCCAATAGATTGCAGCGGTATGCAGTATTTTTAAGTGGTTTCAATTTTATTATAAAGCATGTATCGACACAAAAAATGTAGCTTTTTAAGTAGATTGTGTTCAAACAAGTCGATAAGGCTAGATTCTTCTAAGTTTAATATAGAGGAAACTGTTAATTTTAATTATTTAGTAAAAAGCGAAGAAAATCCTATTAACGTGAATGATATAAGGAAAGAAACAGAATTAGATACGATTTTGTCTCGTGTAACTAAATATGTTATGGCCAAATGGCCAACAAATGTTGAATTAGAAATTAAACCCTACTTCCTTAAACGAAATGAAATATTTATTGAAGATGGCGTCTTATTGTAGGGACAAAGAGTAATTATTCCTAGTAAACTAAGAAATTAATTACTGAATAAATTGCATACAACTCCCTTTGGTATAGTTAAGATGAAATTATTAGCTAGGTCTTATATTTGGTAGCTATCATTAAATGTAATGGAGTACAAAGTGCAAAAAACCTATCCAAGCGCAGATGCAGATACGGATCATAATATATTACTAGCAAACGTCAACAGGAAACCGGAGAAAAAAGTTAAAACCACCAAAATTAACATCAAAAACCTAAAAGACGATAACTGCCAACAGCAACTAAACGCAGAGATAAATAAATTAACTGAAGGAAGCGTTGAATGGGCAGATATGAAAAAAGCCATACTAAAAGCGGGAAAGGGGGTCCTAGGCGAAGAAGAGAAAATAACTAAAAAAGGACGGAAACCGGGAAATGACACCGGAAATAGTTGAGCTAATAACTGAAAAAAAAAAAAAATACAAAAATAAAGATGAAAATAAATATAAAACCATCAAGACTAAAATCAAATATAAAATCAGAAAGGCTAAGGAGGAATGGATAAACAAAGAATGCCAGGAATTGGAAGAACTCAGCAACAAACATGACACCTCAAACTTACATAAGAAAATTAAAGAACTTACAGGCAACACCAGACAAAGAAGAACACTCATAACAAGAGATAATAATGGAGAAATACTTACTGAAGAGAGCAAAATAAAGGAAGTATGGGAACAATATATAATCCATCTTTTCCATGACGAGAGAGAAAATGAACAAGATATAGGTGAAGAAAAACAATACCTACAAATTTTACCCTCAGAAGTAAAGAATGCCCTACAGAATGCAAAACAAGGAAAAGCACCGGGTCGTGATCAAATTCCAGTTGAACTGTTAAAAGCCTTAGATGACGGTAATATAAAGAGACTCACCCGAATTCTCAACCACATATATGTAGAGGGCAACATCCAGAAGAATGGCTTAAATCGATATTTTTACCTCTACCAAAAAACAACAATCCCAAATCATGTAATGACTATAGATTGATAAGCCTAATGTGCCACCTTTAAAGATTCTTTTGAAAATTGTTCAAAACCGAATTTATAAGAAATGTGAGGAACAGATAGATGAAACTCAGTTTGGCTTCAGAGGAGGCATGGGTACAAGAGAGGCATTATTTGCGTTGACGGTACTCTTGCAGAAATGTCGGGAATATAACAAGAGTGCATATGTATGCTTCATAGACTTTAGGAAGGCCTTTGACCCAGTGCAGCATATGAAGTTAATAGATGAATAAAAAACATCAATTTAGACAAAAAAGACATTGAGTTTATTAAGGCTATATATGGAACCAGAAAGCAGTAGTAAAGGTGAACGATATAGAAACAAATAATATACCGATTGCGAGAGGGGTTGGGCAAGGATGCGTCTTGTCTCCGACGCTTTTCAACGTGTACTCACAGGTCATATTCAGAAAAGCCTTATGGGAAAGAAAAGAGGGAATAAGAATTGGTGGAGAAATCATAAACACCATGAGATTTGCAGATGACACGGTAATTATGGCTGAGAGTATAGAAGATCTACAAACTTTACTAGATGCAATAAATAGTGAATGCATTTAAATGGGACTTGACATCTACACAGATAAGACCAAATTTATGATAGTATCAAGGAGTCCAATAAATAATGAACAACTCTTGGTGGACAGCAAATAGAGAGAGTGACAAAATATAAATATCTGGGAGCTTACATCAACACAAAATTAGATCCAGACCAAGAGATCCGGGTACAAAATCTGATCTGTGACAAAAATCTGAATATTACGCTGAGACTGAGGTTTGTTGAATGTTACGTCTGGTCGCAATTATTGTACGGGGTAGAAACATGGACACTAAAAGCGCAAATAGTTAAAAAGATTGAAGCCTTTGAACTTTGGATATACCGGAGAATGTTGAGAATCCCATGGACTGCCAGGGTCACCAATGAGGAAGTGCTGAGAAGAATGGGTCGAGTCAAAAAATGTTGAAAACGATAAAAGTACGCAAGACTGCATACCTTGGACACATACTAAGAAATAATAAATATAGTCTTCTGCAGGTCATCATGCAGGGTAGAGTCGATGGCAAAAAGGGAATAGGTAGAAAGAGGAAGTCATGGCTGCGAAATATTCGAGACTGGACAAACATGACTGTAGACGAATTATTCCACGTTGCAAAAGACAGAGAAGCTTTTAAAAATGTGGTCGCCAACCTCCGTTAATGGGGACGGCATAGAAAGAAGAAGAATCATTAAATGCAGAATTTGAAGTTCTCAGCAAGAATTGCATTTCTTGTCAGAGCATGCAGGCAGATCCACCTAAGGTTCCTTTGCAAGGCTGGAGCGTTCCTAAAAATGTTTGGTCACGCAAGCATATAGATTTTGCCGAAATACGAAAAACTAATTTTCTTATAATTTTGGGTCTAAGTTTGTCCAATGTCTTCAACCACCTCAATGGCTACGATTGCTAAACTTAGGGAGTGTTTTGCTCGTTATGGTTTACCGGAAGTAATTGTCAGCGATAATAGCCAGCAGCTAACCTCGCAATAATTTAAACATTTTACTTTAATTAATTTTTATTAACATATAGGAACACAGTACACCTGTCGACAGGTAGTTCTCCCGATAAGATATTTTTTGGAAGGGCTTTGCGAACTCGTCTAGATTTAATTAAACCTGATGATTTACAAAAACAACAATCAAACCGAGTTGATTTAACACAAATGAGACGTAACTTGATGCAAGCTCAAGAAAACAATAAGAATTATTATAGAGGGACGAGACAGGTAGAGCTTGTAGTGGGGGATATCGTTTTAGTCAAAGGTGTCGTGGTGCAAAGCAAAGAAGAGCATATTTGGTAAATCCGTTAGGTAGTAAACTTACGTGAAAAAGATATTGTAATCGAATTAAAATAGTTTTTAATAGTAATTTAGAAGGTATTACATTTGCGGAAACGATGTACGATAGTTCAAAGGAAAATAATATTCAAAATAACGAGGAAAATGTTATCCAAGCCGCTACAAAACCTACAAACCCTACAAACAGGAAATCTAGGTGGGGAGCCTCAGCTAGACTGTCAAAAGGATAGTGATGTTATCCAATAGTCAGACATTCCACACAGACATCCAATAAGATCTAGAAAAAACCAAAATGTTTTGAAATCGAAATATAGTATTTAGAAATTTAGGTTTGTGTTCCTAAATTTAGTTATAAGTAGAATTTTATGGTGGGGTGATGTAATATATTGGCCATGTAATTATAAACCCCACTCGCGACGCCCATGTATGGCTAATTATCGCATTATATTTCAGGTAGGTTACAAGTAAAAGAATTAACCAGTTGTGTTCGATATGTAGTCAAATAAAGATTTGTTTTGGGTTCATCCAAGTGTTTTTATACCAAAAATTTCAGACATACATAAGGGAAGTTTAGATGTTAGGTCTTTAGAGGAGCAAATTTAGATTATAATCACTATTTGGTTCAACCACGATATAAAGGAAGAATATTCAGTCACAAAAAGCAGATCAAAACAAGGAACATATAAATAGATTTTCACAAACTAAAGCCAAAGCCAGTAAATTGGAAAAGTAGCTGGCATGCCAATTGCTGGCATAGGCCAGAATTCAAGGAAAAAACTCTATGTTCTTTAATATTAACAATAGTCTAAGACAGGGACACGCACTAGAGTGCTTTTTCTTTAATATTGCCTTGGACAAGGCAGTTAAGCAGATAATTATTATAAGATTGAACAGAAGCATCCCTAATAGATCAACTAGGACTTATTCTAAACTGGGCAAAAAACCCAAATATATATTCGTGTCCTGTTTCTTCAACAATTTAATTTCTCTACATTTTAGTTTCTCCATTAGTTAACAATTGACAATACTTTCGCTTATTTTAATAAAAATATTCTTATTGCAGCTTTCGTCAGTCTTACTCCTACACTGTGTTCCAAGTTTATTTACTTACATTTGTGCATAACTTGCATACTCTAACTAAAATTACTCTAGATAGGCAGCCAATTTTACAATAAATAAAATATCGTTTACTGGAATTTTAAATTTATGCAATTACTAAAGAAAGGCACTTTGCCGAATCAGCTGTAGTGATAAAATATTATAATAAAGTTTAGAAAATAAAGTCTTCAGTGTTTTATTGTTATTCAATTACCTTCCCCCCTCCCGCCATCATTGTCACGCAAACATAATTATTATTAACCTATAATAATTTTCTCAACTAACGTTATTACTCAAAAATGTAAGATCATGCAATAACTTCCTTTAATCAATTAACTTTACTTTGTGATCTAATAACATATATTTCACAATAAATTAATTTAATTTACCGTAATTTTTACTCACAATATAATTATATGTATATATATATATATATATATATATATATATATATATATATATATATATATATATATATTATATTATATATATATATTATATATATATATATATATTATATATATATATATATATATATATATTTATCGAATTATTCTCGACCGTACTGTGTTAAATATTATTTGAAGTCTCAGCAATTGGTTTGTATGAAATGAAACTCTATTTGTTATTTCTCAATATTTCGTCACGATTTTGTGACTTCTTCAGGAGAAAACTGTAAATTTATTATAATTATTATATGTAAACAAAATGAATATTTCAATATTTACAACTTAAGATTAAAAATTTAAATTTTGATAACATATCTAATTTAAATAAATGACAAATTTATTTGGGAGTTATGGTAACCGCAATATTTTTATATAGTGAATTCCCATTGTACAATTTTCAGCGAATAAGTTTTAGTAAACAATTACATATTGTGACAGTATTATCCATACTGTAATATACTAAACAATATATGATATGATAGATCTTAATATCAGTATCTAACAACATCAGACCAATAACTGACTAAGTACCATCAATTACATCCTGATTCTTTCTCAATCTTCTACTTTTGCACCTTATTATATGGATAATACTGTCACAATATGTAATTGTTTACTGTTACGATAATTATGGCGTTTATAACTATCAATATATTATGACTAATTCTGTTTTCTGTTCCAGTAAATTCGAAGTTGTTTACAGAAACCTTTAGACCCTAATTTTATAAGTAATTCACGTCTCGAGGCTTTTCGAACAGTTGAAAAACGAGTCGAGCGCCTTCACCAAAATACGAGATTATTCAGGAAGTTCGCCGAAAGTTCCAGATGACAACAGTTGTGTATATAAATGAAAGATTTTTGTATTTGGGTCAGTCATAAGAAGATCCGGGAACGCGGTTTACTTGTAACGAAACGTAAATAAATTATTATTTGTAATATAAATTAGAATTAATAAAGACTTTAATAAATTCGTAATTAGTTATCGTGAGTTTTAATAAATTAGAATATAGACAATAAATTAGAATAAAGACAAATAAATTAGAACTATATAAATAAACTTAACAGTGGTGCAGAAGTGGGACTGTAGATAAATTTAATTTGAATTTTTGAAAAGAAGTGAAATTGGTGAACAATGGCTACGATTTACGAGCTCACAGTTACGAATCTAAGAAGGCATCTTGAGGATAGAGAATTAGCTTCTACCGGAAAAAAGGCTGAGTTAGTCCAACGACTAAAGAAGGCTTTGGAGGAAGAGGGTTTAGATCCGGAAACTTATATATTTGAAGATGCTGTCATCTCATCGATTAACAAGGTTTCCTGTGATATCGCATCATTGGAGAATAAAGTTTCTAACGAGATCTCTTCCTTAGAAAGCAAAGTTTCTAACGAGATTGCTTCTCTGGAAAGCAAGGTTTCTGCTAACATCTCTAAAGTCACCTCTGAGATGTTTGCCCTCGACGATAGAGTGTCTTCATTAAAAAACCAAGTTGCTGCCGATATGATGGCCTTCGAAGAGAAGATATGGAAAGAGTTGGAAAGGAAGATTGAGGGAACAGACACAACAGAGAGAGTAAACAATCCAATTACCATAGAGACACAAGAAGACGAGACGAAATGTAAGTTAGAAACACGGCCGAAATTTGAAGGAAGCGGAGGTTATGTTCATGTCAAGGTTCCAACTTTCGACGGAAAATCGTCATGGAACAACTACATGAAACAGTTCGAATCAGCTGCAAGAGCGAATGGATGGTCTGAAAAAGAAAAGGCTGTAAACCTGACTATCGCTCTTCGAGGAGATGCCTTAGATGTGCTCCAGACCATAGCCGTAGAGGAGACGGATGATTTCGAACAACTGAAGAAGAGGTTAAATATGCGATATGGCCACGAACACTTGGAACATGTATATCAGTCGCAGCTCAAAAATCGAAGACAAAAGAAAGATGAGGCTCTTCAAGAATATGAAGTAGATATCGCCAGATTAGTGCGATATGCTTATCCAACAGCTCCCGAAGACATGATGAAAAAGTTGGCCGTTCAAACGTTTATTGATGGTCTTCGTGATCATGAGATGCAAAGAACACTACGATTAGCTCGTCACAAGACGCTGATGGATGTCTTATCTGCCGCCCTCGAATACGAGTCAGCTACGCTAGCCTCTGGCGGGTACAGTAAAGTTAGAACTGTAAAAGAGGAAGGAGACGAAGATAAACTTGACCAGCTCTTTAATATGATAAAAAGCATGACACACAAGGAAACGAAGACCATAAGACCGAAGACAAAACCAGAACGCGTCGGCCTTAGGGGCAGCTTCGACCCAGAACTTTACCAAAGACCCTCTGATACTAATAGCTTCTTTGAAATGTCGTGAAGATAGTGTATATGTAGATGGAGAAATAAATGGTAAAAAGCATACGTTGTTGGTGGATACTGGAGCGACTAGAACCATTATACGCCCGACAGTTATAAACAGCCGAAAGAAACTGTTACCAACGAGGTTGCGACTTCGGACCGCCACAGGTGAAAATGCCAACATTCATGGAGAAATCCAGGTACAATTAGGAATTGGAGCAGAAAAGTTCGTCCATACTGTTATAGTTGCTGACATCGAAGAGGATGTTATATTAGGAATGGACGTAATGAATACGCATGGATTCCAATTGGATTTTAAGAATAAGGTAATCAAAGTTGGTAACGAGGAGGTATTTCTCCATCCACATGATGACAACACTATGCAAGCAGCCGTTAAAGAAGATACAGTCGTGCCTGCGAGAAGTGCAACGATAATAGTAGCGCGGCTACAGGGAATTGTGGACGAAGGAACACCTGTTATGATGGAGCCTTGGAATCATGACGACGAAGTTGGCCGTGGAATCATAATTGGAAAAGAATTAGTGACTTCGGCTAAAGAAATTCCTGTGAGACTTATTAATATCAATGACTACCCAGTGACTATCAAGAAAGAGACAAAAGTAGGAACTTGTGTACCTGTCACATCCATAATCCGTCAGACGACAACGTCTGATAATTCCAACGATAAATTTGATCAAATGGTTGCGGTTGCTGGACAGTCTCTGAATCAGATTGAGAAAAGGAAATTAAGGGAATTTCTTCGGCAGTATCGTGATATTTTCGTACCGAAAGGAGGAAAAGACGGGAAGAACTACCGTTGTTAAGCATAAAATTGATACTGGTAATGCTAAGCCAATTCGTCAAACAGCTCGACGATTACCACAGGCGAAAAGAGAGGAAGCTGAAACGATTGTTCAGGAAATGAAGAAAGACGGGGTGATAGAACCTTCTACGAGCCCGTGGGTCTCTCCGGTGGTCCTGGTTAAGAAGAAAGACGGAACAACGAGGTTCTGTGTGGATTACCGTTTGCTGAACAACGTTACCAAGAAAGATAGTTATCCTCTGCCTCGGATCGATGACACATTGGACACATTGGCTGGAAGTAAATTATTTTCAACTTTGGACTTGAAGTCTGGGTACTGGCAGGTAGAAATGGACCCGGTAGATAAAGAAAAAACAGCCTTCACCACAGGATCTGGATTATGGCAATTCAACGTTATGCCATTTGGACTTTGTAACGCTCCTGCGACATTTGAGAGGCTTATGGAAAATGTGTTGAGAGGGTTATCTTGGAAAACATGCCTAGTTTATCTAGACGACATAATCGTCTTGGGGGAGACATTTGAAGACCATCTGAAGAATTTAGAAAACGTTTTTAATCGACTTAAAGCTGCCCAATTGATGTTAAACCCCAAGAAGTGCCAGCTATTTCAAGGTAAAGTCAATTATCTGGGTCATATAGTCAGTAAAGAAGGAGTGGCTGTGGATAAGGGAAAAATTGATTCCATTAAGGAATGGCCAAAACCAACTGACAAACACCAAGTGAGAAGTTTTCTGGGACTATGTACTTACTACCGGAGGTTTATTAAGAAGTTTGCAGATATCGCTAAACCATTAACGCGACTTACAGAGGAAGCAAGAGAATACCGCTGGGATGTAGACTGCCAGAATGCCTTTGAGACCTTAAAAAAGCATTTAATCACAGCACCAATTTTAGGGTATCCACTGCCAGAAGGAGAGTTCATCTTAGATACAGATGCAAGTAATGTGGGAATTGGAGGAGTGCTGTCTCAGATTCAAGGAGGACAGGAAAGAGTCCTTGGATATTTTAGTAAAGTTCTCTCAAAACCTGAGCGAAATTATTGCGTCACGAGAAGAGAACTTCTGGCAGTAGTGAAATCAGTAGAGCACTTCTATCAATACCTCTATGGAAGGAAGTTTTTAATCCGAACCGACCATGCCGCCCTTAAGTGGTTGATGCAGTTTAAGAATCCAGAGGGTCAGATAGCCAGGTGCATCGAACGACTCCAAGAATATGATTTTAAGATTGAGCACCGGGCCGGAGTTAGCCACCGAAACGCCGATTCTCTTTCCAGAAGGCCATGCCCAGCAGAGTGTTCCCACTGCAACAAAACGGAATCAAGGAAGCAGCAGTGCTAAGAACGACGGTGGTCCACGACGACTGGACGCCTACCAAGATCAGGGAAGAACAAGAGGGAGATCCAGTTATACAGAAAATCCGAAAATGGAAAGAGGAAAACCATCGACCACCTTGGCAAGAAATATCGAACCTAGGCTCAATAGTTAAGACGTATTGGGCCATTGGGACTCATTTATCATGGAAGATGGCTTGCTCAAACGAGTCCTGGAAAATGATGACGGTTCAGAGAAGAGAAGACAGTTGGTAATTCCAAAGAGCAGAATAGCCGAAGTACTTCGTCAGTTACACGACAGTCCATCAGGAGGGCATTTTGGTGTGAAAAAGACCTTCAGCGAATTCGGGAACGGTTTTATTGGATGAACAGTTCCGACGATGTAAAAGACTGGTGTAAGAAATGTACTATTTGTGCTACGAGTAACGGGCCTTATCGAAAAAGGAGAGCTCCTATGAGACAATATAATGTTGGAAGCCCGTTTGAAAGAATAGCTTTGGACATTGCTGGGCCATTTCCAGAAAGTGATAATGGAGGCAAGTACATGTTGGTAGTAATGGATTACTTCACTAAGTGGGTCGAGATTTACGCACTTCCAGACCAGAAGGCCGCCACCGTTGCAGATAAGTTGATCCAAGAATATATCAGCCGATTTGGAGTGCCTTTGGAGATCCATAGTGACCAAGGCAGGAACTTCGAAAGCGATTTATTCCAAGGAATATGTGATAGACTGGGTATGAAGAAAACAAGAACTACGGCTTATCATCCGCAATCGGATGGTATGGTTAGAACGGATAAATAGAACAGTTGGCAAGTATTTGACAAAGATGGTGTCCGATCATCAGCGAGACTGGGACCAATATCTTCCGTTCTTCACAATGGCCTACAGATCTGCTGTTAATGAGTCAACCGGCCAGACACCAGCCAGAGTCCTATTCGGACGCGAGATGCGACTACCTTGTGATCTAGAGTTTGGGTGTCGACCTGGAGAAGATGTAGCAGGTGAAGATTATGTGATCGAGTTACGAAGAAGAATGGACGATGTACACGAGTTGGTCCGTTCCCATCTCCAAATCGCTAGTGACCGAATGAAGAAACGGTACGATACACAAGCCGAAAAGGGGTGTTTTAAGAAGAACGATAAAGTCTGGCTTTATAACCCCAAAAGCGAAAAGGTTGTTCTCCCAAATTGCAGCAGTTTTGGGAAGGTCCATACCTCATTATGGAGAAGATCAATGATGTTATTTACCGAATAAGCAAGATTCCGAGAGGAAAGCCGATGATAGTACACCATAACCGGTTGGCGTCTTTCGAGGGTGACCACGACGTAGATGAAGAAGTGGAAGTAAACCAAGTCCAAGATGTGTCTGACCTCACGTTTGAGGAATTCATGGGTGCCTATGGAGGTACCGGTAAAGCAAGACATGGTGTTACCACTGAAGAAAGGCAAGATCTACTCGCGCTTCTGATGACTACTCACTGGCCCTTACCATCCCGGCCAGTATCAAAGATGCACCAGGGTTGGCATCCGTCTTTCGAAGGAAGTTTGGTCGAGTTGCAGAACTTCAATGCCAAGTGCCAGCTCCTGGTAAAACCTTGAAACTTCAAGATGCATCACGTTACCTTTTCTACCTGGTAACAAAAGACACTGCCCGTGACCAACCTACCTACCGAGATGTATGGGAAGCCTTACTTCAGTTGAGAGAGCACGTATTAGAGTCCGACGTGCAAAAGTTAGCCATGCCAAAGTTGGAGTGCCGCCAATTAGATTGGAGGGTTATACGAAACATGGTGGAGGAAATCTTTAAAGACACCGAAGTCCAGGTGTTAGTCTGTTGCAATCCGCATAGTTACTGGTGCGGAGAGAAAACCGTCCCTTGTCATTTCTATACAACTGGAAGTTGTAAAAGAGGGTCCAGTTGCCGATATCAGCATGTCGTTTCAATTCCGGTCCCGACAAGGTTCCAGGAGGAACCATCTTTTAAGAGGGGGGCAATGTTACGATAATTATGGCGTTTATAACTATCAATATATTATGACTAATTCTGTTTTCTGTTCAGTAAATTCGAAGTTGTTTACAGAAACCTTTAGACCCTAATTTTATGAGTAATTCACGTCTCGAGGCTTTTCGAACAGTTGAAAAACGAGTCGAGCGCCTTCACCAAAATACGAGATTATTCAGGAAGTTCGCCGAAAGTTCCAGATGACAACAGTTGTGTATATAAATGAAAGATTTTTGTATTTGGGTCAGTCATAAGAAGATCGGGAACGCGGTTTACTTGTAACGAAACGTAAATAAATTATTATTTGTAATATAAATTAGAATTAATAAAGACTTTAATAAATTCGTAATTAGTTATCGTGAGTTTTAATAAATTAGAATATAGACAATAAATTAGAATAAAGACAAATAAATTAGAACTATATAAATAAACTTAACATTACTAAAACTTATTCGCTGAAAATTGTACAATGGGAATTCACTCTATAAAATATTCCGGTTACCATAACTCCCAAATAAATTAAAATCAATAAAATGTCATTTATTTAAATTGGATATGTTATCAAAATTTAAATTTTTAATCTTAAGTTGTAGGTATTGAAATATTCATTTTGTTTACATATAATAATTACAATAAATTTACAGTTTTCTCCTGAAGAAGTCACAAAATCGTGACGAAATATTGAGAAATAACAAATAGAGTTTCATTTCATACAGACCAATTGCTGAGACTACAAAAATATATATATATATATATATATATATATATATATATATATATATATGTATATATATATATATATATATATATATATATTATATATATATATATATAATATATATATATATATATATATATATATATATATATAATATCCACGCCAAAAATCCACTATCCACTTTGGAAACTAAAGTGGATCATTACGTTAATAATATTATAATAATATTATGGTTATAATATAACATTATAACCATGATTGTCATCTAATTTTAAACCTAGTTTTAACTATATTTTAAAATGTAAGCATTTTTCACAATTTTACATTTTACCTATATTTGTTTAATTTTAAAGTGAAAATATTCTTTCAGGTTTCACTAATGAATGAAAAATTGTAATCTTTTTGGATGAATTTTAATTATTTTTTAATAAATTAGTAACATGTTTGTTAAACAATTAACAGTAAAGTATATTTTTAATGACTGGTTTATTTTAATCTGTATATTATATAAAGAAGTGGAATCTTGACACGCAACCGTTATTTGTAGTATTTTAAAAACTCATTTACATTACTTGTAACGGAATTCATTTTATCTAAAAAATATCATTAGAACCGGTTGAATAAAAGATGGCATGCGAACGAACTAACTGCAAATAGCAAACAAAAATAAATATATGAATTATACAATGTACTTTAAAGTTATAACTAACGATATAATATGCTAGAAATATAAACACAAGGTTGCATAATATAATATATACCTGATATATTTAAACAATACAAATAATAGTGTGAAATTGGAGGATGCTATCCACCTGATTTACAATAGAGAAATATCAATAAGTATTGGAAAACTAATAAGAATTAGCCTCCTGAAACCCAGAGTATTTTTTGACATTTTGTAATAAAAATGGACACGTTACTTTCTTGTTCTGAAAGCATTTTTCATATTAAAAGAAACAACAACATCTAAGCGCACAGAAATATTTTTAGTTAGTGATATGTGATGTGGTCGTGTGTTCAGAGAAAGATTCAACGTAAAATGTTGGTAATGGCGTTGAACTTAAATACTTTAGCGTTCTTATGTTAAGGTGTTTTGGAACTGTTGCTCAATTTCTAAAGCTCTTCGCAGCGGCGACTGTCTCAATTGATTAGCAATATGTTTGCCAACTGTTGCAAACTCATCTTCGACGTTTGAGCTCTTTGAGATCTCCTCCAAGTTAGTTAATGTTCGATCAACTGAACTTGTTTTGGAAATTTTGCATATATTCCTTTTCTGTTTTCTTCCTATTAAGCCTCTTTTCAAAGGATTAGCTGCAATTTTAGTGATAGTTTTAGTAGCAGACGTTGACGGCAGATGTTGATGGGTTTCTCTGGATGATATATTTAAGGACAAGTGTGGCTGTGGTCTATCCTGAGAAGCATCTTCTTCGTTAGTGTCATCAATATTCGCTTGTGAAGTCGTTTCTGCAACGTCTTCCATTTGCTATGATGTAACTTTAAAATTCTTTATCTGCTGCGACAAATTTTGAGAATTCTGTAAAAAAAGTAGATTCATTAATCATTTTTTACTGTTTTAATTTCACATGTACATATTATACATGTCGGTCAGATAGCCAAGAGGGCTGGGCGGCCGGTTCTCATTCGCTTCACTGCGAGTGGTTCAGAGAATATGGGTTCGATCACCAGCTCGGTGTACAGAAAACAAAAAGGCTAACGGAGCAGTTTAAAATTCTAGAGAAATCTGCGGGTTAGATTAGAATATTCTGGTGTCTCATCGGCATATGGTGGAGCAGTACTGCAAGAGATAAGGGCTGGCGGCTTGGTGATACTCCTCCATAGATCCCTACCGAAAGGACGTACCGCCTAAATACCGGTATATATATATATTATATATATATATATATATATATATATATATTATATATTTATATATATATATACAGATTGAACCAAATTAAAACGGAACATACAATTTAATACATGTCTGTGTCTGTTTGAACTGCATTTGAAATAGTGGACCAATATAAAACTTGGACAAAAATAAATCCATATCCGCTGATAGACCTTGTATAAAATATCGTTCAACTATCTGTTTACTTTAAGAACGCACCGTAGTCTAAGAGCAACGCCCAAAGTCAATGTTGCCAATCGCCGTATAATAATCCGATTTGCGGATCTGTTTGAGAGTTATCTCTGCTTCGTATCTTTAAATAAATCGGATATTTGCCTATATTTGTCATTGTATTTACCAATCTACTACAACAGACTAATAACAAAAATAAACTTAACGCAGTTATTTCCTTTCTTTCCTGTAAATACATATTTTATGGTTTACAGGAAAGAAACACCTTATTTGAGAAACAGCTAGAGAAATGAATAGCGGCAACACCGCTCTGGACAAGGGCAGGTCATGGGCAGGTCTTATTAGCAAGCGAGAGTGGTTTGACAGCATAATAAAATCTAGTCTAGTTTTCACAGTGATTCTGGGCTGTAAGTCCGTAGCGTGAAAATAAAATATTTTCGTAAATATATTAAAATGTATAAAATTGAAGAAAAAATACAAATTTTAACTTGGTATTTTGGAGGTCACTCGATTCGAGATATAGTTAATTTATTCGTTTGTTGTTTTCCGAATAGGCCGGTTCCTTCGATTTCCACACTTGAAAGAATAATTGAAAAATTTCGTAAATGTGGATGTATTCAAAACTGCCACAAGTGTAGCAATCTTGGTGAACAACCTGTTCGTCAAAAGAGTGAACAACGAATAAATAATGAAGTTGATGTTTGTTTTGTTGTTGAGGCTAGCCAGCCGTGTTCAAGCAGGGAAATTGCTGAACAAGTAAATTTAAGCAAAAACACTGTTCGAGGTATTTTAAAAAGAAATGGATATCGTTGCTATAAAGTTCAAACAACACAAGAACTTTTTCCCGAGGACAATACTAGACGAATGGTATTCTGTGAAGAGATGATGGAAAAGCAAAATACTAACGACAATTTTTTAAAGAACATTTTATTTACTGACGAATCGACATTTTCTCTTCACAGGAAACACAATCCATCCATTGTTCGATATTGGTCTCGGGAAAATAAATATTTAAGTATTCCTGTGCGCACACAATACCCACAAAAACTTAATGTTTGGACGGGTATTTTGGGCGATTATGTAATAGGTCCTTTTTTTATTGAGGGCAACCTGAACGGCACTAAATACCTCGAACTGCTACAAAATCAAATCGTTCCGGCTGTTCAGCAACTTCCTAATATGAATTTTGGAGATATTTGGTACCAGCATGACGGATGCCCCAGTCATAATACAAGGACAGTTACCGAATATCTCCAAAGGACATTTCCAAACCGGTTAATTGCGACAAACGGTACAATCAAGTGGCCTCCAAGATCAGCAGATTTCTCCCCAAATGATTTCTTTCTTTGGGGGTTTCTTAAATCAAAGATCTATCGGCACAATTTTGAACGTGCCGAAAATTTAATGGAGTTAAGGGCGAAAATCATCCAACATTGTGCCGATGTTACGCCTGATCAACTCAGAAATACAAGAGCTTCTTTGTATGATAGATTCACCTATTGTTCGGATGTTCAAGGTGGATTATTTGAACCTTTACTCCATTAAATTTTGTGCCTAAATAGGTTTTTTTTAGTTGTTTTTAGAATTTTATCCTTTAAGTTTCTTTTAGAAATTAAGTTTTGTTTCTTTTAAGATTTACTTAAAAAGTTTTGAGATTCTTTTAGAGTTTATATTTTGTTTTTTTTACGAATTTATTTTTTATTTTCAAAACCGTTACGGCAAAAAGCAATTGCAAACCTAGAATTATTTGTAAATCGAGTTTACAAATAATTTTTCCAGCATAAAACGTGATAGATACGTAAAAATACGTATTTCATATAAATTTTTCGACATACTCCCTCCGTGGATCATTGATTACTGACTGCTGAAGTCTGAAGCAGAGAACTACGAACACATCTGAAGTGTTGAGCGAGGAGCACAGCATATGCCTAGATTCACTCGTTTAAATTTTAACAATAGATTTGGTAAAAAATGCCGCTGTTGCAAGATTTAAAATATTCCATCAGTTTCAAAGAATATTTCAAATTTATAATAAAATAATTATTATGGAAGTTCTTCAAAAAAAGAAAATATATTTGGTTATGTTGACTGCTCTAAACTAATCATTCCCCAAAGTTCATTAAGTCAAAGTAAAATAGATTTGTACTAAGTAGTACTTGTAGAACTGCAGTACAGATAAGCTTGATATCATAAAGAATTTCTACGTCCTTGGAAATCAATATATTGGTGTTCCAGAAGTATAAACACATAATTGTAAAATTTTGAAAAATGACTTTATTGTGTTGGATAGTTCAAAACTGCATTTTCTATATATTTTTAAATCATCATAACTGTACTTACGGAATCACCGGTCATGGCGAAATTCGTAAGTACAATTACGACGATTTACAAATATGTTGAAAATGCAGTTTTGATCCTTCCAACACAATATTTTTCACAAAGTCATTTTTCAAAATTTTACGGTTATGTCATTATACTTCCGGAACAGCGATATATCCTATCACTTTGCCATCGTTGTTTGAAAGTGGAATCTTATTTTGTCTTTCAAAATTATGATTCGACTGTTACTGTTCCTGTCTGTGAGTAGGTATCTTAGCTGGGTGTAACATATATTCTACTCTTTTATATTCTGCAAGAATTTAAGTACTATCTTATTTGCAGAAACTATATAACAGGCCTCCTAAAATCCAGATTTGGTTTGATTCTTCATGCTTTAGTATTAAAAACAAAACTTAAATTTTAAACTTAAAAAACTTAAGATACAGTCTGTCCCAAACCCTTTTTTCAGTGCATCACTAATTTTAACGTCATATAGGATTTTAAGAATGTCGAGAATTATTGCATGACATTTTAGTTAAATCTGACAGTTGCAGGATCGTAATCGGCTAAACGTGAAAAGGTTATTTTTTTTAATGCATAGCAGTTTTTCATAATTCTATTCTATTCTGTTCTATTTTATACATTCCATGCAAAGTGCTTAATTAGCTAAGATTTGTTTATGAATTTATTATTATTTATTACAAACACTAGGGAATTGGAAGGTTTGTTTATTTAAAATAACGCTTCCTCTTAGAATCGTTTAAGAGTTGACTGCAAGGTAAAAAAATTTACTGACAATTGCAAGGCATCAAAGTAAACATTCTTGTGATAAAATAATATCGTAATATTAATATATAATAAGTAATTTTCTGATAAGTTTGTGTGGCAGCCAATAGTTTAATTTTGTGAAGAGTTGTCATTAAATAGTGGAAATAGTTTAAATAGTGAAGCAGTTGATTTTAAAGTTATTCTACCAGATTTGGTGTGCAAATGAAAGAAGGTTATAAAGTTTAGTTAAAAAAAAAACAATATAAATAGTTTAAATAGTGAAGCAGTTGATTTTTGAGTTAATCTACCAGTTCCGATATCCAGATGAAATCGTGCTAATGGAGTTTAGTTAAAAAACAAGATACCGAATGTAAGTTTACCTTATCTGATTCTTGAAAATCAATGATTACACTAGATATGTGGCTGGTATCAATTATATCCTACATTTCAAGAAAATGTCGTGGTTCTAAAAAGAACCGTTTTAATACATATAAATATCCATAAAGGCATTAGTTTAAGATATTTCCTCAATCTCATTCCGGAATTCACAATCTGATTCGCGAACGACAGAAACTGATAATAAAGATGTCTCAGCCTCTTTTTCTAATTGAAACTAATTTAATAATTTTAATATTAGTCTTTTTTCATTCTCGGTATATCTCGGAATATTTAAAATATTTTTATGACAATAAATACAAAATTTAATTTTCACTGTAGTTAAAATGTCTGAAAATACTAACCTGGAATGGCAATTATTATTTTATCAGTTGACATTGTGAAAGTACTGTCACTGTCATTATCAAGATCATCTGTGTCAAATTATATTTATATGCATAATTGATTGGATATCTATTTAGCGTATTCTAAACTCCAACCAATTATACGTTCGTAAGTAGAATTCGCTTTAATATGCGAATACCCGTGAACGATACCTAATTTTCTAAGTTCTATGTATAATAATCAGAGACTCACGTTTTTTTCTGTCACTTCTAGCTTAATGCGTTAGAGAGAATTCGAACAACTATGACGCACTGAAAGAAGGGTTTGGGACGGACTGTATGTAAAAAACATAACTTTCTTGAACCTTTTAAAACAGAATATTAAATAGCTGAGAAAATTTATATCGCATGTTAGGATTCGATCAATTAATTTTGTACTCAGCCTGAGGTCTTCTTTAAGTCAATAAATCAAAATTTGTCTTAAAGGAAATCTGTTTTTATATATCATATTGTATATGGACGTTTTCAGATTGTGAGAACAATTTTTGACGTTTCTGGTTTGTTTACTTTTGTAGCTGTCAGTTTGTTGACTATTTTGCTATTTTTTGTCCTGTTTTTACATTTTGGAATTATTTATATTACACAAACAGTTATTTTCACAACTAACTTTATATTGCAGTTGAAAATTTTATGGTAAGTGTATTTTAATTTGCCCTTAATTTTCCTTAAACTTAACCTTATTCACACAGATTGTCATAACCATTTTCTGTCACTTTTTGTTGCTTTGAGTAAATTTCCGACTGATTTCGTATGTTTTAAATCATGACGCACGGGTAAAGATAAATTGACTCAACTGAAATACGTTGTTATTGAATTCGTTATTGATCGAATTTCATGGCATGTGATTTCTCTCATCAATTGTGAGAAAAATAAATAAATAACGAACATTTTCCTCCGGTTGGCAACACTGCTGAAATGTAGAAGTTTAGCTTTCAATTTTTATACGTGATGGGCGGGGCAACCTTTTTGGGGGAGTTTTTACCTGTTTTAAACAACGAATTCAGAATCCAGCCGCACGTTGAAGTATTGGAATTGTATAATATAATTATTTGACAACCTTTTGTTGGCTAAGCACCTAAAGCGAAGTAGATCCGATATACATGTATTTCCTATGTTCCGTTTTAATTTGGTTCAATCTGTATATATATATATATATATACACACATTTTACACATATTTGCCATTTTTGTTGTAGGTTCATTACGCTTGTGGCGCCTTAGATGGAACACGTATTAATTAGGAATCCTTCGCACAGTGCTTCTGATTATTATATTAAAATGGAACATACAGCGTCGTATTGCTATATTGCTAGCTGTGGGGGATGCCAGGTACATATTCATATACATAGATGTTGGAAAAAATGGTCGTATAAAAGATGCATCAATTTTTAACCAATCAGAATTTAATGCAGCACTAACTGAAAATGGACCTAATTTGCCCTAAAATGCGGTTTTTGTAGCTGATGATGCGTTTCCACTACGTACAAATATTTTAAAACCGTATTCAAGAATTGGAGTGCTGTCACACTAACAAAAGATTTTTAATTACCGTTTATCTCATGCCGAAGAATTGTCTAAAATGGTTTTGGTATACTGGCATCACGATTTAGAATATTTGAGAGACCAATTGCTACCAATTTGTCTACAATCGTTCGAGCATGTACCTTGCATAATTGGCTTCGTATAACTGCTACAAATTATATTATTACAGGAACAGTGAATGTTGAAAATGTGGATACTACTACGATTACTTGTAAGATAAACATAAGAAAAAAAAAACCTTATACGCGCTAGAAGTACTCTAATCGGATCATGAATGTGTTGCTTGTGTGAGTCAATTGTCATAAAACTGTCACCTTCATAAAACAAATCCTCAATAAATAACACACATTTCATAAATATATCTCTCGAATAAGTATAAATAACTTTTTAATAATACAATGGTATTCGCTCCGTGCGTGACTGATGCGACACCTACCGCCTTCATCTGACAATTTGGGAATCCCAATTTTCAGGTTAAACTTATGACATATGTTTGACATTGTTAAATACATGCGAAATTGACAATTATTAATAAATTAGTTTTTTAGCTATATTTTAAAGTTTATGTACAAAATAAATGTAGTATTAAAAACTGGGTTTCTCAAAATTCATCATAATATACCTTTTCAACTCCAAACGGAAAAGAAAGGGAAAAATCTAGTACTGGCAAATCAAGTTTTTCACGCAAAAGAGCATATAATTAAAAACAATAATAGTAAAAGTTAGGATATAAAAGCTAAAGTCATCTGCAGTTAGCTTGCAGCCTTATGAAATATCATTCAAGGTAAATTATTTAAATTTTTTCTATTTCAATTGCATAAAAATGAAACTATGTGATATTTACTTTTTCATATTAATAGCACGAATTCATCTTTTTCTTTTTTCTAATTTATATGTAATTTTTGGGAACCTATGAAAACTACAATCACCATTTTTGCTATTATTAGCACAATTAAATACGCAACGTGTATTTGCACGCATTTTTGATAAATTTATGCGTAAAAATATTTTGTCCAATATTCCCATTTTGTCATATTTCGCCGCTACGCACGCTGGCATCGTTTCAATGTATCCCTACCATGGTCACGCACGGAGCGATAACACTTTCATTTAACAAACAATCACACACATATCTCTACTTCATTGGATCAAATCTATCTCCTCAAGAACTTCCTGTTTACTGTCAAACAACTACAATAGCAGAATTAAGATCTCCATTCAACAATACTTAATAGTTTCAACCATGTTCTAATATCCATTAATTAATATAGTACCGGCATGTAAGTAATGTTTATTTATTTGGTCATTTATTAATTTATTACAATCTAATAGACTATTTTATAACAATTTGTGGGTCTTACCTGGTCTGTTTAAACTTTTAAAACTATTTATACCTTTTTATTCAATTTACTCATTTTGAAATAAAACCACAGACGTGTAATATTGGCATAATTATTGTAATTTATAACATCTTATTTGTTTATCTTTATTAGACAACACCCTAATATGGGCTTTTATCATATCATCATTTATTTAACACTTTGTATTGAGACCTGAAGATGCTTTGCATATTGTAGAAAGCGAAACCGGTCGTCTGATAGTTAAATTAAATTGATTGTGAGTAAGTCTTATTTATTATTTTTTTACCTATTACTCTAATCGGTAACTTTCGGTCTTTATCTTTCAGTACATTGTGTTTCCATTCGATGAGGTGTTTACACATCCGATTCTAGTCGTTTGACATGGATTCGGCGACAATCGCCCATTAAAAGTAGACAGTCTTTCTATTTCCGTCGAATCGACTCACTCTGCCAAACGGCCAAGTCAACTTATGGTTTACATATTCAGTTTGCTTTTGATTTAGTAATCGACCTAAATGGTTCAATCCAGATCGACCTATGAAAACGCGCCTTTGTGACGATTAGACGATTAGAATGATAATAGCTCTGTTCCAACCAGGGTTCCCAGTGGATTTTTTTCCCTAGAATTTTTGCCAAAATTTACCTAGATTTCCCTAACAACTTAACAACAATATTTAGCCTAGAATGGACCCATATGGACCAGAGTATTTTATGCACTATGGAATGGACCACCTAAGTCTGACGTCAGAATGAGCGGGGTTTTTAAAAACCTTTCCAAACATTTCCAATTTGTGTGTATGGGTCACACAAGAAGTTGCTATTTTAATGTTGGAAATATTACTATTTTAATTGTTTGTAGAATTAATAAGGAATTTTGGTTATGAACATTGTATTGTGTATTGGTATTATTTGTTGTTCATGAATTTGTGAGGTAAAAATTCTTCTTAATCTTTTCTCCTTCGTAAGGATGTAGTGGCGTCATGTAATTTGTTTAACTATTTTTGTCCAATTATGTCTCTTCCGTGCGTGTTGTTTTGCTTTGGAGAATGAGTAACCAGTCATCTCCTTTATTTGGTCCGACCATCGTACTGGAGATCTTACTCTGGATCTTTCACCTACTACGTTTCCTTCAACTATCATTCGTTCCATGCCTTCTCTTCTTCCAGTTATATGTCCAAAATATCTTAGTATATTTTGGTTGATAGTTGTGATGAGTGATGAGTGATGATGATGATTTTTATGTTAAGTTCTGATAGAATTGAGATATTTGTACGATGAGCGGTCCATGGTACGCACAACATTCTATGGCAGACCCACATTTCAAATACCATTAAACACTTTGAATCGGCTTTTTTTATTGTCCAAGTTTCTAAAGCATGGGTGGCTATAGAAAATATCAATGCTCGAATAAGACGTAATTTTGTGTTTTTTGTAATATCAGTGTTCTTCCAAATTGTTGGGAGTTTAGTTGTTGCCGATCTGACCATTGTGATGCGATGACGGATCTCGTCTTCGCATCCTCCACTGTTAGTAATAATGGAGCCTAAGTAAATAAATTGCCAGACTACTTCGTAAACAGCCATTTTTCTTATCTCTGCTTAGTTGTTTCTGATTCTATCGATGATCATCACTTTGGTTTTCTGCATATTTATTTTCAAACCATATTTCTACTCACCGTGCCTAGCCTATTCATAATTTGTTCCAATTCTTCTGGTGATGACGCCAATGCAACCGTGTCATCAGCATAACGTAGGTTTGTGATTTTTCTTCCTGTTATCGTTGCTCCGCCTTGCCATTTCTCAAAAACTATACGCATAATATGTTCACTATATACATTAAAATAGAATAGGTGATCTCTTACATTAGCAGTATTATTTATATATAGGTTTTGTAATAAATATATTAGATGTTCTGAAGTAACCATTTCCCTAAGTATATGCCACATTTTATCCTATTTTCTGGTATCGAAGGCTTTGGAACAGTCAACAAAGCATAACTATGTTTCTACGTTAAACTCTCGAGATTTTTCGATAATTTGAGGAATATTAAGAATATTTTCTCTTGTTTCTCTACCTTTGACGAACCCGCATTATTCTTCGGGAATTTGTGGTAAGAGAATTGATTTTAGTCGTTTATTAATGATGGTTAGAAGTACTTTGCTCGCGTGTGATATCAATGCTACTGTGCGGTAATTACTGCAATCTGTCGGTGAACTTTTTTTATATATGGGAAAAACGTGAGTTTACCCCAGTCATTTGGCCACTTTCACTTCGGTATTTCAAATCTCATTGCAAATTCTAAGCATTACTTTCGTCCCTAATTCTCCCATTACTTTGAGTGTTTTAGCTATTATTCCATCTTCTCCTTCTAATTTTCTGAATTTTAGCTTTTTAATTGCCGCCTCAATTTATGATTTCAATGTTTGAGGTTCTTTTTCATAACTTTTTTTCTCTGTATTATTGTCTGGGTCATTGTTAGAAAATAGCATTTCGCAATATTGTTTCCATACCTCTGCGAGACCGTCTGGGTTTGTTATATTATTTTCACTGTTATCTTTGATGATTTGTTTGCGGTTTGAATTCTCTCGCTAGATACTTGATTTTGAGAAGAGTTCTCTAGATTCTTGGCGATCAGCATGTTCCTCTATTATAGTTGTACACATATGTTTTTAATATAATTATTTTTGTCCCTTCTGCACAAGTGTTTTATAGTTGTATTTGTGGTAAGACGGGGTAAGAATATCAAAGTATTAAGATATTTTAGTCCAGGTGAATCCCCGACTTAATTCGCCCTTTGTGAAATACCACCACTCGAGTCACCGAGGGAGACTCACATAAACAGTTAGAGAAAGAGAAACTAGAAACCAAAAATCGTCCGAGGCCAATATATACTTTAGCCCAAGTGGATCACCGACGTAATTCGCAGTTCGTTAATTTCACCACTCTAATCTCCGACGGCAAATCAAATAAACAGAATTCAGTGATTCCCCGAATAGTAGATACGATTTCCAAGTAGATGATATAGGTGCAATTTTAGAAAGTTTATTAAATACAACTGATTTTTTAAAATCGTCTTACAAATATTAAGAATTCCCCAGATTTTTCATAGAATTGAATAAAAATTCCTTGTTCCCTAAGCTGGGTCAAAATTCTCTATGTATAAGGGAAAATTCCCCAGGTCTAGTAACGTTGGTTCCAACTCGTCCAGAAACTGTACACCGTACGGTAATGCTTCTGTGCAATAGATAAAATGCGTTCCATCTGAAAATGGACCGTTGATCGTCCCGCCCCTTTGGCATTCTCAACTCAACTCAACTTGTGATTGTTTAATGTACGGTTTCGAAACCGTAATTTAGCAAAAATTCTCATGTTTCAATTCTTAGTTTAGTTGGTCCATTAGTCGTTTTATTTAGATTTTTAAGTGAGGTTAAGTGTTTCAGAATATTTTTTTTTATAGTATTTATTGTTAACATTACACACAAAATTTACAGTAGTAAAAATAAAACTTTTTTGTCTATTTAAAACATTACTTTTTTCTTCAATTCGATTATTTCTTACTTAAATTGTTTGTTTCTTATTTCAATTAAATCATTTATTTTCATATGTTGAATTTTTCTTCTTTCCAATCGTTCATTATAATAACTCACTATGTCATATCTGAAATAATGCCTCCATAAACATCAGATACATATACAATTTCACCCTTTTCAGATCATGCTATTAGTATTTTAACGGTATTGGTTCCATAATAATTTGTAGAATCTATTGCCTGTTATACAGGGTGTTTCAAAAAGGTATGTCACAAATTAAATCACGCATTCCGGGGACTAAAATAAATTGATTGCAACTAACTTACCTTAGTACAAAAGTGTACACAAAATAAATAACAGCCCTTTGAAGTTACAAAATAAAAATTGTTTTCTTGCATTATCTCCTAAACTATTTGATATTTTGTAATAAAAATGGACACGTTACTTTATTGTTCTGAAAGCATTTTTCATACAAGAGAAACAACAAAATCTAAGGCTACAGAAAAATTTTAAGGGAGGTGTGCAGCCCTAAATCCACCCAAACTTTTGAGTACGCTCAAACCAAATGAATTTTGTGGCATCATTAGTTTAATACATTATTTTTAAAATGTTTTGCCTCTTATCACTTTTTTCAAAAAACAGTTTTTATAAAGTTACGGCCTTTTCATTAACCTTTAAAAAATTACGTGCAACTAAATAAATGGCTTAAATAAATTAATAAGTACAAACAATGTCTATAACCTCTATAAATATAATATTAAAAGAAATGTTCAAAATTACCCCCATTTTCTTCAATACACCTTCGGTATCGTTTTAATGAGGAAAACCGAATGCGCTGAAAAATCATATCTTTCTGACGAAAAAATTACAGCTTCAATTATTCTAACCCTCAATTGTTGTTCGTCCTCTATTGATGCAGAATATACTTCCTTTTTTATTAACCCCCAAAAGCAAAAGTCCATGGGATAAGACCTGGACTTCGGGGTGGCCAAGAAATAGGTACGTCACAACCCCTTCTAATCCACCAACCAGGATACTGCCTGCAAAGGTATTCCCGTACTTCATTAATGTAATGCGGTGGAGCACCATCTTGTAGAAATCACATATTTTGCCTTATTGCAATATTCACTTTTGTTGGGAATATTCAGCTATTGTTGGAAAAAGAACTAGGCCTATTAGATTGTTATCCACAATTCCTGCCCAAACATTAACTTTAAAACTCCTTTGGTGATGAGTCGTTATTTTCGCGTGAGGATTTTGCGGCCCAAATGTGTTCGTTATGATGGTTTGTTATTCCATTTCTACTGAAGTTAGTCTCGTCGGTAAACAAAATATTTCTAATAAAATTACCATTTCGAGTGTTTTCCATTAACAACCAATCACAAAATCCAATCCTTTTAGTATAATCTTCAACCAATAACTCTTGAACCGTTGTTAAGTGATAGGGTTTAAGCAGCGGACCCTTCAAACGCCTCCAAATCCTTACGTGAGGAACAATTAGTTGAGCAGCTATTACCCCTGTAGCAACTTGCGGTTGGAATGTACCCTTTTTCCGAAAAACGACGATCAGTGGTCAGAAATAATCGTCTATTGGGTGTATTTCGATTGGGGTATTTTACTGCATAAGACCTCGCGGGTGCTGCACTATTTCCTTGACACTCACCTACGATATTCCAGATAGTTTATTGAAATCATAATTTAATCTGATCCAACTTACCCAAACTTAAATGCATATCTGCCATTTCCTGAAATGTGTAGCCATTGTAATATCAAAATTTTTAATATTAATCTTATTCACACAATAAATGATATTTATGATAGCTTCAAATTATTGACCATTATTGATGAAACTGTTTGTAATTATGGTATCCGTAAAAACTAATTGTAATTTTATGACCAACTAGGAAAAAACAAGTTTTTCGAAAAGTTTTAAAGAGGCAAAAAAGTTTTACAAATAATGTGTTAAACTAATGATGATACAAAATTCATTTAATTTGAACGTACTCAAAAGTTTAGGGGGATTTAGGGTTGCACACATTTAGGGTTTGTTGGTCGAATAGACTTTAATAAATATTTTTGTTCAAAATTGTCTCTATTTGATACATTTATTGTTTGAAACAATTTTATTCTACGGCCGATATACCGGTTCATGGTAAATAGATGTTTTCCATGTTTCCTCTATCATACCAGGGGGGTTTAAAAAAAAGCCGGGGGTAGGAGTGGCAAATTTTTTTGGATATTTTTTATGCTCCAAAATTGACATTCACAGCAGAATTACCTTGTTTGTATAATTTTTAGAGTTTAATGTCATTTTTATTTTTGGAGTAGGTAAACGTTTTAAATGAGAAAACAAAAGTTGCAATCTGTCGTGGATAAACACATTTTGTAAGTACTTACCTTTTTCAAAAGTTAGATAAAATGTATTTTCACACATAAAAAAATGAAATATTTAATCGTTTATTCATTCTGGTTGCGCCTATGTTATCACATTTATTCCAGTAGAAGACTGGACCGGTTTGATAAATGACTAAAATTTTTTGTGATGGTAAATGATAATGACGGAGCATTCTGTAATGTTCAAGGTTGGCGGCGGAACTTTAACGAGTCATCTATTCGATTTAAACAGTAATAATATGGTAGTTGTAATAAATACTTGCACTTTAACAGCTTTCAAGAAAAAATGTTGATATTTGATTAAGCGTTTGCTGGCTGTGTACTTTTTTATAATGGCGCGGGTATGATCTCCTAATTAGTAGTTTGTAAGATTTGTCTTCGTGCTTAGTCGGCCTTGGCCAGCTTTTCTAGTTCTAATTAAATCAACAAAAATGGAGCAAAACTAAACTATATATTAGTTTAAAATATAATTTTAATACTTATTAGTTTAAAATTATTTTCGTAAAAACAAACTTCATGATGTTCACTGTTCATCGTTCATTAAATGAAACATTCAAACGGCATACGCAATTGGATACAAAAATAAACGCAAAAATGATAATCATTGATAAATGGATAGATACTTTAAACAATATTAAAGCATTACACATAATGTGCATTATACCTACATAATATATATGCTGTTACGTTTTCTTAAAAATCGACATTCGGTCAACTTCTTTTAACATGACCAAATGGATCTTGTTGACATATGCTCTAATTAGCTCTACTCTGCTGCATCCGATATATTCTTTTAAGTTTTAAAACCAGGTTATTTCTAATATTGCAACATTTCGCCTATGTAAAATGATATCTTTGCGTAATGAGATGTACTTCTTTGCTCTTAGTACATGCCTTAAATAGAGAAATATTCATATTTTGATACTCTGATCATTCATGATATTTGTATCATTCTATCATACAATAATTTAAAGGTGGCCAATATCATTAAAAAATCTGAAACACCAAGTCACCCTTCCTCCGTCTCTTGATTTCTTTGGTTTTGTCTAAGTTTAATGTAAACTAGGTTCACAACTATTTTCAAGTAAATACCCTTTGAATTACAAAACTTTTGAGGATAAATTGGTTATTTGTTGATTTAGTGATGACTATGTTTTTGTATGACTGTCATTTGGTTTATATTCAATATGCACTTCTTGTCTTATATAATTGATTTCATTAATTTCATATTATGTCTACTGGTAAAAATGATTACTTTTACTTTTTCTGCAGAAAGGAGGTTCTCAGTAAGTGCCCTAACTCACTTATGTGAGTCCTAAAATTAGACCCATGTTTCACCTCAAAAGTTTGATACATTGGTTAAGGTTTTTGTACGTGTACAAACAACAAAATCATTAGGATATTGTAGAATAGTTGCTTTAGATTTAAGGAAGTGTGTATATTAGTGGTATCAATATTAAAAACCAATGATACAAGGGTAGATTCTTGCGGTGAACTTAAAATTTACCACAGGGATGTGCCCTTGCATGATTAGTTTTTAATATTTATACCACTAATATACACATTTCCTTGAATCTAATAAGATAGTATACTGGACATTACCGTTACATCCTCTCACTCCTACTTCTACGTTTATGTATAATTTGCATATGGCGTTAAAAACTTAAAGGGATTTGTAATATTATTACGTTTTTCCAATAAATAAACCAGTTCATATTGTCATACACACTTTTAACACCCAGAAAAATCAATCCATTGTACTCATTTTTTTCGGTTGGTTCATTCGGAGATTATGCTTGAACAAGAAAAACACAGGATACCTGCTTTTAAATGTTGTGTGGATACCACTATAGATACTCTTTCACAAGAGATCTAAAGATGAAGAACCATAAAAGAATGTAGCTCGAAGGACCATAAACGAAAAGCAGGTAATCTTCTAGGAATTTCTTGTTGAACGTCAAACCCTTGTGACATCCTGTCAAAATGGATTTACACACAGGATTTATCTGTAGATTTCTAATTCTGTTGTTTGTCTCCTGTGGTACGAAATTATACACTGTACTTTTCTTTACCAATTTATTAAGAAGACAAACACTATACACTCGAGATACATGAATTAATTTGTTCATGTATTCTGTGGAATGTGGAGATAGAGAGAGAACTAAAACTTTTTGTTTTAGACAAAGAAAAAAATGGTAAGAGCGATGTGTTTCAATGAGTTACTTTATCGAGACTGTGTGGGCGAGGAGACCGGAAGTGATTTTTGTGAGGAATGTCAAAAAGGAAAGGTCTGTGACAACTTTAGGTATTCGGATATTTGGCAAGTTTTTAGGGATAGCGGTAATTTAATTTAAAATAATACAAATTTATAAGTTTATAGTTAGTTTTTCAACAGAGACTGTTGCAAATTAAAAAAAGCAAATATCATCAAAGATATAAAGAGAGAGCTGCAATCTAAATTAGGAAAATGTATAGTCATAGTCAGCAAAAAAAATACGGTATAGAAACAAAATCAAAGAGAAATATTAAGAAAAACGAGAGGCCTACCTGAAGTACAGATTAGAAAAGCCTATAGAATAAAAAATAAAAAAGGAGCTGATACAAAAATAAAAAATAAATATTGGGAGCAGTTTACAAAATGAATGAAAAGCGACTTCTACTGCGTACAACAACAAATATAGCGATTTATAAGTAATCAAAGTAAAGAATCGGCACTGTTAAAAGAAAATAATAAACAATCAGTAAACTAATGTGGACGATGCTTAACGGCACTATTTAAAGAAAAGGAAAACAAAACAATAATAAACACAATAACTGAATGACTGAATTAAGACACGAAATATTAATGAAATGAGGAGGTTGAGATAAGTTTGCTTAAAACAGGAAGTCACTGGGACAAAACGTAATAACCAATGAGCTCCAGAGAAATAAGAAGAAAGTAGAATGCATTCTGTCTCCTCATGCCAACCGTTTTTTAAATTTTAAACATGACATTCTTAGTAGATTGTTGGTTAGGCCAAATTTGACTAACTGCCCCTGAAGATGCTGTGGGAGCGACAGTACTTAGTCAAAATTTAATAAATAAACTGTGTTCGATCTCTGCGTTTCATTTGATTAAAGTTCATTTAGTCGAGCATTCAACCTTATATCACTTTATTTTTTAATTCTAATTAAAACTTCCAAACCACTTGGTCCGTTAACACATAATCAGATATTTATGTTTATGGACTTCTAACTCAATAAGTTTTACATTTACCAGGTACCAACTGTTGTTTTTTGACATACAGGGCCTTCTATAATTGAGTTATGTTAATATTACATGAACATCATACTACAAAAGTTTTATTTTTATTCATTCAAGAACACTTTCATATTTTAAATATATTCATTCATACCCCTCCAACAACAATAAAATTTCAAGAACTTAACTTCCCACATGTGTATAGTTTCTATTTTCCAGGTACCAAATGATGTACAAACATAAAGGGCCTCATATTAAAATCTCTATTTCACCACACTACTGCACACATGTATAGTTGCCTAACTATAACCACATATTTTTCTTTTTTCACATCTCATCTTATATACAGAATTTTAAAACAACAACAATGATGGTTGATACTGTTATATTAATTTATTTTACTTTAACAATTTTAAATAACGTTGGCTTTTGTCTTAAGTAGACGCATACAGTTATATTGACTGCTCTGTTACAACGTCCATCCTAACTTGTCAACAGTGTCATTCCAATCAGTTGCTTCCAAACAGTTCTTGTAGACACACCGTCTCAGGTCTAGCAACTTCAACGTGGAGTCATATGTCGCCATGTTACCTTATCCAACGGTAATTTTTACATCATAACATATTATAAGAAATATTGTATACCAAATGTAACTAATTATTTGTTAACAGGTTTTTACCCATAAGTATATTTAGTGGCTACATTTATGTACTCCTAGTAAGTATTAACCACACTTTGTATTAACCTTAGTCAAAATTTCAACCTCATGTTCTTTTTAATTAAGAGGTTATATATTTTCTAGGACACTGATGATGGAATATGGATTCCGAAAACGTTTTGTATAATAAGCCCGTTGGGGTTTTTAAATATATATATACCTTTTATAAAGGTTTTTTAATAAAATTTTTTTAAGAAATTAATCATTCATCATAGCAGACAACTAGTTGAGAAGCCAACATTAAAAGAAACTGTATACGTCATAAAACATCTGAAAAATAACAAACCGCCGGGCACACATGGAATGGGAAAGTAGGAATCATATTTTCTATGTACAAGGGAGGAGATAAACGATTATGCGAAAATTATAGGGGCATATCAATATTAAATGTCGCCTACAAGGTATTGTCAGGAATTATATGTAGCCGCCTTGAATCATTCTCGATCAAAATAACTGGTGAGTACCAATGTGGTTTTAGACCAATGAGGTCAACTATCGGCCAAATATATATGTAAAGAGATGTACATAAAAAGTGCTTAATATAACATACCAATTCACCACTTGTATATTGATTTCAAACAGGCGTTTAATAATGTAAATAGATAAAAAATGTCCTAGTAACAACTGTTCGTGTAAGGAATACCGAAAAAGTTGGTTAAAATTATACAAATGACTTTGGAGGATTTGAAAGCTCAGAATAGATGGAGATATAACAGAGGCAAAAGCTACATATTTGAGACGGGAAGCCGCTGCATTTGGTATAAATATTAATGAAAAGAAAAGAAATCATATAGAATGCACGAAGTCGAATCGACATAAAATTTTAAAGGAAAATAACCGTACCTGAATATGCCTCCACCTTTTTCTATTCCTACCTATAAAAAAATAGGGTCAATAATAAATGACAGTAACAACATCAATTGCTTTTATGCATACAAAGACTTAATGAAAAGTAAGTTACTAAATCGTGAGTTTCACATATTTTAGCGTAAAATATTAAGAAAGATACCAACCCCTTGTAGGGATGGTTCGTGGAAAATAAAAACGAACTATGGGCTGGATGAATCAATGCAGAGCGCAGCTATCGTTAGATTTGTAAAGTTACAAAGACTATACTGGCTTGGCCATTTGGAAAGCATGCCAGATAATCGAGCTGTAAAAGTAATCAAGAGATGGACACTCCAACAAAATAGGATAACAGGAAGGCCACGTAAAAGGTGGATAGACGATGTATGAAAAGTTTTAAAACCCTGAACATTAGGCAAAGGCAAAGAAAAGTATCCGACAGGGCAGAATGGTAGAACGTTGTTAAGCAGGTCAAGACCCACAAAGAGTTAGAGGGCTATTAGAAGAAAAAAAAAATAAATAGGAGAATTAAGTATAATTTAAGAAAAAAATAAGTAGATATGAAACAAGAATGAGAAAGTATGGATGTGATAAAAGAAATAAGAAAGACCATTTATGCTGATAAACTATGATTAAAAAAAAAAACAGTTTTCAAATTAAGAAGTAATTTTTAACAAAAATCCACAGTGGAAGTCGAAATGATTAAGCTTCTAGGATAACCAAAAATGATATCGATTTGATACAGTCAAGAAGCAAATCTATCGATAAAGACGGTATAGTACTACATAGATTTGCTATAGCCAGTGATCATAGACTGCTCCGAGCAAATATAAGTATCAACGGTCCGTTTGAAAATGATAAATATCATGAGGTAAAATAAATAAATAAATAAATAAATATCATCATACATGGGAAAACTAGTTCAAGAAAAAAAAATATTCCCAACTGTTGCAGTGCACCTTTTTCATGTATTATTACAGTCGTGTCTCTTATTTCTTCTTTGTCATTTACCCCATATAAGTCAGTAAAGTAATTGATCCTGTCGTCCTAGGCATTTAATTTTATTCAACATATATTTGATACTTGATTGTGATTATGTTTCTGTCTTCGAACTAATAATAAAAGTGTAAACTTTCAATTGAATAAAAGTGAATTAAAACGTCCTTGTATCAAAGAACACTTGCTCTTATACCACTTTTCTCCACAAAACACGAACATTACATTAGAAAAATCAGTTTAATTTGTTTCCCATTAACTAGCTAACAAAGAAAAACAAAAATAAATAATACTCATAAAAAATTAATGGAAAGTTCATATCGTTTCCCAGGTAAATATTTCAGAGAGTGTTTCATCAATAAATAAGTCTAAAATTAGGGGAAGTAAGCTGAATTTCCGGTGGAAATTGATATCTTTAAGTAGGTTTTCAGTCAGTAAATATTAATCGTGAATGTGAATGATACAAAAGTTAAACAGATGTATTTAAGTTAAATTTATTTTCTTTCCTTTTTTATTATTTGACTCTAAATGAATTATGGATTCAACCAATAATTAGCGATAATTTATTTTAAAAAATAATTTTCATTTTTACGAATTTGCCTACTTTGTAAACGGATGTGTTTTATTTGAATATTAATAAAGCATTTTTTGTTAAGTTAGCGATTGGCGTATGTTGTTCTGTTTAGTGACAAGAAATATTAATAGGCCAGTAGTAAGTAATCTTTTGTCGAGCAAATATTGGTATAATCTTTATGAAATAAATATTTTTATTAAGTGTTGCGACTTTTGGCATCCAGAATCGAAATATGTCTAATTTATATTTCGTAACCTCTGATTTTATCTTAAAAATAAATATCAATCTACCTCTTTACTACTACCCCAAAACCCATCTCCCACCAACAGCAAAACTCAATGATCTAAGCAGCTGCTACTCTCTCAAAAGCTCCTTAACTTCTATTCCTTCACGTGATCAAGCTATCATAATGCCAACACTGTTATTTTCGATTATATTAAGGCAATCGAAACAACTTCTACACCGAAAAATGGTCATTTAGCATCATTCGTTGACCACGGTCGCATCTGTATATATCTATTTTTCTCTGAGTAAGTTGATAATCTCTTAAAAACCAGTCAAAGTATTACAATTAACTTTTAAGTTGCTCCTGTATGCAGACTTATCTCCCCGTCAAAACTAAATTTTAGTGTCTAATGTACCTTTAGTGTCTGTTTAATACCATTTTATGTTGTTGAAAAAGCTCTCTCCGTTCATGGATTAAATAACTTTACACCTCTCACTTATGTCAGATGCGGTTCATCTTAGAATGCATATGCTCACGTTATGAGGTTTCGAAGGGTAACCTATATAATTCCGAAAGACTTTTCCCTACAAACTCATTGTTCATGAAAATACCCTGCATAAAATATTTATATCGACAGACAAAATGAAATGCTTTCTTCTTATTCTACTAGAAATCTATTAATCATATCTCACACTTTCCTCATGCTGTTGTATCACAAACAATGTGCAAAATTTTACTAATGACTATTCTTACTAATTCCACATCATTTAATTTTGTTTTGCAAATATACTCACTGTAATGGGACTGCGATGGATTCTATCCGCTAATAGAAAGAAATTAGAAACAAAAACAAAATAAATTTTGAGGGGTATTATGGCATACTTACTGTTTTAGAGCCAGTATTAGTGCATCGATATTTGCTTCAAGCGATGTTTATTCGTCTTTCCTTTCTCTTACCACTAAGCATGAAGCTGTAGTAATAACTGCATGGTGTCCAACCAAACTTACTATATGTATTCTATATATTCCTCCAGATAATAAATTAAAAGAAAAAAAAATGGTTGATCTAATTTTAGAGCTTTTCTAACCATTCATACTCATGGGCAACTTTAATGCTGATAGAACTATGTGGGGATTTAGCCGTAAATTTGGAAGAGATAAAAGTGTTAAAAACGTTTCTGGTTCTTGTCTGTTAAATACGTCCTCATATGGATACTTTAACTTATCATCGAATAGCTTCTCCGCTATAGATCTTAGTATCTGCGGCCCTAAATAAGCAACTTTTCTTTCTTGGAAGCTTGCAATAATCTGTAAGATAGTGATCATTTTCTCATTACAAACTCTTCATACTCTAATTAATTATATCCTATCCGCAATTACTGAAATCTAAAATTTGCCAAAATATAAAAGCAGAAAAGCTATCTCCTCCGCTCCACTAATCTCAATCAACAACGTCCTTGTATCAGTAGTGAATGATTGTAAAATTTTGGGAACAATCTTTAGATTTGAATCTTTGTATCTTTGATTCTCGATCAAACTGAAAACATCAAATAAATTAAACCCAATAAAAAGTCTTTTAACACTTTTTTATGGTGCTGATGAAAATGTACTTCTTTAAATTCTTCAGAGCTTTGATACGACTTAGATTACGGCTGCTTTATTTACATGTACGCCTCTAAATCTGACTAAAGCTATAGCATTATATCCAAAATACTGCTCTTGGTCTATGCCTCGGGGCTTTTTGCTTCAGCCCGCAGGAAAGTCTTTATTGCGAAAGTAACGAGCCTTACTATCCCTTAGAAGATAACATCTGTTTCGATCATATGCTACCACTACATCAAGTAATCCTTTGATCCCTATCTACCATCTTACTACCTCTGTATCTGATTACTCCACTAGCAACCCTTATCACGCAATATAGAACTATTCACACAATTACTTGCTTATCTAATAAAGAAGACTGATCTAACTCTTACCCTGCCCATCCCTTTTTCAGTCACCCCTTTCAGGATCAAAAACCTTCATTTTTTAATACCTTCCTTACCATTTACAATAAATATGACATATTCTCTACTCTTATATGTCTAGTAATACTAGACAAAACACCTTTTGATTCAGATCTTTATACTGATGCTTCCAAAAATTCTGGCGGTGTAGGATGTGCAGTTGCTGCTTTAAACAATACAAGTTCCACTCAGTTAAATTCATTATGCAGCATTCTCACAAAAGAGCTGTTTATCATCCTCCAAGCCTTTAAATTAATTTATAATTTATTCAAAAATTATAAATTAATTTCCCTTTCCTTCATGTTCTCATTAAAATTAATAATTACTAATCATTTACTAGTTCATAGCATACTCGACAAATACCAATCTCTTCATTCTAAAAAAAAATCTCTTATCTGACCTTAGCAAAGACTTTAAAGCTTAAAGTTTGAAAAGTCAATCCTACAATCCTGATAAGCTAGTTAAAATAACCGTGTTACAGTCCTATTCAAAATTCAATCTTAACTTTTCTGCCAAGTCTTACTAACCTCATAACAAATCACGGATAATATGAAGACTACCAATTGGTCATACAAGAGTAACACATGACTACTTAATGTACACCGATGAACGTCCAACATGTCAACAGTGTAATTGTGCCCGTACCGTAAATAAGATATTAACGGACTGCCCACAGTACACCAGACATGCTCAGGAAAATAACTTCTTAACTATCCAAGTACACCAAAGTGTTATAGCTCCTCAAAGACATTAATCTTTTTAATAAAATTTAATACCTTTTTAATAGTACAATTTCTTAGAGTAAATCAAATGCACTTAAGTTATCAAGGCACCTAAGCTAAATAAAAAATCAATCCAGAGAAGTTTTCAGTTATTAAAGATTGGCCTACCAGAAAATAAAAAGAAAGTTAACTTGGACTCTATACATATTACCGAAATTCCTTTAAACAAATTGGGCTCATTGCTAAGCCTCTTTATCGAATAACTGAAAAGAACATTGAATTTGATGCTTTCGTCGATTCAATAAAAATGCTTATAACAGCATCTGTCCTATCGTATCCACGTGAAGATGGAAAATTTCTGTTGAATTGTAATGGATCTTGTTTGTGGCATGGCATTGGCGCCGTATTATTACCTGAACAGAAAGAGAAAGAAACAGTTATTGTATATTTTAATAAAACGACAGGAAAGCCTGAAAAGAATTACTGAGTTACCAGAAAAAACCTTCTGGGTATTTTAAAGGCCCTTAAAACATTTTTATACGTTTCTTTAAACTACAAATTTTATAATGCTTATTTTGTATAAGAACTGACCATAGCGCGTTGCAGTTACTAATGAATTTTAAAAGGTCAGAAAGACACGTTGCTCGGTGTATAGACAAACTTCTAGAGTATAAGTTTGACCTAGTACATCCAAAACGGCATCTTTATAACAATGCTGATATCCTTTATAGGCGACCCTGTTTGGAATGACAATACCGGTACCGTGAAAGACTTGAAGAAAAAGAAAATGTTACCGAAGTAGTAAGTCTCCAGATGACCACAGTTAAACGGCAAGAATTTATTGATCAGACTTCCCTAGAAAATGTCAAAAAGACATGGCCAACTGGGCTTAATGGAAATTTATGTATCTTTTTAATTGTCGATTATATCAGAAGTAGGAAAGTTTTGATAATGTAGGTATAGGTTAACACTTGGCACTGCTAAAATCACCACAAATTAAATGTGTGTTGCAAACTTCATAGCATCCTTTATGGAGGAAATTTTGTATTCAAAAAAACACTTGCCATAATTCCAGACTTATTTTACAGGATCAATTATTGTCGCTAAGACGTAGAAGATTGCTGTCAGAAATGCTATTTATGTAATGGTAGAAACGGTCATAGAACAAGAAGTTGTGGTAAAATGGCACAATATCTTTCCGGAGAACCTTTTGAATGACTTACAGTAGATATTCTCAGTCCACTTCCGATAAAAAAGAGGAAAAAAGTACTATATGGCCATAAACAATTAATTTTTAAAATGGTCTCAAATTGCATCCTTTCTAATCAGTAAGCAAAAGGATTCATAAAACAAGTCGTAGCAAGGTATGTAGTTCCTTTAGAGTTTTATTCTGATCAAGAACGAAATTTTGAAATAGAATTAGGTATTAAAAAAACGTACTACACCTCTCCATCCTCAATCAGATGGAATGGTTGAAAGACATAATATAACTGTTTGTCAATGTTTGTAACTAATAATTATAAAGTTTGAGATACTTTAGTTCCTATATTTCTGATAGCCTCATCGATAATGATCACCGAAAGACAAATGAAACTTCCTTAAAATCTTATTTTTGGAAAATTACCTCCCTGCGAAGAACAACGTTCATTCGTGATGTACGTCAAAAATTCAAACGAAAAATTAAAAAAAGTCTACGAATTTGCTCGTAAAAGTTTGAATCTTTAATACGATGAAGCTAAGGCCAGGCTTGACATAGGTATGCTAACGGGACAACTCTCATAAGAGGTAACCCAGTATGGTTATACAGTCCCAAACGTAAGAAGGGACTTTGTCTTAAACTTCAAAAAAACTGGGAAAGCTCGTACACCGTCCTGCAGAAAATGACAAATCTAATGCGTTTTTGACTAGAGAAAAAATCAACAAAGTCAAGATAATTCATATCGAGAGATTTACATCTTCTTAACATCGAACTGATCCAACCAGTGACAAAAAGTTCTTTACAAATATATATATATATATATATATATATATATATATATATATATATATATATATATTATATATATATATATATGGTCAGCGGTTTTTGTCTTTTCTTCCAATTTTTGTAATTTTTATTTGATTCTTATAGAGATATCCAGTGTCGTAAAATAATTAAAACTTACGGAACAGAAACAACTTTAATATATCACAGTTGCAAAAACAACTGCTCAGGTAAGCTGGAGACTTCTTTTAATGTGAAAAAGATGAAGAATGGGATGGGAATAATTCCTACCTGTCACTATTAATACCTCAAATAAACACAATGTGACAGATTTCTTTCATTCCAAATAGGTGAATAATTACGAATATTGTTGTTATTTATTTATTTAAATTTAACGCCTAATTTATAATTAACGATACACCGTTAGAAAGAGTGGAAAAAATGTGCTATTTGGGCCGCAATATTAAAACTCGTATTGAAAAAGCCAGAAGCTCTTTCAACAGCCTTGGAAGGATTCTCTGCAACTTATCTTTAGGTGTCAATATACGCATAAGAATTTTTAGATGTTACATCTTTAGTGTCCTCCTCTATAGAGTATAAAGCTGGAGCCTTACAGAAGATGCAATAAAACGATTGGAGGCATTTGAAATGTGGTGCTACCGACGAATGTTGAGGGTCTCATATATGTACCATACACCACACAAGTAACATAACTATTCTCCAAAGGCTAAGAGGAGACAAAGAAATTATTAACACCATAAAAAACAGAAAATAGGCTTACGTCGGTCACATCATGCGTAATAATAAATACCGACTTCTACAGTTGATTCTACAGGGCAAGATTGAGGGTAAGAGAAGCTCTGAACGTAGACGTATATCCTGGCTGCCAATCTTAGAACATGGTTTGGTCTTACGTCCACTGATCTATTTTGAGCTGCTGTGAATAGAATAAGATGGGTCAATTAGGTTGCCAACATCTCTAGAAGATAGGCACATTTAGAAGAAGAATATCCAAGTATGACTGCAAACACTAGATCCATTTACCAAAAAATTTTGTTTCAAATTGATGCTCTTTTATTTTGTCAATTAGCTGCATTTGAATATTTTTTTGTTTAAATATTGTTTGATTTATTAAGCGTATGGCTACATCATAGTTAACAAATATGTTCAATTGACCCTCGAGTTGCAATTAGAATTCAGACGGATTGGCACTGTAGAATCTGTCTAATCAGGCATTTCTCCACTAGAGGTTTAACCGTTTATCTTGCAGCACCGCAATCCAAATTTCGACAGGATATTTTTCACCATCTAAAAGGTGGCTGGAGCACCTGACAGTTTGTTTGTATTCTGTTCAGTGTTCGGGAAAAATTCGGGAAAAAAGTAGGTGCATTTTTCTCCCATTCTTGTCACCAACAGTCGGTTATCTTCAAGTTCCTCTCAATTTAGAGTCTTGCAGGATCTAGAGGATTATTTTTTGAGCAAACATTACTTATGTCTCTGCCAATGATGGCTACTTGGGTGTAAAACACAGAATTGGTTTTAACTTTCTATATTCCCTGGCAAGGGCATTTTCTCGGAGGACGTGTAAGGGGCTATGTAACCCAGTAATGATAGCCAGTTAGTTGACGTGGCCTTGACTGTGCCTGATATAATAAGCAAAGCAAGGTTAAGTTAGGCGTCAACATGTTTGACGTGCGGGCTGTCAAACCATATTGATACACTCTGCAACAGGATATACAAGTTCCAGTGATGTCGATCAAAGCGTAGTCGCTGAGGCTAAACATAACTTTTGCAGAATATTTTTTGTGTTCTGAGTTTTAAGTCTACATATCTAGGTACTATGGGTGTTTAGTGTGGCTGAGGAGTCTGTCTTCCAAGTGGATTTTTAATTGGTAGTTGACCAGTCTGTTATCTAAATGAAAGCACAATACTTCTGTCCTGGCAGCATTGGCGTGCAATCTTCAGGGACGGAAAGATTCTCTAAGGATAACCAAGTCCATTGTTAATATTTGGTCAGTAGTCTCCAATATTTATGGGTCGTAGCCAACGCTCAGCCATGTGCATATCTAATATTCTTTAATGTGATTATCCTTGTGGAAAGCCATTCAGTTTCATTGGGGTACTAGTCTTAACTCCCATAATGACTTGGAAATATCTGTTTCATAGCGTAGCATTAATGATATCAGTAATCTTTTTATATGGAAATTTACGGATCGTAGCAAAAAAATAATTAATAAATTTACTTGACAGTTGAAACTGATATCTAGCGAACCAAGTGTATTTAGTCTTGTTACTGCTGGTTTAAATATTACTGCCAATATTTACTTTTGCAAAAATTCAGAAAAAAATATTATTTTTTTAAACATTGTTTAACATATACAGTGTACAGTTAAACATATGTATTAGACATAACAAGAAGATGAAATACACTTTTCTACTTTAAAAATACTCTAATCTTTTCATTTTACAATTCGATTCTAGTCATTTTTATTTTATTATTACCAAAACAATTTTAAAAGCTATCATGTGTAACTCACCTTGAATTTTTTTGAACTTGAATTTCTGGTTTCCATCCATTTTTTCCTCCTCCCGAAAGACTGTAAGTCTTCTTTTTTTTCTTTTTAATACACAAAACACTCGTCGACAACATTTTGCTTATTCTACACATAAACCAGCGACACACACGAAGTAACAACGTGAACACTGTTTATTAGTTAAGCGTCAGTTGTCAATGTGACTAAACAACCGTTCAGATAATAAAGTGGCGTCTCTCGATGAAAAAGAAGAAGAAAATGACCGTGGCATCCCTAATGACTCTGATTTTAATTGCGACTTCAATTAAAATCGAGTAATACCGATCGAACGCCGCACCATCTGAAAAAAAAGAAAATGTTATTAGTGATACATGTTGGTGGCCTCGTTTTATTAAGGTGATTTAGTACGAACACGCACTTAGCATTTTTTGCTAAAATACATTGCTTCTATACGTAATTTTTCGAGAAGTTAGATGAAGCATTTATTTAAGCTATGCATTAGTATATAGAAATAGATATACCGTTCGCATTGCTTGGGAATATTTTGACAGATTCATTGTCGGAAAAAACATAAACTTTTCTAAATTTCCCTTGTTACTATTATGAGCTCAAACTTAGTGCTGCAGACTTCGTTCATCGAAAAACGAGGCATAATAATGAATAATGAGAGTATATATTATTTCATTTTCATTAAAACTTTACATTTGTACATACTAATCTATAAACAACTATAATAGTTCAAAAATAAACTTTTGTTTTTAGTGATGTAGTTTTATATAATTAATACACTACATATGAATAGTTTTCTGTTTTAATATTGGTTATTAGCATATATGCTTGATTATATTATGCTTTTCAACCACTGGCAGTCGGTCAAAATTATCAAATCAAAAATAAATCATTAAATTTACTAGATAGTTGGGACTAGGATCAGCGAATAGCGTATACTTACTAAAGATCGGCATCTCTAAGCTTAAAAAGTTTGATTGATAAAAGAACTGAAACTTAATGCCCATGCACAGCGAAGAGAGTTCGTTGAATCTATTATTCGTCATCAACATTTTCTTCTTGATGGCCTTATTAAACGTCAAAATTTCTGAATTTGGTCTTATAAGAACCCGCATATGACTGTCGAAAAAAACATGCATCCACACTGTTTCATTATTTGTTGTAGATTTTGAGCTAAAGGCATTATTTGAGCTTAATTCTTTAAAGATTAGGCTGGTCAAGCACTGACTCTTATTTGTACTCGATATCGCAAGATAATCAGATAAGCCTTGTTGACAAAATTGAATGATAATAATGTGGATGACATGTGGTTTCAACAAGACGATATCACATGCTATACAGACCGTGAGACAATTAAATTACTGCATGAGACATTTTCTGGACGTGAAATCACTCGTATCGATAATCAGAATTAGATCACTCCTAGATTGTGTAATTTAACATTATTATTATTTTTTTCCCATAAATTCTAAACTCTAAACATTCTAAACTCTATGGTCTAAAGATATTAGACAAGAAACAAAATTGACAATCTATCGAACCTTGATAGAGCCTATTATGACTTATGGGGCAGAAGTTTGGGAATATAGGAAAAAGAATAGAAGTAGTAGAAATGGATTTTTTTAAGGAAAGCGTGGGTTGTATCCAAAAAAGAACATATTAGAAATGAAGATATTAGAAGGAGGACAAATACAGTATATTCCAGTAAAGATAGGATTGAAACGAAACAACTTGTGCGGTATGCTCACGTGAAGCGAATAAATGAAAATATATGGCAAAAGAAAGCTTTAAATTACATACTACAACAAAGAAGAAGAAGGAAAAGCCCTTCCGTTGCCTTGGAAGAAAATGTACGACACCCAATGAGAGACAGAGCCATCAAAGAAGACGAATGGATGGATAGAGAACGATGACGGTCGAAATGCGAGAGACGGCAGCGGCTGTAGGAACCTCGCTTATAATCATTTCTAATGATTCTTCTGCTATTAGAAATATATTAGAAAATATACTAGAAATGATACGTAGAAAATATCCAATACCACAGGATACACTAAACATGACGAGGCACTGCTTAAATAATACCTATTTTATCTACAACGACCAGAGGTAGAAGCAAGTCAAAGCAGCACCGATGGGTTCACCACTGTCACCAGTAACAGCCAACCTTTTTTATGCAAGATATGAAATCAAAAGTAATACAAACAGCAGAGCATAAACCCAAACTGTGGCTTATGTATATTGACTACACATTTATTTTCTGGACGCATGGAAAAGAGAAACTTAATGAATTCCTTTAACACATTAATAATATCTATCCAAAAATACAGTTTACCATAAAACGGGAGAATAACCAGCAACTTTTATTCCTAGATGTGTTAGTTATCAAAAAATAAGACAAAAGTATAGGTCATACAGTATACCGAAAACCCACCCATTGCAACAGGTACTTACACGCAGACTTACACCATCATCCTGCACAATTAAATTCGGTAATAAAAACCTTAATAACAAGATCTGAGAAACTGGCAGATGAGGAGTATACGAACGAAGAGATGGTTAAAGTCAAAACAGCTCTAAGAAAATGGGGTTCTCCATGTATACGATTAAAAAGGCACAGAAATCTCGAAACAAAAGCAAAGACACAGAAAAAGAAGGAAAACCAGTCGGGAAAACTATCCTGCCCTATATAAAGGGTACGACAGACAAAATCAGCAGAGAGCTAAGGAAAAACAAAATAAAAACTATTTTTAACACCCACAGAAAAATCGCAACCATATTACCATCGTCAAAAACAAAAGTTGCATTGGAAAATCAAGGTGTTTACAGAATCCCGTGTGAGGACTGTGATAAATTTTGCGACAATTTAAAGGATACAAGTTAGACGCGAAGAACATCGAAACGCCATCGCCATCGAAAGAAAAGAGAAGACTTCATCCCTAGCACAACATGCCATAAACACAGGACATAAAATAGGCTTATTGGAACAACAATGCTAGCCAACATCAAAAATATGGCCAAACGTGTAATCAGAAAATCCATAGAGATCGAAAAGCATTAACAAAATTTAAATACCAGAGATGATGTCCAAAGACTCCCAAATACGTGAAAACCAATTCTACAGAAAAACGTTAAAATTAAAGTAGCGAAGAATACCCCACCCACTCTGCGCACAGGACCAATCACAAGAAGCGTTAAAAGGTATAGGATACACAGGATTTACTAAACTGGGCGAGACTTAAACAACATTTCATCTACAAAGACCAGAGGTACAAACGGATACGCACCCTTTTGTCAAAATTTTCCTAACTATTTTGCATAAATGTGGCTGAATTTCGTTGATGCAACGTTGAATTTCCTCCTTTAATGCACATGTGGTTGTAAGCTTCCCGACAAAGGCATTTGACTTCAAATATTCAAATGTCAAGCAGTGACAGAGTAACTGTCACTGCTTGACTAGCCTAATTTTTAAAGAATTAGGGTCCAATGATGCCTTTAGCCCAAAATCTGCAACAACTAGTGACACAGTGCGGATGCATGTTTTTTGCGACAGTCATATGTGGGTTTTAATAGCCTCAAATTTAGAAATTTTGACGATTTATAAAGCCATCAAGGAGAAAATGTTGATGATCAATAATAGATTCAACGAACTCTCTCGCTGTGAATGGGCATTAAATTTCAGTTCTTTTATCAATTAAACTTTGTTAGCTTAAAGATGCAGATCTTAAGTGAGTATACGCTGTCTACGCTATTGTTGTCCACGACGCCAAATTGGTTTTCCTAGACTTTAACCAACACTCTTCTGCATTACTTCGATATTCTTTTTTTTCTTTTCTCCTCTTTTTTCTTTTTTCTTCTTCATAGTTTTTTTTTACTATAAAATCAATTATTTTTTAAATAAGCACATTGAATCGATTAAACTTTATCTGTTTATATAAAACAGATTATATAAACAATATAAAAGTAATTTATAAAGCGGTAACAATTTATTTTGCCTAGGTGATGATTAGTGATTTCAACGATTGCCAAAAAAGGGACCAACTTTATTTCGAGCGTAACTTGCTTAGTTTTGGTGTTAAAATCGTAAAAGGACAAAATTTTTTTTAAATACTCCTAAAAAGTGTTGATTGGTTTTCCTCGATAAGTGCTTAATTTTTTGCTTATTTCACTTTAAAATATTCGATTTATATTTAAAAAAATAAAATCTACTATTGATAATCTACAAACTACTTCTACTGGGTCTACTGGGTAAAGGTACACCATTTTTTTGTGTTCTATTAGCAACCCTGAGATGGGATGGCTCTCACCCCACAAGTAAAAGCAACCCTGGGTTCAAGTCCAAAAGTGAAGTAGAGGGTGAGATGAGGCTAAATCCAAATTTTCAAGTAAACAGGTTACTCAAAATTTACTTTACCTAAAAAAATTTTACTTCAAAACGGTCATTTACTGGAGTAGTTAGCTAATAAAAAAATACTATTATTTAAAGTACCACAAATTACTAATTTTAACACAATTAACTAAGTATCTAGTAGTGCTTGGTAACTTCCAGTCAGTGATTAAACCTAATAAAATTGAAATCAAAAGTGCTACCAAAAATAATTAAAAATCTAAAGGTTGTTTTCCACACATGGAACCATAGACATATAACACAGGATAGTGTGACAGATTGAGTAGATACGTGATGTTTTCTGCCCAGTTTGTTATAACTATTTTTAGGTTAAGCGGTAAACAAATCGAAAACCACGATGAAGTTAGTTTCCACGATGAAGTTTCCAGTAATGAAACTGTACAAATTAATGGTACTACTGAACATAATAACATTGTAACACGTTTTGTAGAACTGTGAAAAGACCTTCCAGGCTTTGGGATTATCCTTGTTAAAAGGAGTAAAGGGAGAGATATCACAAGTAACCATGCGAAGTGACCTTTAATAAGAAGGCTGAAAACAGTGTATCTCTCAGTGTCAACAGACATATCCACCTTCTTGATGAACTACTTGACATGAGACTAGCAACAATGTAACCTAACATCTTAAAGGTATCACATTTGTTATATGCATAGACCTAATTGATAGTTGCATTGCCCTACTGCTACAGAGAAAACTGACACAGAGCAGTCCCTGCATCTCTGTCTAATGGGCCGGGTTTGTTGACTACGTAACCTTATAATTGGTCATTTAGGTCACGTGGTCGTGACCTAAGTTAATACTTCTTTAAAATTTTATTGGCCTCTAGCGGAAATTGTGGTGTCTAGTTGTTATTTTGAATCCTGTAAAAATTTGTAATTTGACATTTGGTCAGCCGTCCTATTTAGTCCATTCCTGTTTTAGCCACATTTGTACAATTGTACAACCGTTACGTAATTTGTATTTTGAGAACGAGTTCCAACGCTAAAAATATAAAATAAAAGTAAAAATAAAACGTCAAATATAAAATATTTTTAATTATAATTGTGATTTATTCTCAAAAAATATAATAGTTATGTAGAAATGCTATAAGATAACAATCTTAATATTCGTGATTTCAGTAATTTGACGTCTGATTCAATTATTCTTAATTGTCTCATAATTACAATTAAAATTAGCTAGAAATAGAGTAAACCTTTTTTAAATCATACATTTTGTACTCTATTTGCAGAATAACTCGGAAGGAAGATAAATGCGTCAGAGCGTTAGGTGGTATTTAAAATTTTTATAAATAAAAAGATACTGACATTTCTGAAGATTGGAAGATTAAATAAATTATCCCATTTATCTTTTTAGTTATATAGATGTACTCGAAATTTTTCGAAAGAAAAACATAATATATGATTGATAATTTATAAATACTTTAAATCAAAATGTAACACATATTGACCTTTGGCTCTTAAGTTATGTGTATTATTTTGCACTTTTACGTAGATTCTAGAATAATTTTTTGGTTATGAGTATATTGATAAACAAAAATGATACTATGCAACTATTTTTAAAAATCTATTTAAAAAGAATAAATTATGATTGTCCTTGTTATTCACTTTGACTATTTGTTATCTTGTATACCTTTAAAATACCTGGATCAATGTTTGAACACTGAAAAAATGTAATATTTTGGACATGATTTTTTTAGCTTATGTTAAAATTCGAATTGCTATAAAAATTTTAATATATTTTTAAAAATGTAAAATTTATGTAAATAGCTGCTATTTTTAAGACTTGCTAATTTAAATTTTATCAATTATTGATTTAAATAATTGAATGACGTGGTATTAAAATTCTATAAACCTCTGTCCCTTCTTATATCTCTATAAACTCCTTTAAATGTGGTTAAAAATATTTAGTAGTATATAAGGAATTGTAATTGTTTATTAAAAAAAGCTAAAATGGCTAGCTCATTTTATTATTTTTAACCTATATTTTTGGAATGTGAATTAGTAAATGAAAATTTAGAATATCCTTTTCCCCAAAATAGCATTTGAAAAATGTATATTGAATATATTGTTTTAATAATTTTATTAATTACCTATGGATTTTTTTAATAACTTTGTAATTAATCAATATTTTGCAATGCCGTTTTCGTATTAATGTTTTTGATTATTTTGACTTTTATTAAAACAAAACAAATTAGCGTGAAGCTCCAAATTATATTATTTGTACTTTTAAAATTTAAAAAATAGTTTTAAAATTGAACGAAGTAATTCTATTATGTATTCATTATTTATACTTAAACAAATTATATTAAATTAAAATAAGTCAATAAATGATTACGTTTGTTCTTAACGCCACCTGCTAACGTAGTAACAAATCATTGATTACTTCAGACAGGCTTGGTAAATTCAGACGAAATATTAAATTGTTAATAAAATATGAATACATATCATTTGATAGTAAATTTATTTAGTAACAATAATAATTGTATTTATATGAAATTAATATTATATATTAACACGAGAAGTGTAATATAGTCTATTCGCTTAGCTAGGGCATATTTTGACAGACTCATTGTTGGAAACCTACAACACAACAATTCCTACTTCTCAGTGTTAATAGCTCAAGTATACTACTATTGCAGATTTCTTTCTTTGAAAAAAAAAGAATTATTCTAAATAGTGGAAGTGTATACTAAACCCATCAAATTTTGTTGTGTTACATTGTTACAATTTAAAATATTGTAGTAAATATTTGTATTATTCGCGTTGTTTATTTAATTTAATATAGTTTTATTTTTTTATTATCTTTGTTTAATTCTTTTGTTAGTTCTATTCAGTTAATTAGTTAGTTATATTTTAAATTTTATTATTATGGATAGTCAAAGTTTTCCATTTGTTCCATCAGCTAATGCGTTGGTAAGTTTTTCTTAATAAATATGATAAAATGTTTTTTAAAAGTTAATATTTTTAGATTAGTTGTTTCTAATTTAATATAAACTTGTTTATACTTGGAGGTTTTTGTTTTTTGTTTGTGTTTATATGACTGCAGACTGCGACCAGGGCACTGAATTCATTCACCATATGTGGAAGATTTTAACATCCTCAAATGCTAATGAGCAAAAATTACTATTGAACCACGAATTTGCCTAGTCAAATTACTAATATTTGCTTTTAGCATATGCAAGTACACTTATTTTGTAAGATAATAAAACAACAGTTTATTTTTATGCTATCCAATGAACTGTTAATCTTTAATCATTGATTCATCCTAGTCACAACATAAGGAACTTGCTGTGTCTTATTTAACCTCACTTTGACTTTTTAATTTTGTAGAATTTATTCCCACTTTTTTTATTTTGTACAATAAATAATTTTATTATTTGTTATCAATACATTATACGGTGTAAATAAATAAATATTGATTGTCGGCAAAGTTCTGTTTATTTACTTTTGTTTACATTAATATTGACTAAGAGCACGTATGCTTGTTTGTATAGTAATTTCCAGCCACTTCGAGTCTGTCAAAAAGTAACTAACTTCGCAAAAAAATAATTACTAAAATCACTAGACAGTTCGGACTGGGAATAGCGAACCGGGGAACCAGGTATATAAATAAAGATCTTTATTTATACGTCCATGGCTGTAGCTAACTTCATCGGCAGTAATCGGCACTTTCTCAGCTCCGATCATCTGTCAAAGCGCCCCCTACAGTTCGTTGACATCGCCGACTGACGCCAACCATGATACTATGAATAACAAGATAGGATCTTCCCATAGCTCAAAATCGGTCGGGTTCGCGCATGCCGTCATTGGAGACTAAAACTTGAATTCTTGTTAAAGTTAAATGAGATTTGTATGCATTCTGTGATGAAATTACTAGACGAAAATAAGTTAAGAGGTTTAATAATTACAATAATCGTACACATAAGGATATCTCCAAACTATTTATTAAAGATTATTTATTGATATATAAAAAAACTGACATTTCGAACGTGCAAGTCTCCAATGACGTCACAAAAACATGCGCAATATCTTATCTTATAGTCATAGTATCATGACGCCAACATAATCTAATACAGTTCTGCCCATGATATAAGGAAACAAGGTATGCTCACTAGGTGGACTCGTTTTTGCACATTTCTGCGCCGACCAAAATCCACCATCTTTTCAATATGTCACATGCGTGTAGGGATGGTGATCTGATCCCGTACCAGTTACTGTGGAACATGTATTTTATTTATACTTGTGGAACTGATCCCTAACACCAATATATTATAATAAACGAGTACGGGTTTCATTGCATTTGTCCTTAATTTTTATCGTGTATTTCTCAACGTTTACAAAGCTTTAGATAAATATCAACAGATGACAATTGGCGTGAAGTAGACAAAACTATCGCCATTTTTTTATGAACTTTTTATACAATCTCTGAATAACAGTAATTTAAGTATTTGAAGTTAAACAGTCATTTAAATAACTATAAAGAAATCTAACAAAATACAAATAATGTTGTCGTTATGTTTAGATATCTATAAAACGAATGATAACAAACTGATTTCCAAACCAGTATTTTTTAACAGGAATATTTGTTTACGCGTATCAGTTTGACCTGATCCACAAAAATACTTGGATCAACCACCTCTACATGCTTGACGTCTGCTTTGTTTTGCATTTTTTAACCTTACTTTGCAATGTATTGGAATTTAAAAGTAAATTTGTTTCGATTTTTTTTTTAATTATTTTAGCAAAAGTCTGTTCAGATCATTTTAAATCTGAATTAATTGGATTAATGTAGAATATTAATTTTATTTTATTTAATTTAGCTACGATATTTTTTATCAAATTTGTACATATTTGAATTGCCGCCTTCAAAATGGAGGATTTTGGTCGTAAACGCGATTGGCTGTTCAAAATAGATGCGCGTGAGCATACCATGTTTCCTTATATCATGGTTCTGCCCTCTTATTGTCTATTCGCTTAGCTAGGGCATATTTTGACAGACTCATTGTAGGAAACCTACAACACAACAATTCCTACTTCTCAGTATTAATAGCTCAAGTATACTACTATTGCAGACTTCTTTCTTTGAAAAAAAGAAGAATTATTCTAAATAGTGGAAGTGTATACTAAACCCATCAAATTTTCCCTGTATATTTAAAATATAAATATTTGAATTGTTACAATTTAAAATATTGTAGTAAATATTTGTATTATTCGCGTTGTTTATTTAATTTAATATAGTTTGATTGTTTTATTATATCTTTGTTTAATTCTTTTGTTAGTTCTATTCAGTCAATTAGTTAGTTATATTTTAAATTTTATTATTATGGATAGTCAAAGTTTTCCATTTGTTCCATCAGCTAATGCGTTGGTAAGTTTTTCTTAATAAATATGATAAAATGTTTTTTAAAAGTTAATATTTTTAGATTAGTTGTTTCTAATTTAATATAAACTTGTTTATACCTACATGGAGGTTTTGTTGTTTGTTTGGGTTTGTATGACTGCAGACTGCGGCCAGGACACTGAATTCATTCACCATATGTGGAAGATTTTAACATCCTCAAATATGCTAATGAGCAAAAATTACTATTGAACCACGAATTTGCCTAGTCAAATTACTAATATTTGCTTTTAGCATATGGAAGTACACTTATTTTATAAGATAATAAAACAACAGTTTATGTTAATGTTATCCAATGAACTGTTAATCTTTAATCATTGATTCTATCCTAGTCACAACATAAGGAACTTGCTGTGTCTTATTTAACCTCACTTTGACTTTTAAATTTTGTAGAATTTATTCCCCCTTTTTTTAATTTTGTACAATAAATAATTTTATTATTTGTTATCAATACATTATACGGTGTAACTAAATAAATATTGATTGTCGGCAAAGTTCTATTTTATTTACTTTTGTTTATATTAATATTGACTAAGAGCACGTATGCTTGGTTGTATAGTAATTTCCAGCCACTTCGAGTCTGTCAAAAAGTAACTAACTTCGCAAAAAAATAATTACTAAAATCACTAGACAGCTCGGACTGGGAATAGCGAACCGGGTATAAAAATTTAAACTGATGTTATTGTATTAAGACACTATATTGTATTAAGAGCTACTCTTTTAATTTTTTACTTTGCATTTAATGTCTGTATTGGTTTGTTATTTTTTACGTATGTGTTATTTTAAACCTGCTTAGACTAAATAATATAATGACTAGAAACGACTTGGTCCAGAGTTGTGCTGAGTCCATCTCAGCATTTTTTATTTTATATAGGAGCTTTGCTTAAAAATAGCTTTTAGGACAATTTTAAATAGATTTTTACTTTTATTTATTAATACTAACATTTAAAACTGCGTAAATAGATCAATCAAATCCTGATTTAAAAATGGTATTTAAAGGTAACAAATGGAACAAAAGGAACAAACACCATATGTAATGGGTGGTCACTTTAGAAACATTCATTTTTAATATTAAAAGAAAGTAAAAAATTACACAATTGTTATGTAGTTTTTAGAGAATATTTAATCAAACCAATTTATACAGATAATTCAATGTTGTTATTAATTTTTTGACATTTATGACTTTTAAATTTTGACAATCGTTAAGAATCGAATCTATTATTCTTTTAGTTTTTTACTTCTCATTTAATGTCTGCATAATGTTATTTTTCATGCAGTTTTTAATTCAAACTTACTTTGAATAAATATTTGACGACTAGAGACGAATTATTCAACACTAGCGAATCGATATGAAGAACCGATATTTTGTAACGCTACCCGTGACGTATTCTCCTCGTGGCGCTTGTTCTGTGACGCTCGTTTTGGCATTTTACTATAGAGAAAAAAGTAATACAACGCCAGTATAGAAGCTTCGCTTTAAAAACAGTGTATACTTGGTTCGCTATTCTCAGTCTAGTGAATTTAGTAATTATTTTGTTGCGAAGTTAGTTACTTTTGACAGACAAAAAGTAACTGGAAATTACTATACAACCAAGCACACATACTTATAGCCGATATTAATAGTAAACAAACTAAATAGTAAATAAAATAGAACTTTGCGGATTACCGACAATCAATATTTATTTATCTGCACCATATAATAAATAGTTATGTTAAATTATAACAACTAAATTATATTTTTTAAATATATACTACCCAAAATTTGATGGGTTTAGTATACACTTCCACTATTTAGAATAATTCTTCTTTTTTTCAAAGAAAAAAGTCTGCAATAGTAGTATACTTGAGCTATTAATAGTGAGAAGTAGGAATTGTTGTGTTGTAGGTTTCCGACAATGAATCTGTCAAAATATGCCCGAGCTGAGCGAATGGAGTATAGTCTCCTTTATACTTATGTTATTTGAATTTTTCACGTAGTGAATTGGTGTTATGGCACTTGTCTGATAAATTTAACCTAGTCTGTCTATTTGCCAGTATCTTGAAAAAACAGAAAATATTGTATCTACTTATATCCAAAAATATAGGGGTTAGGCCTTGAAGTTAGGATATCTACATTATAAAAATTTCCTTGTACCCTATCCTCCATATTATGTTATAGTGGTTGAGCCATACAGTCTGTAGTCAACACACCGAAGTATGAGCGATATATAAAGTGTATTAATACTCGTACCCACCAAAGTATCAAGTCCCTTCAGTGAAATATCTTTAATCTTTCCTATCAGCCTCTCTTGGTTTATTCTTGTTTCTTTCTACCCCGAATAGCTATTAGGATTCCAAGAGCAGACGGGTCACTATATTTCTGTCTACTCTGGTAACCAAAAGATTATCGGTAATCCCTTACCTGTTAGAACAGCTAAGGATATAAGAATCGAATCGTTCATTGCTCTGAAGCTGAGAAATTAACTCCGTAGACGAAAGAGCTAAATTAGCCAACGGCATTTAGATGTGGAAAGCCACGGGATGACAACATAATGTCTGAAAATCCAAAAAAACATGGCTCTCAGTCCCATGGAATCAGTGCTAGGAATCCCCAGATTAAAGAATAATGTCCCAAATGTGATGGGGGTAGGTACGAGGAACATTCGGAGCATATACTAAGTAGGCAAAGCAGCAATTATTATTTACGAAATTACCCGCCTGAACATAGATATTTTAGGATGCAGTGTTCGATGGCCAAATTCTAGAGTAACAATTATAGTTATATTATTCATAATATAATTATGAACTATTATCCAATGACACAAGAAGGAGACGATACAACAAGAAACAGAAATGGTCTAGCAATAATAGTAATGAGGAAAAAAGCTAAAGCGGTGATAGGAGTGTGCAGACAGGGTTGTGCTATTAAAGAATAACTTAAGTCCTTCTAATGTAAACATCATTCAGGTCTACGCTCCAACATCCGAATCTGCTGAAGAAGAAATAGAAAATTTCTATCAAACTCTAGAACATTGTCTAAAACTGACAAAAAAATATGTACTAACTATTATTATGGGCGTTTATAAAGCCAAAATAGGATAAGGTACACTTGAGAATGTTATGGAGACATATGATCTCGGCAGAAGAAACAAAAGTAGACATACTTACCAAATCCTTCCAAGAGATGAATATGATAACAACAAATACATTTTTTAAATTACATCCAAGTAGGCTTTATACATGGAAAGCACCCGGTGAATCCTAGGGAAAGTTATAAGAAACCAAATTAATTTCATCAATATAAACAAAAGGTTTAGGAATTCTATCAACTCAGTAAAAACACAACTCATATGTCTTTCCAGACTATAGTGTATTAGTTACAAATACCAACATAATATGAAAATGGTTTTTAAGAAAATAAGGCTTAAAATAGATATAAAGCTATTGAAAGAAAATAACACCAAGGAAAACGTTAAAACAGAAAATAATAAAAATTTTGGGAAAATTTTTACGGACACTACTTGCGATATAACAGAACAACATTGGAACGAAATGGAGACATCTATTTACACACTTTCGCTTAGATATCTATACAATTAAAAAAAAGAAAGAAACAAGAACGCGTGACATATAAAATATTGCAGATAATGAAAAGCGGGGAAAATTAAAGGTTATAACTGACAATAAATATAAAAAGTTGCTATAATAAGAATATACTAGGGGAAATAAGAGCAAAAGAAACATGGCTGATGAAAAAATGTACGAAAATTGAAATACAAAAATGCAAACATGACAATTTCTACAAGCACAAAAAAACTATAGCTGTACAAAAGATCCGAAAACGAGGCAATACAGACGTAGTTGTAGGTATCAAAGGAACAATTTGAACTACAAGTGAAGACAAATTAAGAAGATAGAAAGAATACATGTAAGATTTATTTAAAGAAACAGCTAGAAGACCGACTGAAATATTCATTTCCTAGAAGTAGCAAACTAAGAAGTAACTATGGCCATTAAGGAGATTAAAGATGGGGAATTACCAAGACCTGAAGAAGTGCATGGTGAAATTTTAAAGCCATTAGAGGTACAACAAATCACAGCTCTTACAATGTTATTCAATAACACATATGAGACTGGTCACTTACCAAAAGACTGATATTATCAATATTCATTTAACTTGCCAAAAACGTAAAAGCTAGGTAATGTAAAGAATATATAATAATTTGTTTGATGAGCCATGTACTTAAAGTATTCCTTGTTATCATTTACTAGCGTATATAAAAGACATTAGAATACCTAAGTGAAATTCAGAGCAGGACTCGGAACGAGGGAAGCACTCGTTTGCAAGTACTAATACAAAGAGCCGGGGATGTCAACTACGAACTATATGCATGTTTAATTGATTTTGAGAAGGTATTTGACAAAGTACCACATGAGAAACTAATTGATAATCTAGACGAAGAATTAGAAGATTATAAGACCAGTCTCAAACATATCTCCAACAAAAAGTAACAGTATTATTCCAAAATAAACTGTTCGAGATCTTCACAGTCGGAAAACTAGTTAGAGAGGGTTGCATACTGTCACAAGCATTTTTTAACATATACTCTGAAACTATCTTTAGAGAAACCTTGAATAAATCAGAAGACGGTATTTCAGTAAGTGACCAACTTCTAAACAATATTAAATTTGCAAACGATACTGTATTGCTGACAGATAGTGCTCCTGGACTCCAAAGGATGATGGGTAATGTTGTAGTTACATGTAACAGATATTGCCTAAAACTAAATTGTAAGAAAACAAAAATATTAATCGTTAGTAAAAACACCAACATGCATGCCCTAACTACAATAAACGATACACTGTTAGGAAGAGTGGAGAAAATATGCAATTATATGGGCTGCAATATTAAGGATATCTGAGATCATAGCTACAAAATAAAAACTCACATTGAAAAAGCCAGAAGCCCTTTTAATGGTCTTAGGGAAATTATCTGTAATTTATTTTAAAGTATTAATATATGCATATGAATTCTTGTATTTTACGTCTTTAGTGTCCTCATCTCCGGAGTAGAAAGCTGGAGTCTTACAGAAGATGCCATAAAACGATTAGGGGCATTTAAAATGTAGTGCTACCAACATATGGTAAAGGTCTTATATATACACTACACAACTAATATAACTATTCTCCAAAGCTTAGAAAAGCCAAATAAATTATTAACCATCATCATATAACGGGGGTCCTGCGGCGATTGCCGCTTCCCATTTCAGCCTCCATCTTTCCTATCTCTCCAATCTCTCTCTTCTAAGCCTCTAGGTTGCATTGTTTTTCTAATTTCTTTTCTCCAGGAATTTGGTGGTCTTCCCCTTTTCCTTCTTTATGGCGGAACATACATTAAGCTTTCTTTGGCCACCGCTCCTCCTCCATTATCGTCACGTGACCATACCATTGTAATTGCCTTCCTTGTATTCTATCTGAAAGAGTATCTCGAATTCCTGTACGGTTTCGTATTTCCTCATTCCTGATTCTTTCTGTTCTCGATACTCGACATGACCTTTTAAGATAATCCATTTCCACAACGTCTACTTTATCTCGTTCATTCTACAATTGCTCTGTATACACGAAGTTTGGTATGCATCTTTATCTTATTAGACCACAGTAATGAATTCAGTATTCGGATGCATTTTTTCCCTTGGGTTATTCGGTTTTGTACATATATCTTAACTCTGCCATCTGCTGATATAATGCTTCCTAGATATTTGTACTGGTTGCAACCTTTTGTGACTGCGTGTTCAAGCCTCAGATCTGTGGTATTCAGTATTATTCTGAAAAATTATTAACACCGTAAATAATACAAGTTTTAGAGGATCTTAAATGGTCGCCTAAGTGCATATTCATAAGAACTTCTCGGGGAATATCAAAATGGCTTTAGGCCTGGTCGATCAACAACAGATCAGATCTTTGTGCTAAGACAAATACTGGAAAAAACCAATGAATTCAATATCGATACATAACATCTTTTTGTAGACTTCAAATCTGCCTATGATAGTGTCCTAAGAAATAAATTGTATGAAGCCATGAATGAATTCCACATCCCCGATAAACTGATAAGATTGGTTAAGGCTACAATGCGTAATGTGGTTTGCAAAGTCGAAATACAGGCGAACAATCACAAAAACAGAGGAAATATTTTTAATAAATCATCCCAAATTTTGGCATATGCAGATGATGTGTATCTAGTTGCCCGCACAACACACAAACTAGAAGAAATGTATACCACCTTCTCAAATGCCTCAAAATCTATGGGTCTGCAAGTAAATGAGGAGAAAACTAAGATGATGGCATCAACACCCAACAATAGAGTCAGGAACATCGGTCCCCAATTCACAGTTGATAACTCTACCTTTGAAGTGGTGGACAAATTACCATACTTAGGCTCCCTGATCACCAAAGAGAACGCCATAACGGAAGAAATCAAGCAAAGGATAATAATGGCAAACAGATGCTATTTTGGACTGAGTAGACATATGAGAAGTAGAAACTTAAGCCAAAAAACAAAAAAAAAACCCTTATACAGCCAGTGTTGACATATGGATAGGAGACATGGACCATCTCCAAGGCAGACGAAGACCTTCTGCTTATATTTGAACGAAGGATCCTGAGGGGAATATGTGGTGGCATCTGTGAAAATGGTGTTTGGAGAAGGAGATACAACTACGAGGTATACCACAGATATAAACAAATATTTGGTGGTAAAGACATAGTTTCTCTTATAAGAATAGGAAGACTAAGATGGGCAGGACATCTAGCAAGATCACAGCAGAACAACCCGCCTAAAAGAATCCTTATGTCACAACCCGTGGGAAGTAGAAAAAAGGGTAGGTAGGCCAAAACTCAGATGGAAGGATGGTGTAGATGTGGATGGTAGAAAGATAGGCGCAGCAAACTGGCAACGGTTGGCAATGGATAGGACTGCCTGGCGTAATAGACTTGGGAAGGTCGAGGCTCTTTTGATAGGGCTGTAGCACCATTAATGATGATGAAATAATACAAAATTGGCTTACTTCGGCCATATTAGGTGCAATACTAAATACCGACTTCTACAGTTGATTTTACAAGGCAAGATTAATAACAAGAGAGGCTTTGGAATTAGACGTATATATCGCCTGACCAATATTAGGTAATGTACTGATCTAACGTCAACTGATCTATTTAGAACTCTTGTGAATGGAATAAAATGGGTCAATGTGGTCGCTATCATCACTAAAAGATAGGCATATATATCTAAGAATTTTTGAATTAGATAATTCATATTATGTAAATAAATTTGTTCTCACACTCACACAAGTCTTACCATTAGGTTTAAATCAGTAATTTTTGTGTACTAAAAATATTAAATACCATTTACATCAATTATTTAATTTTTGTGTTTGAATATTTCTTTAAAATAAACTCTTCACTTTCTCTTAATTTGTGTTTGAATCTAATGCAATTTTTCGCAGAATATTTAAAATTATTTACCATGTTTTTGTTTCTTACTCTTCGATACTCTTTTGAGGATGATACACAAAAGATGTTATCATGTTTTATAAAATGTATTTCTTAACTTGAATTAAATTAAGATTCAATTAAACTGTTTACACCATAATAATAGACACTTCAGGAATTAACATTGATATACAAATATTCATCTTAAGAATATTTGATAACAGGTTTTGCAGTTATATAAAATCATAGAGGAAAAAAAAATAACAATTTGTAATGTTTTGATTTCGTTATGAAGATTTTACAATACTTATGCGTTTTAGTAACGCTAGGTGTTGCTGCAGCTTCACCTGTGCTTAATGACTCAAGTAAGATATTTAATTTCATTAGATCCCTCAAATAAATATAAACGTTTAGTATGTCTCTATAAGTGGTCTGAAGCCCTATTTTCTTATTTATTCTCTTTTTCTCATGTGTTCTTCTCCACATTATTCCCATGCTGTGCTGTTCTTATATTATAATAAATATATTTTTATAATTATTTCTTAATTATTATATTTTTTAATTAAATTTTTATAATTATTATAATTTGGTTTAGAAAAATTAGTTTACGGATTTAAATATATTTTTATGTAATAATAGTAATTTAAGGATAATAAATTAAATGCCATTATATTGTCATATATTTCGGATTTACGAATTTTTTTTCTCCCGACTTTACGTTTCCACATTCTTTTTTGATATTACAAGATGTATATCTGATCCCTTAATAGGTGTTCAAGGTATGATATTTTGTCGACTTTAAAAGTATGGATTAGTTCTTTTTCTTTACTTAAACTATCAAGGACCATTTGATATATGGTCTGTCCAGAGAAGTTTTAAGCTATAAATCAACATCTTAAATGCCTCTATTTAGATATATACATATACGGAATACATATATATTTCTATGGAATATATGGTATGAAAACAATGTATTTTCCCACATTTTGTTTAAAAATTCATTTAAATCTAAAAATAATTATTTAAAAAAAAGGTATGAAAAAATAGACGTGAAAAGAAAGAAAGAAGACTCGTAAAAAAAATTAAAATTGTATGTGTCCGAAGACACTACATATTATATATTGTTAAAAAAAGCATAATAGCAACAAAAAGTCTTTCTCATATTTTGCTGGATTTAGTTATTTTGGAATATGAGGTTTATTTTTGCAAAGTGTTTCACACAAAATTACATTTTTATGTAAAAGATTATATCGTAATCGATTTTATGTAAAAGATTATATTATATTATTTTATGTAAAAGATTTTATCGACGAATTCAAAACTGGTCAAAACGTTATCAGTCGTTGTAACATAGATAAAGATAACTGCAGATTATTGGTTTACCAGGTTCAGGTACCTTTGCCCTTGATCTTTCTCAGGTTTGGTTTTTTTCTTTGCCTAAAAGTATACATTTTATAATATATATAGAAGCAAATATTAAAATCTTTAATAAATATCAAATAAAAGATACCGAAAAGAAAAAATAAGAACCATGAAAACATAGCAGCAGATCTAATATGATTACGAATATATAATCAAAATTTCTTCTCCAAATAATAAACACTCCATGATAAATACCTAATAACCACACTCAGAAGTGATCACAATAATTTTTACATTCTTCAAATTTTTGTTAAACTGATCAGTTTAGCAAATAACAAAAGACTAAGGAGTTAACGGATCCAGCAATGAATTTAAACTTTTCATAGAACAACATGGTTGAATATTGTTCTGAATCTATTTTCTTGTGGCATTGTAAATTAATTACTATTTAACTGGGAATAAGCCACAATTAAAGATAAAAATACGTTTTTAAATATATTATTTAAAGTAGACGACTTTAAAACGATATTGCCAATATTGTTGAGTTGCGCTCCTGGGACGACTTTACTTATAAGATAGTTCATTCGATTACATGAAATCAACTTTAACTTATTCCCAGTTAAATAGTAATTAACATGGTTGAATGTCAACCCCACTTTTTCTTAAAGTTCCACTTCTACTGGAGGTTGACAGTCATTCTGGCAATTATAATTTTGTTCTTTACACTGCATTTTATAACAAAACATTTACAGATATTGCGTAGCCACGAGATTTTATGTCTTACTACGCTTCTTTTGCCTTTGGTTTTGTCTTGTATTATCAACCTCACTATAACCACGGAATAATAAACAATCAGAATGTCCTCTCTCCATGGAGTCGTTCCCTAGACTTTCTTAATACAAGACAACTTAGAAATAGCCGTCTTAAATTATTATTTGCATTAAGGACTATGAGTATATTTATATGTTAGGCAGATCGAACCCTTACAAAATTGTAATTTCAGATCTTGTATATTTTTTTCTGTACCTTTCTTATCACATTATCTGTGAGTCAGGATTAAAAAGAAAATAACTATATTACATTGTTTAGTTACTATTATAATTAACGTTTGATAAACATATACAGGGTGTAGCAGTGATGTGAGGAAGTCCAATTACTCAGTATTCGTAAGAGGCATGAAAAAAGCTATTTAGTTTAAAGTTGGAGCACAGATAGAAGCATACTCTAAAAATATTTTCAAATATACAGGACCATCCACATTGACGGGGTGCAACAAACTTTTTTTAATGCTACACCTAATTTATAAATTATTAGGAAAATTGACACCCTGTAGAATTGCAGAGATTTGATATCAAAAATATATTTATGTTCAAAAGATTTTTAATATAGTCTACTTTTATCTAATATTATTAACATGTTAAAATAGTAGGTTGAAACTTGGAATGAGTATTTTTGAGCCCTGTAGTTTAGTAGTATTGTAATGAAATGTTCTTTTATATTACTTTATCATTTATTAACCATTCCCATAACTGCCTTAATTAATTTGTAACTTATTCGTGATTTTTTTTGCCAAACTTAATGTTTGGCACACAACAAAAATTAATTGAAATTTTATCACGTTGGCGTGAAGAAACACATAATAATCTAAACTAATCCTTAGTTTTATAATATTTAATAAGATATTAAAATACCTAAGTAGTTAAAAGTGAGATGATGTTCAATATACAAATAAAACTAAATGGAAAACAAAATATTTACTGTAATGTAATGTAAAAATAAATGTTCAAAATAATCTCCATCGACGTCAATAAATAATTGCAAGTGATCTTCAAAATACGGACTTACATTTCTGTTTAGTCTCATACATTCATTTCTAATTCTCACATCTATGTATATCTTCTTTAGTTGTAGCCGATATTTTATACGCCTTATATTTGACTTAATCCCAGAAAATTAATCCAATAATTTTGGCAATTCGTTATAGATACATTGTTTCGTTTACATGATCCTCGAAAAAGAAGGGTCCTATGACATAATTTCCAGGAATTACAGAGCAAACATTTCTTGATCATGTTGTTTAACTGTCAGTAAACATTTTCTTGTAAATTAGAAGTATCTAATAGTGGAAATTATGTCTGGTACCATTCTTGTGGAAAGTAGTTTCAGCTTCAAATGCAACGTATTTCAAGAAATATTCCTGCGACACCGACAAAATTCTATTATTTTATTATAGTTATTCTCATTAATCACTTGTTATTAAATGCATCTTGTTCTTTTTTAAAATCCTTCCTACATTACGATCACTTATTTCAAAAGCATGTGTAGTTTTCCTTGTATTAATATGCGAATTCTCAGAATATTAATTTTACTACGAAACTAATAAAAAACAATTATTTGTATTTTAAACTTTTATTACTTTAATTCTCAAGAATATTAACTATTACAATTGGCAAGTGTTTTGTTAATTGTAAGTAAACAATAATTGAATATATTTGGGTGAAATATATGGCAGATTATTCCTGTAAATCGGTTATTTCTAACAAATAACTAGTTGCAAATAATGGTATGTCAACTGTCTGGATAGCTGGTTAAAAATATGAGAGTGTATATATTTTGTTACAGATGCTTTAAGTGGCTGCACAATTAATAGTTACAATGACGTCAATTCAGTAGTAGCGAACTGCAAGTCTATATCTGTCGGCAGCTTTGAAGTTCCAGCCGGTGTAACACTCAAACTGGCTCTTCAATATGGTACTACACTAACCTTTAATGGAGTTATAAACTTTGGATATAAAGAATGGAACGGACCTCTTATGTGGATTACTGGAAACGGAGTTACTGTTCAGGGCTCAGGAAGTAAGTACCATATAACTATTTTTGATTTCGCATAGAAACTGATGTCTTCAAATATATTTCATCATTATAAGATCCTCATCTAAACATCAGTATATATTATTTTAATACTATGGCAGCTTTACTTTAAAAGCGTCAGCCATACTAAGTAGGTTAACTTAATAGACAAGTCATACTTTTATAATTGATAAAGATGAGAAACATTCAACTGATATTTATTCACATTATTTAGTTAAGGCTATAATCATTATATAGGTATCAGTTTTAGCGAACTATAGCATAAAATATAAAATAATATTACAAACTATGTAGACAAACTAGTAGAAGATTACCTAATACTACTTGTCTGGATATGGTCTTGTCAAACAAAAAACCAAATTGACCATGTACTAATTGATCGTCGAGATTTTTCGGACGTACTAGATGTAAGAGCATGTAGAGGTGCTAATATAGACTCTGATCACTACCTTGTAAGAATAAAACTCAGGGCTCGTATATCAAATGCTAATAAGGGCCAGAGTACAAAATCTACCAAATATAATATTGATGTGCTAAAATCTGAAGACGTTAGGGATAAGTACAGGAAAATTTTAAATGAAGAGCTGACAAGAATCGACGAAAATTTAAGTATAGAAGAACACTGGACCAAATACAAGGAAGCTATCCATACAGCGGCTAAAGGCTTTTTCAAACCTAACGCTAACCAGGCTAAAACAAACGAAGATTGGTTTGACGAAGAATGAAGATCCATTAACCAACAGAAAAATGAAGCGTACAAAAGACTTCAGCAGTGCAGAACGAGATCAAACCTGGAAGACTATGAAAATCTTAGACGAGAAGAAAAAAGGACGTTTAGAAAGAAAAAGAAAGAGTCATACGAAAACGCTCTAAACGAGATTGTTAACCACCACAACAGAAAAGACTTGCGAAAATTGTACCAGAAGATTAACAGCTACAGAAAAAAATTCAAGCCCAGAATAACAGCATGTAAAGACAGAGATGGTTCCATAATTAGTGACAAAGAACAGATACTAAATAGTTGAGCGAATCATTTTGAAGAACTGCTTAGCGACAGTCATAAAGAAGAGCAAATAGAAATTACCTTGCCTGAAATGGATGAAAACGCTCAGGAGCCGCCCCCACCGAAGAAGAAATTAGAGAGTCCATTTCAAAACTGAAAAATAACAAAGCCCCTGGATTGGACAATCTTCCTGCTGAACTCTTTAAAAATGGTGGTGACACCCTTCTTAAACACATGCATAAATTAGTTACCGAAATCTGGCTACGGAAGGAAACGCCCGCAGACTGGAAATTAGGTGTAATGCACCCTTTTCGCAAAAAAGATATGATGGTGTGTGATAATTATAGAGGTATCAACCTACTTAACGTAGCATATAAAGTATTGTCCAACGTATTGTACAGAAGAATAATTGTTTTTGGGGAACCTGACGTTGTAAAATTTATTAAATTAGCACGCCTTCGATGGATAGGACATGTAATTAGGCGAGATGAAGATGCAACGATCAGAAAAATTTTCGACCGAAGAGGGCCAGTATGAAGACGATCCCGAGGAAGATCAAAACTTAGGTAGCAAGTTAACATAGAGGATGATCTAAAATCCATCGAATTTAAAGCATGGAGAAGAGTTGCCAGAGACAGGGGCGAATGGAAGATTGTTCTGAAGAAGGCTTTGGCTCATAACGAGCTGTAATGCCACTGATGATGATGATGATGACTTGTCTGGATATATTTTTAATTCAATACACAATCGAACTACCAACTGGAAACAATAATAGTCATTTAGAGAATTGACGACACTTGTACAACTTAATAAATAAATAATTATGAAGGCGTAGAAAGTTCTGGATTTCTGCATTTAATTTTTCAAGGTAAAGTAGAAAAAAAAACCAGAACCAGGAAGGTGAAGAATTTTCTGGTTAAAAAATCTACATACGTGGTTCAACACAACAACCACAAATCTTATGAGAGCAGCAGTTTGTAAAATACAGATTGCCATGATGGTCGACAACATCTGAAACGGATAGGCACTACAAGAAGAAAGTTATCACAATAGTACAAGAAAAGTAATACAGAACTAAATTTAAATAAGACTGTAAATTTGATATACCTTTAAAATAATAACATTAGTTACTAGCTAAGAGGCTAAAGTTAGCTATGTTTACTAGCACATATTAAACAACGTTTGTTATCCGTAATGTCTGATATCTGATGTCTGATATATTTATACTTTCGGAGATTAATACCGTATTAAAAAGTATTAAAATAATTTAATAACAAAAATCAATATTTGTAGTATTGGTCTTTAGTCTTAGTAAGTTCTTTAAGTAAAATAAAGTGACTGATTATTCAAAACTAGTTGAACTGTAAATAATAATTTTAGGTCATTTGTTAAATGGTCGTGGAGAGCTTTGGTGGGATGGACAAGGTGATCACAGCTACAAACAGAAACCACAATTCATGTTAATACAAGCCACTGGAAACTCAGTTTTTAAAAGCATTAAGGTTAAAAATTGTCCACACACATGTATTGGAATTTCAGATTCTCACGATGTTACTCTTCAAGGGTGGACTATTGATGTTAAGGATGGAGATTATGTAAGTGTAGTATTTAAATAATTAAATAAACAATAAATAATTGAATAATTGAGTATTCAGAAGAGGTAGAATCTGATTGCTAGCTTGATCTGGTTCTAACTCGGAACAAGTTTGTTCAAATAATTACTATATATATATATATATATATATATATATATATATATATATATATATTATATATATATATATATATATAAAACTATTTTAGATGTGTTGAAGTCAATAAAAGGGGCTATTTGTTGACTATTTTTTACTCGAACTTTCAATTGTGATTACAATTATTATCAAGAGCTTCTAAAAAATACAAAATATCTTACAAAGTTGAACTAGAAATAAAAAATTTTTTGTTAACTCACCAAATAAAATTAGTTTTTTATATAAAACTGCTGCTAACATATTATTACAAAAAATATATTAAAAAATGTCTATTCTAATAAATGTTTCTCTGAAATAAATTTGATAAAGTTTCTTAACAAAAACAATTGAATTGTAAACAAAATTGAATAGCTACAATCAGCCTCAATGTCATAAATACCAACTTAAAAATTTTATTTTTGACATATTGTCAAAAATAAAATTTTGTTTAAAAAATTCTTTTTTGTTTAGTAACAAAAAAGAAGAAGATTTATTCACCATTGTATATATATATATATATATATATATAATATATATATATATATATATTTATACATGTATATATATATATATACATATATATATATATATAATATATATATATATATATATATATATATATATATATATATATATCTTCTTCTTCTTCAGCCTGTTTGCATCCACTCCTGGACAAAGGCCTCCCCATGAGTTCTCCACTCTTCCCTGTTTTGTGCTATTTGGTGCCAGTTTCTCCCCATTTTTGCTTTGATGTCGTCTATCCATCGTTTTTGTGGTCTTCCTCTACTCCGACTGTGTTCGCGTGGTCTCCAATGTACAATGTTTTTCGTCCATCTGTCGTTGTTTTGCCGTGCCACGTGCCCTACCCAGTTCCATTTCATTTGTGCAATCCTTCCAATTACATCTTCCACCTTCGTCCTGCTTCGTATGTCCTCGTTTCGTATATGTTCTCTTAGTGATATTCCCAACATAGCTCGTTCGATGGCCCTCTGTGTTGTTCTTAATCTGTTGGCTGACAACTCTGTAAGTGTCATGGTCTCCATTCCATAAGTCATGACCGGTAGAATACAACTGTTGAATACCCTTTTCTTTAGATTTATTGGTATCTTTTTGTTCTTCAACACATCACTGAGTCTGCCTACTGCTGCCCAAGTCATTCGGATTCTTCTAGTTATCTCTGCTGTTTGATTCTGTTTGCCTAGTTTGATGGTGTGACCTAGGTATATATACTCTTCGACACTTTCGATCTCACTTCCATCTAAGTCGATTGTGATATTTTGATTTGTCATTACTTTTGTTTTATTTAAATTCATTTTTAAACCGATTTTTTCAGATTCTTGTTTAAGCTCCTTCAGCATGTAGATTAGTTCCTCTGTATTGTTGCTTATGAGTACTATGTCATCGGCAAATCTTAGATGGCTTAAAAACCTGCCATCAATTTTAATTCCGAGTTGTTCCCAATTTAACTTCTTGAACACATCTTCTAATGCAAGAGTAAATAATTTTGGAGATATGGTGTCTCCCTGTCGAACACCTCTTTCTGATCTTATTTTGTTTGTTGTTAGGCCTTCTGCTACATTTATTTGCATAGTTGCATTGTCGTATATGTATTTTAGGAGCATTCTATATCTGGAATCTATCCTTGCGTTATTCATTCCGTCTAATACCGCCCAGAATTCTATGGAATCGAATGCCTTATTGTAATCCACAAATGCCAAATGAAGAGGTTCATTGTATTCGTTACATTTTTCAATAAGTGTCCTTATTGTCTGTAGGTGTTCTATTGTACTATAACCTTTGCGGAAACCCGCTTGTTCAACAGGCTGGTAACTATCAAATTTGTTTGATAGTCTGTTGGTAATTATTTTGGTAAGCAGTTTGTATGGATGTGGTAACAGGCTTATTGGTCTGTAATTTTCGAGTTTGTGTTTGTCTCCTTTCTTGTGTAGTAAAAGTACCTGCGCGTTTTGCCAAGAGGTTGGAATAGCACCCCCGAATAGGCATTTGTTCAGTAAGATTTTAACTGCCTCCATAGTAGTATATATATATATATATATATATATATATGAGTAAGAAAAAAGAAGTACTTGTGACTCGTTTGAAAAAAATATATAAATATGTTTTGGTTGGGTTGGAGTCAATAATAGGGGCTATTAGGTAAGTAATTTTTATCTCGAGCTTTTAATTGTGTTTACAAGTATCTTACAACGTGGAGCTAGAAAAAAATTTTATTAACCACCCAAAAAAATTAATTTTGTTATTAAATTGCTGCTAAACATATTTCAAAAAAATTATTCTAAAATTTTTTTTTCTAGTTCCACTTTGTAAGATATTTTGTATTTTTTAGCAGCTCTTGAAAATAATTATAAAATTCCAAGGTTTTTGTCACTCTGTTTATCGAAAACATGTCCATACCAACCTGTTATTTCCATGCATGCTAACTCTTATTATCCACCGTCACACATTATTTTAGTCATAATTGATGGATTCGACCATTACTTGATGGAAATTCATTTTATGTAATCAAAAATACGACCATTCATTAAATTTAAAATATATTCAATGGTTGAATAGCAGAGGTTTTATCGGTCAATAATTGGCAAACGAAAGTCGTAAAATACTTTATTGATTTATTCGAATACGTTTCGCTTTTATTTTTAAGGCATCATCAGTTCACTACAAATAAAAAAGATTTTACAATATAAGTAAACAACCAACAGGGTTCATATTTACAAAAACAATTTGTAGGTTTTTTTAAATGTTAAAACTCTACGATAACTCAACATTAAAAATTAACAACTAAACGAGAGAAACGAAACCAAAAAATACAAGAAAACTGTAAGAACACTAGTGTTCATTTAATTTTTACCGATGACTTCATTTGAATGTTGGTTTAAACTCTTTCGAGGGTAAAACCACACTAATTTTTTCGATTGTTTTCTATCAGCTCTAGGATGTCATTATTTTCACATGTGGCTTATTGTCGTATATGTGTTTCTTTGGAATGCAGGGAGGAGGTACGATTATTGAGGGAATTAGCGGGCAGAACGGGGATAGACCTTTTTAAAAAAAAATTATTTTTTCTTTGTCTTTAAAAAACAAACAAACAACAAAAAAAAAAGAAAGAAGAATAGGAATCAAGTTACCGTCTTGTAAGGATTTTTTTAATTTGTTTTGTATGACATATATATCTGGCTCAAGTTGTCTATGTCGGTTCTCTTATTTAGGGACGATGGATGTTTTAGAATTTGACACATTTCAAGGATGGATCGCTTATCATAATTTTTTTGTTTGTACAGTATTTTAGTATTCGTGAAGTCGATCCTCTGTTTGGTTGAAATGGCATGTTGTACAAGGGCACAAGATGATTTAGAAATCCTAATGTCGCTTTTGTGGGACGTTAGTCGACCTTGAAGAGAGCGACTGGTCTGGCCAATGTAGCAGGAGTTGCACTTTGCACAGGGTACATGATAGAGGACAATATTTTGTTCTAGAGGAGCCAATGGAGTTTCTGTCTTAGAAAATAACTTTCCTCAGGTTCTGGTATTTTTAAGGCTATTTTAACAGGTAAATTTTAAAAAAATGTATTAAGCTTGTTAGTGATTTGTGGGAAGTACGGGAGCGAAGGATAGTTTGTGGTTTGTTCAGGAGTGAGAGAAGACTTATTTGTATTTTGTTAGATATGGACGCTAATGTTAGCCCGTTGGGTGTTTCAGTAATGGACTCCTTATAGCTTTTGGAATATAGAAATGTATTGATGATGGATGCCGAATAAGAGTTATCTATGAGAATGGACTTTAGTAGATTGAAAGATTCTTCTTTGTAAAGTAGGTGTGTCAACATGTGTACTCTAAGGCCAAGGGCTTGTTCCAGGTTAAGTTTATATCTGGTTGATTGTGTCGAATGGTAATTTAAGAAACGTTTGCTAGCCATTTCTTTTCTGTACCAGGTAGTGACTAATTTGTTATCCGGTGTGCGAATAAATCGCATATCTAAAAACTGGATACTGTTATCAACCGCAAATTCTCATTTTAATTGTAGGTTAGGATCAAAGAAGTTAAAAACTGATAAAGTGTCCACCACCTTATCCGACGGGTTTGCTAAAATCAGATCGTCAACATGCCGTTTTACAAAGGAAATCTGGAAATCTAACTTATTAATACTCTCATTAATAAGATTATCTAGTACAAAGTTGACTAAAATAGGAGAAATCGTGGATCCCATAGGAGTTCTAAAAATTTGGCCATAATATTTGTGATTGAAAATTAAATAATTGGTGTCAAAAATCAATTTTAATAATTCGGAAAAAGTTTCCCAAGATATCGGTTCTGATGTTATTTATGAACAAGCGACCAATTTTCTAAGAAAACACAAGGTAATGCCACAGTCCTTATGATGAGAGAGCAATACATTAACCTGAGCCAGCAACTCCTAGATAATAGCAAATACTATCAACCACTTCTTCGCAATCCCACTTCAACCTACACCAACAAAATCAACCGATATATCACTGAACTAGAAAACAAAAAAATTGATGGGAAACTAGCCAAATCCCTTCATAATTACAATGGCTATGCTCCTAGATTTTACTGTCTCCCCAAAATTCACAAACCACAACTAAGTATGCGAGCCATATTATCGTCAATAAATGCTCCGAACGCGAAAATAGCTCAATTCCTTACGAACATTCTTTCACAAGCATACAATTATAAAAATAACTTCAACATAACAGATTCTTTTCAGTTCAGTGAATTTATTAATAATTATCAACTACCCAGAGGCTTTGTCTTGGTAAGTTTTGACGTAGTATCCTTGTTCACAAATCTTCCACTTTCCAGTGTACTAACTTCTCTCCATAACCATTGGAAACAAATCCAATCCCAGAGTCCGATACCTTGGGAAACTTTTTCCGAATTATTAAAATTGATTTTTGACACCAATTATTTAATTTTCAATGACAAATATTATCGCTAAATTTTTGGAACTCCTATGGGATCCACGATTTCTTCTATTCTAGTCAACTTTGTACTAGATGATCTTATTAATGAAAGAATCAAGAAGTTATATTTCCAGGTTTCCTTTGTAAAACGGTATGTCGACGATTTGATTTAAGCAATCCCGTCGGATAACGTGGTGGACACCTTGTCAGTTTTTGTTACTTAATAGTATATAAAAAGAACTTTCCTTAACGTTGGATTGTTCGTGGTAGTCATATTCCTTGGTCATGTGATGAGATATTAATATAATTATTTAATACATAAAAACCTCAAAAGAATACATATTACTATACTTATAATAAGTACTGCCGCAGTTTCTTTAGAACCAATGATGCTATTTAATATGAAACGATATTTTATGGAATATTTGACAAATAAATTAAAGAAAATGGTGAACATATCCAACACTTACTTTGACAAAAAGCTTAATGTTATTTAGTTTAACTATTTCTTAATTTGGTTTGTATATAAACGGTTTTGATTATGACTTTTTTATTTTTTTTTATTATTGAGTTAATGTCTCGACTACTATGATCATTGGCATGGTACAGTCAGGTACCTAGTGTAGTATGTGTGTGTGTGTGTGTGTGTGTGTGTGTGTGTGTGTGTGTGTGTGTGTGTGTGTGTGTGTGTGTGTGTGTGTGTGTGTGTGTGTGTGTGTGTGTGTGTGTGTGTGTGTGTGTATGTGTATGTGTATGTGTGTGTGTGTGTGTGTGTGTGTGTGTGTGTGTGTGAGTGTGTGTAGAGTAATTGTTGTGATACTTAGCAAAGTCGACGTCATTGTCTTTGCTAAGAGACGCTAATTGTATCCGAACGCCTGCGGTCCCTCCGGTGAGTACCGATCACACAAGGATAGATTATTTTCATTCATTAATTTTTAATAAACGAAAATTTCTCCACCCAGATGAGATTCGAACTCACGACCTTTAGGTTTAAAGGTAGGTGCTCTTACCACTGAGCCACAGAGGGGGTTATTATGACTTTAATTTAATACAAAACGTAAAATGTTTGATGTAAAATCCAATTATTCTGTTATTTTATCAAGTCCTATTATGAATTATTCTGCTGATATATTTATTTTATTTAATATTTCGTTAACTATTAACTTTATTAAAGGTATTTTATAACAAAATTCAGAAGTATTTATGTTTTTATCTATTTTTCTTTCATTGCCTGGAGTAATTGAGGCAAATCAGAATTTAACAGTTGATTTGTAAAATGCGATTACCCCGAAAACTGTTGTTTTGAAGTTATTAATCGGTAATACTCTTTTTTTGTTAAAATAATATATCTTTAATATTTTTTATCCAAAATACCGTTAACTTGAAGAACAAAAAAGTTAAGTGCAAATGTATGCCACGTATGTGGCATATATAGCGCCCTCTAGTAGCTATATCAAAGTATGCATGAAATTATATCTCCTGATATTCAGTAGTCACCAGTTGTAAATTTTTATACATAAATTTTTACAAACATGAAAGTTATAGTGAAAAATAAAATTTTAAATTTCCACTTTAACACTCTGTATCTTTTTTAATATCAACATTTTATTAAAGCAAGTTGGCTTAAATCGTATTATTTTAAAGTGTACAATTTGCCGTTTCTGTTTGTACAATTACTTAAGGATCACCTGGTATATATATATATATATATATATATATATATATATATATATATATATATATATATATATATATATACATTCTTTCTATACTTTTGCTTTCTTAAAAAGCGGGTTAAAATTTTAGTCTAGGAGTCTAAAATAATTTGCTATTAACAATTTTATAGTTTAAATGATTGTAAGCATCTCCTAAACAATTAGAGATATTTATTTTACCAAAATGAAAATTGTTCTTTTTGAGAAAGTGAACAAAATGGCTTTGGTCAAAAATAGGACTTTTCTAAGTATAACTCAGCTTTCTTACGTGCGATTCACTTTCAAAACCCCCTCATTTCAGAAGGAAATTGTTTCAGCTTTAAGAAAAAACTTTGCCAAATTACTTTATTTTTATTAATAAAAAAAATTTCTAATATTTTAACGTTAAAAATTTCAATAAAATTTGCTAATAATTTTTTGTTATAAGAGATTTAAATAAAATTATGCTTAAATATACTTTTAAAATTGGGCTAGTGGTAGTTACAGAAAAACTGAAAAAAAAAAAACATTTTACGCTTTGGTAAATGTTTCTATGTTCATTTTTGATCAAGTCATGGACATATTATCAACGAAATCTTTGATTTTGACTTATGTAATTTTGCAAAGTTTTTTTTATTAAAGCAGAAATAATAACCATTTAAATGAGGGTGTTTTGAAGTTCATAGCACGTATGAAAGCTGAGTTATACTTGGAAAAGTCACATCAAATGCCTATTTTGCAAGTGTTTTTCACGAAATTTGTTATAACTTTGGTCTAACAATCCGATCAACGTTTAGTAAATGCCACTTTGTTTATTTTTTAAAAGGATCAATTTTAATTTTGGTAAAATTAAATACCTTTTATAGCCGATTAGATACAATCATCTAAACACATTGTTAATAACAAATTATCTGACGGATTTTCAGCCTGGTACCTGCGGTATCAGAAAAATCGAATTTACCCACAAAAAAAAAACAAAAAAACATCAAGGTACTAGGGGGACATAAAATTGAAATCTCAACCTACCTGGCTAGATTATTGAATCTGTATAATCTTAAAGTCAATGATAAATATATTTATAAAATTTTTCGTTTTAGAAAGGAGGAGCTAACACCGACGGTTTTGATATTTCGAAATCTTATAAAATTACCATTAAAGATTCATCAGTTAGTAACCAAGACGATTGTATATGCGTAAATCAAGGTCAACAACTTCTTTTCCAAAATCTTCAGTGTTCTGGAGGACATGGATTGAGTTTAGCTGCTGGAATATACAACGACTACTCCCTTAATACCATTCACGATGTAACTTTCAAAGATTCTGTCGTTTCTAACTCAAGAAATGGCATTCATATTAAAACTATTCCCGGTAATCAAAGAGGAGAGATCTCAAGTGTCACATACTCAAATATTAAATTATCTGGTAAGAAATTTTTATTGTTATAGCTTAAAACAAACTATCAAAAATCACATTAAAAAATTAATATTTTTAACAATTAAACTTTTATGAAAAATGAAAACCGCTGTGTCGATACGACTTATGAAAAAAAAGGAGTTATATTCTAGTTGTTTTATCTCTTATTTTTATTGTTTGTTCTCTTTTATAAGGCACCTCTCATTAGGTCTATTTATTTGATATATCATGCATTTTGTTATTTGGAACATGGTGATTATAATGTCAATTTATTATTTCTCATTTATAGCTGTTTTTAAGGTCACATGCCTATGTACTTAAATATAAATAATTTAAAATGACCATTATATTCAATGAAATTTTATCAGGTCAGTATAATATACTTACCAATTTCTCAAGTATAAGAGAAAGGAAAAGAAGCACTTTTTCTGTATATTGAGTTTTTTAAGTCATTAGCTCATTTTTTTATTTTAAGTTTTTATTAATATATTGTGTCATACGATCAGACTTTTAACTGACTTTTAACTAAAAAAAACCTATAGTCTAGTCCGGCAACTGGCATCGGTATGCATGGAAAGGTGGATAGTTGAAAACAATTCTATATATGAGTCCGCTAGATGCAACACTCTGTATTTGCAAAAATTGTAAAAATTGAGTTTTAGCTGACAGTTATTTGTCACTGTTATAGCTATCTGCTGATGTAGAAATTCAGCAGTAAAGTAAGGTATTTACTAAGAAAAAGGTATTAGAAATCTTGAATCAAAAGCAAAACTCTGTATTTGTCAGCCTATGCCAGATGCATAACTGTGTAATTGCAATTGGCCAATCGCTTACATTGTTTGAGTCACATGACACGTCTCATGTGCACATGTCAATTATTCCATCATTCGCCATTACCGGTTTCACTGTTTGTTATTTGAGTACTAAAAACACCAAGTTTATTGCAAATAATTAACATTATGGATCTTCATGTGCATATTAGACCTTGTGAAAAAGGAAAAAGGGAGAAAACGAGTTGTACAAACAGAAAAATGGAAACGAAATGTAATGAAACTTAAGAGGTAAGAGGTGTCTACAATTAACTAGATAGTTTTGTGACTTATTGTCAATATTTTTAGGCATAAACCTAAGGATTTACCCGGTTTTCCCACCTGTAACCATACAAAGAAAGTGTATTGTTGTATAGATTTAAAGATGCGAGACATTCAGCATTTCCATAATAATCTGTATTCAACAACTAACAAAATAAAACAAGATATTTTTTTTTCTGAAATTTTGTGAAGGTCAAAAGCCAAGAGATCAGGTACAAACCTACATGGAATTTCAATTAAATATTTTGTTCCTACAGTAGAGGGTGGACTTTTAAGAGTATGCAAGACAGCATTTCTTGGAATAACTCATTTAAGTTCGGAAACAATAGAGCGTGTTGTAAGAACGTTTGTTATCCGGGGTGAAATACCAAAAGAGAGAAGAGGGGGAGATACAACAAAAGGTAGATTTGATCCAATAAAATTATTTATCCAAACATTTATGGGGCGTTTGAACGGTGCAGAGAGTCATTATAATAGAGGACGATCGACTAGATTGTATTTACCATATGATCTGAATTTTACAAAGCTTCACAGAATGTATTGTCAACGTCATCCACATCACTACAACATATCATTCGGCACTCCCTTAGTAGATGCTTGTTCTGCGTGTCTCAGAGCGAGGGAAATTTTGAGAAAAGAAAATTCAGAAGAAGAAAAGTTAAAGGTTATAACAAAGCAGAGAGTTCATACGTTAAGAGCTAAAGCCATTTATTCTTTGTTAAAAATGAATCAAATCATAACATACAAATATTTTCTCTTGATTGTCAAAAAAATCTTTCTTTGCCAAAGCTTCCCGACCAGGCGGCTTATTTCTCACAGCAAATAAATTTTTATAATTTTACCATCGTGGCTGGAAATTCGAAATCCCATCTTTCTTCTGCAAATGTGACGTCATATGTGTGGCTGGAGTTTGAACAGCCAAAAGATTCAAATGCTGTTGCCTCTGCTGTACATATACTTTCATAAAATTCAACTTTAAAAATCAAATCAAAAAAGTTCACCTATTTGCAGATGAATGTGGTGGACAGAACAAAATAGCACGATGATGTCTATGATAATCTACTGGATGGTTTATGAAGCACCTGGTCACATCAAGGAATGTTTACGTTTACGTTTCCTGTTGTTGGCCATTCCTTTTTGCCACCAGATAGGATTTTCGGTATGATAGAAAGGGAGATGAAAAAGAAGAACGTTGTAATAAACAGAAAAGAATATGAAGACATAATTGGAAAACACTCAAAGGTGCTGAGACTTGGTAAAGACTGGCAGGTATCAGACTAGAGAAAGACGAGTGACGTTGTTGTTAAAAAACCTTCCCAGTGGCATTTTAAATGTAATGCAACGAAACGATTTATATTTTCTAAGGACAAAGATTATATGGCTACGGTAACGGGGGAAATATTTTATCGTTCTGACATAGGGTTCAGCAAGTCTATAATACGAAAAGGGAAAAAGATTTCTTTATTGAAACCAAAGTTACAACAGGTTGGATGTTCATTGAAAGGAGATAAATCGTCCATAGGCACTCTTCTTAGAAACCATTTTGGTGAAAATTGGAGAGACCAGCCGGTTCTCAAATTTTATAAAATTATAGATACTGGCGTACAAGCAAATAATAACGACAGTGCTGCAGAAAATGATCATATTGATGATGAGGACTTAGAGGAACTTAGAGTTTAGGAATTAATATAAATATATACATATTATAATTTGTAATACCTTTTGTACTTTGGATAAAAATAAACTTCACTAAAAGTTTACTTCCACATGCTTTCTTCCTTACTCCTAATACACTAGGTTTAGAAAACAGACTAATATAACAACCACTAATATCGTTAATGGTTGACTATTATCATGTATTTGCAAATGTTAGTTGCATAAATCTGTATTTACATAGTTTACTTGCAAAACTCGGTATTTTCAAATTTTTCTTCCTTTTCTAGCAAACCCAATAACTTTTCTAAGAAAAAAATCATTATATTTTACCTAATAAAGCATTTATCTATCACAAAAAAGTGGCATTTATTATGTCTAAGGTTTTTGCAAAATTTATCAGTTTTTGCAAATAACTCAGTTTGACTTATACAGTAAATACAAAGTTTTGCATCTAGCGGACTCATATAAAGAAGAAAATACAGTTACGATTTGATTTCACGTATATTGCGTCTGTGTATCCGCTTATACGTATTTCGGCCTAATAGGCCTCTTCAGAACAGCAATTCACAATCGCTTTGAACGTGAAAATAAATCTCTTCTGTGTTAGGAAGTAACTCTAACATGGCTTCGAATGGACGCAAATAAAGACATCTGATATTAATATATCTCGCTATTTGCGTCCATTCGAATCCATTTTTCCTAAGTTGCTTCCTAAGACAGAAGAGATTTATTTTCACGTTCAGAGCGACTGTGAATTGCCGTTCTGATGAGGCATATTAGGCCGAACTGGGCCTTAAATGTCTTTTCCTTTTTATTCCGATTTACTCGGTACGAATACCAGAAACCAATTCGCTACGGATTTTTGTTTAGTTAAGAAGATATGTTGTGGAGTGCAAATTTTAGATTCCCCATTTCTCTAATAACATCTTTATCCACGACTGTTTTGCCTCGCAATTTTTAGAAGGCACAGGTTAAAGCAAAAAGATGAATTTGGTTTCGAAAACTAGATTACAAATTTATTTTATATATGTATGTAAGTCACCCCACTTAAAAGGTGGGGTGACCACATCTTTTATAAATATTTTTTTTTATAAATAAATTTTTAAATTTAAATATTTAAATTTTCAATCAGTTTCATCGTAAAGTACAGGCTAAAAATACATTAAAAACTTTTTATATATGTGATAAATAAAAGTTTATATATTAAGTTAGGTAGGCTAAATCTTTGATTTCCCGACTTAAAAATTGTAAGTCGAGAAATCAAAGATTTAGCCTACCTTTGAATCCTCGTAAGTTTTAAATGGTACATGTATAGCGGTAACAAACCTTTTGGGCTCATTGCTGGATGGATAATTTCTATTGTTTTCTGTTCTTAGCTGCCAGCTTCCAATATATGATTCCCATCTCCCTGACATCTTCCATCACTATATATTTTTATTTCTTTCTTTACCTTCCTGTCTTTTTTGCCCTTAGGTACTCTCCAACCAATATGCTTGACTTGTTTATTACCTTACATTCTGTATAGATATCTGAGCCATTCTAGTCTACGTTTTTTCAATACTTTTTGTGTTGTAGGGTTAGCATACAATTGGTACACTTCTACATCAGTTCGACTTCTCCGTTCTAATTTTATTACTTGTCGTCAAACATTCTGCGAAATATATTTTTTTCTCATACTTTTAATCTATTCTGTATGATTTTGTTCATAGTCCATGTCTCGTCAGCGTATGGCACTGTGTCTCTAATATTATAGTTTTGTATACTCTTATTTTTGTATTACAGCACATAGGTTGCTCTTGGTCAGTCTCAGGTTGATTTCAGTTTCTTCCTTATATGTCTGATCAATAAGGGTACCTTATTACATATCCACATTCTTGAATTCAGATCTACATATGATCCATCCTTCACCTCTAATTGAAATAAGTCCTTTGTGTTTCTGACTTTTTTGTTCGAGATTTTTATATAATTGGATTTATTAATATTAACTTTGAGTCCCATTTTAGAGCTTTCCCGAATCAGTCTTTTTGCTATCCTTGTCAGTTCTGTTTAATTTCTTGCAATGAGAACCACATAATTAGCGTACGCTAAGCATTGGTACACTTTATAGAAATGAGTGCCGGACCAATTTATTCCAGTTACCCTTATAATTTTTTCTAGAACTATATTGAATAGCAAGGTAAACAATAGGTCTTCTTGGCGAACACCTACTTCGAATTCTTCTGAAATTGTACCATTGCATTTCACAGCACAAATGGTTTTTCTTATGGTCGTTTTCACCAACTGTATTCACAGCTATTAATCAAATTTTTTTTTAGCATAAAAATTTTATCGGTTGTTGATCTTTCCTTGCGCAATCCTCCCTGGATATCTTTTAGTATCTTTTTCGTATATATTTCTAATCGTTTTTTAACTAGTATAAGCATTTGTATATTACCTCTAACAAGGATATTCCTCTATAGTTTGCATTCAGTTCTATTTCTCTTTTTGTGCATATAAATTATAATGGACTTGTTCCATTCTTTAGTACATTCTACATATTTCTCTGAAAACTGAGTTTTTCAGAAAACTGAGAACTTTCTCTGCAGAAGTCGTTTGGACCTGCGTTATATCTGAATTAGATCTGAATGTACAGGAACCACCCATGTTAATGTTTGGTATTGTATTAAAAGCAGAAGAAAATAAAGAAAATATAAATATCGCAATTAAGTTATCAAATAATGTCTGTATAAATACTACAAATCTACAAATTAAATTTGAAATTTTACGTAATCTTTAGTATAAAAAATCAAACATACTTTGAAATATATTATCTAATTTTCAGGAATTTCATATTATGCCATTAATGTACAAGAAGATTACACAAACAACGGTCCCACTGGAAATCCTCAAGGAAATATCCCCATTAAGGATTTAAAGATATCTAATGTTTACGGCACAATGACCGGTGGAAATGCAGTTAAAGTTTATATTCTTTGTGGTTCAGGAGGTTGTAATAACTGGAATTGGTCCGGTATAAACGTCTCTGGCGCAGCTAAGAGCAATTCATGCAACTTCCATCCAAACGGATTCTCATGTTAAGTGGATTAAACATAAAGATAAATATATTTTCTTCTGTCCTTTACCTACTTTTATTCTACCTTTATGTTTCACCTCTACTTATAAAACGTGGGGTTTGTATCGTCTAGTAAAAATTTTAATACAGCTTTTTCAAATTTATTAGGCAGTTTTATAAGTCCGAACCAACCGTTTTATAAGTACCTTGTAAATGGTGCATTACTACATATTGTAAGATACGCAGATGACTCTGTCATTATCCTAGATAACCTGGAGGGTCTACAGGCGCTTATTTCTAGAGTAACAGAAAAAATAGACTGGATGTCAACTTTAATATTAAAAAATAAAAAACAAAATAAGATGGTTATTAATTAAATTAAGAAATGGTCAAGTATTAGTCAACCAACAACTGATAGCACCTATTACCAACTATTTCTACTGAGATACGATTTAAAATGGCCAATGGGAATATTTAACATAAATTAATATAGGCACTGATAATAGACCATTGGATCTCCGATGAAGTTAAACTACGATTTATGCATTTGAGAGTACTGAAAGATAAAATCAATTAGAGTAAAATGTGTGAAAATAAATACGTGAAAATGGAACTTTCTTTTCAAGCGAAATTCGCTTATGCTAAGACGATTTTATCCCTTGTCATTTTACCAATCGATACAGGAATATTGATTATATTTTCAAAAAATTTGGAATAAGCACCTAAATACGTAATATTAATAGGCCAGTATTCGTGATTTTATCCTTCATGCCACTTGAAAGTTTCTTAGTTTTAACTGCGGGTCGAGAAAAGGAGCTTGGAAAAGTTGAAAAAATTTTTCAGCTTGGGTCCTTGATTTTCTTGTGTATAAATTGAAGAGCAACATATTAACAGTGATAAAAATAGTCATTATATTATTGGCATAATAGTCGGTGAAAATTTTCATAAACAAAATTATTTTAAATGTTATTGGACAATTTGAATGTTCGACGATTTTATCTATTATGCTACTGTGCGTATATGTAAGAAACTTAATTTTAAGCTTATAGCAATATAGCTAACATTTAAACAGTCATAACTGTTTCAATTATTCATAATTTTCAATTTATAGAAATAACAAGTAAATTTCAGTTCGAATTCGTTAGTCAAGGTGTGTGGACGTATTCGAGTTTTTGTGAATTTACTGGTGATTGATTCTTGTAAAATATAAGTATAATTAGTTGTTAGTTTTGGTATTGATATTTACGAAGAGCATATTAGAGTTTTTTAAAGCGTAAGTGATGTCAGAAAAAACGGGCGGTGATAAGCCGCCCGATGAAAAAAACACGTTTGATAAAAGTGATAGTGAAAACAGCAGGTATGTTCCACTAATTGATATGAATAACAGTTATAGACCAGGAGATATTGGTCCATTTTATGTGTTTGTTGAACACAAAAATAAAAATTTAGGGAGACTTTTTCCAATTAAAATAGGGCACTTTCTACTTAAAGATGAAACTTTAAAAAATGATGTAATAGATATTAAACCGGTAGGTGTTAATAGGGTAAAGGTTATTTTTAATACATTAGAAATAGCCAATAGCTTAGTAAACCACGAAGTTATATTAAAAAATGAGTTAATAGCATTTATACCTAAATTTTATACACACAAAAAAGGAGTTGTCAGGATGGTAGATACTTTCTTTTCTGAAGAATATTTATTAACTGCTATCAAATCAAACAAACAGGTATCAGGTGTCAATCGTATGAAAAGGAAAATTACAGACTCTGATGGAAACGTAGTTTTGGTAAACAGACAAATGATAATAGTAGAATTTTTAGGAAATGAAATTCCAAAATGTATACAAATAAATTTATGCAATTTTCATGTTGAACCGTACGTACAACCCGTTGTACAGTGTTTCAAATGTCTGAGATATGGCCACTCAGCTAGACAATGTAAATCAAAAAATGAGAGATGCCAAAAGTGTACAGATACAAGTCATACAAAAGAGGATTGTAAAGAAAATAATTTGTGTATTTATTGTAATAATAACGAACACCCCTCAATTTCACGTATTTGTCCTGTATATGCAAAGCAAAAGGGGATTAAACAAATTATGTCAGTTGAAAACATTTCTTTTAAAGAAGCCGAAAATATATATAATAATCCATCATATGCGAAGGTGGCTACGAATAACCGTTTCTCTATTTTGAACAACGATAACAATTTTCCAGCTTTTCCAAATACTTCTGGCGACAGTCCATCGTCTAATATTACTTTTAAAAAACCAAAACCAGCTTCTAAAGCCAATACTAATAAAACAATTAAACGAACACACCCAACCTCTCCTACACCAGATACGATGCCTGTAAAAAAAACTTATAAACCTAGTCAAAAACCTAAACCCATTATACCTAACCCTACAGAGAAGAATTTATGGACTATAAAGAGAAAACTATAATGTTAATTACCTCCTTCATAAATAAATTCCAAAAAAATTTTCAATTAGCACCAAATACTCTCATGGAATCTAATATCAGGGACTTTGTAGAAAGTGCCTTTGCTCCAAGTGATCCAAATGATGCTATGGAAACATATAGTGAATCAGATTCAAGTGAAAAACTCTTTTACTGATTAAACTTTAAAAATGGCTAATAAACAAACAATTAAAAACCAATTAGTAATTTTGCAGTGGAATAGTAGATCAATAACATCTAATAAAAATAATTTGTTAAATTACCTTAATAAAAACCATGTTGATATTATCATACTTTCTGAAACTTGGCTTAAGTCTAATAGTAATTTTAATATAAAGGGATATAATTTCATTAAAAGATGTCGTGATGACGGATATGGCGGAGTTGGTATATTTATCTTACAAACAATTAACTATCAAGAAAGTGTAATAACCCAAAATTTTTCAAGGGGCATTGAAGTATGTGCAGTATTTATTCCAGATATAAATATTTCTTTAGTTTCAGTATACAAACCTACAGACATAGCAGCCACAAAAAAAGATTGGTTAAATTTATTGGTACAGTTTGATATCTCTCGTACAATTTTTTGCGGCGATTTTAATGTACACCATCACAGGTGGGGCCCTATTCCGGAAGATCGCGGGGGAAAGGATTTAACAGAAGCTTTAGATTTTTTGGAACTAATTACTTTAAATGATGGATCGCCCACTAGAGTTAATCCCAATGGTAATCACTCTGCAGTTGATTTAACTCTTATCTCCCCTTTCTTGGCAGATTTGGTAAATTGGTCAGTATATCAAGACACTTTAGGTTCTGATCACTACCCTATTCAAATTCAGCTCCAAATTGCTCCCATATCTTTCGAAATCAATCCGGCAACCAAGTGGAATGACGGTCGTGCCGATTGGTCAGCCTTTCAAGCATTTATTGAAAATGAAATCAGTACAAATTTAGCTCTAAATGATTCAGATAACTGTCGAATAACAAAAAAATTATTTGAAGTCATATCTTCAGCAGCATCTGCATCCATGCCTGTTAAAAAACCTTTCATTCCTTCTGTCCCAAGGCCCTATTGGTGGGACGAAGAATGTTCTGATATAGCTGAAAGTCGCTCCCACGCACTTAAATTGTTCAGAAGACAAGGAAATATTACAAATTATCTGAATTATCAAAATATTGCAGCAAAGGCTAAACTCATTTTCAAGTTAAAACAAAAAAATAGTTGGATAACCTTTCTTAATCAACTCAATAGATCTACACCTCTTTCAAACATTTGGAATTGTGTAAAAGCTATAAGAAACAAATATCATAAACAAAATAAACCTCCATTGCACGAAGATTTAATTGAGGATGTTCTGAATCAGCTGGCCCCGCCTTCGGTCTCTAATGTCGATGTAGACAATCAAAAAAATTTTCATTTTTATTCTACTTCAGATACTATGTCTAAAAATTTTAAATATTCAGAGTTAATTTTGGCATTAAACCAAACCAGAAGCACAAAAGCGGTCCAAAATCTTACAAACAAATATTGGAGAATTAAAACGTCTCCCCGCTTGCTGAGGCTTTTATTAACACTGAGAGACATAAAGAACTAATACATAGTCAAAAAAATATCCTATTTACGAAATCGATTTTCCAGCCTTAATATTTAAACCAACCATTATAATTCCAAACTATCCAGATAATATATTTCTATCAAAATTAATTTTCAAATCTATACTCTGTAATTTAGGAGAGAATAAAATCATCATTTATACGGATGGATCAAAAAAAAAGATTTAAAACAGGCTGTGCATTTTTAGTTTCTAATATTAACCATGTTGAGCAATATCAAGTCCCTCATTATTTATCGATTTTTAGTGCAGAAGCTATAGCTATTAAGAAAGCTTTAGATTGGTGCGAGATGAATTTACCTTTATCTGTGATAATTGTAACAGACTCTCTCTCAGTTTTGCACGCCATTAAAAGTCCTCCTTTTAACCATTATAACAAAAATATTCTTCTATCTATAAAAAATAGTCTATATAAACTGCAGGAGTATGGTGTACGAGTTACATTAGTCTGGGTTAGAGGACATTCAGGGATAACTGGGAATGAAGCAGTTGATCTCGCAGCGAAACAAGCACTTGACTCAGAATTGAAAGTAAACATGTGCAGCTCATCAGATCTTATTAATTTATATAAGACTGATGTTAGGGTTAGATGGGAAGCTCAGTACAGTAAATTTTCAACTACATCAGAGAACCTTTATTTTAAACTTCAACCAGTTTTACCGACGAACATTCCTTACATCAATTCGTGGGATTATAATAGATATAAGTCATCAATTATATCACGTTTAAAACTTAATCATGGTCGCTTTCCAGCTCATTTGTTTAGGATTGGTATCGTAGATTCTCCGTGTTGTCCTCACTGTCCAAAAAAACCGTTAGCCGATATAAATCACATTTTCTTAGAGTGTCAAAAATATACTGCACATACGGATATGCTGTACCAAGAACTGAAAAAGTTTGTAAGTCTACCAACTAACATTCCTACTTTATTAGCACAACAAGAGAAAGAAATATACAACCTTTTAATCAAGTTTGTTTTAGAAGCAAAAATAGAAATTTAGCTCATATATGGTTAAATATGTATATATGTGTATTTACAAACATTATATAATTAGAATCCAAACCTCTGTTTTACCCCATTTGTTAATACCTCCTGCCCGTGACCTAGTCTAGTTTGTCTTAATAAAAATGTCTTGATGGGTCCCTAGACAAGAAACGAGTGGCCATGTTTTGTATCCCTATCCTATCCTTAATAATAAAAAAAAAATACAAATTTTTTGTGGCAAATAGACAAGTTCTGATGCCATCCACTATCTACACACACACAACAAGTAAATTTAGTTCTTTAGTAAAAATTTTTGTATCTGTATTTTCTATTTTTGAATTATAATATTTTTTTTGTGTTGTATTTTTTTTAGTTGTTGAGGTATTTTAAAAATTTGTTTGAGAAACTCCGAAGTAGTGTCTCGAAGTAGTAGTGAAACAAACCAAGCCAATTAAACTTTTAGATTGTAATATTTGTATATAAATGAAGCAAATTGTAAATGAACAATGATTTTTTTCAACTAGAATGGTTTTGGCGGGGGTGAGTTTGTTACTTTCGGCGTACTCACCTTACTTTCATGCAAATACTTTCACTTTTAGCAATAGCCACTTTAAAGTCTTTTTAAACATGTTTTTTTAAGTTTTATTTAAAATTACGGTTTAGGTAATAATAAAAAAACGAATCGTTTTATAAACTTTATTTTATATTCTAACATTTTCCAGATAAATTTAAACCTTTTGGAGTTTTTCGCAAAAACCTTTAAAAACATGAACTCCAAAATACTGACTTTTCGAAAAAACTTAATTCAAAAATTTTTGTGTTCAACTTGTTCAAGCGACTAACATGTTTTTTTATATTTTTTTTACCCTTGAGTTGTATGGTAACCACCCAAAGAGAAGCACATATTAGCATAGGATAGATTTTGATTTTGCGCTATTTTTCAACTACTGTCAAAGCTTCAAGCAAATCGATGGATATAAAAAACATTCAGAGGTTTTTTACTATTCTGGTTATCATATTATGGACTAAAAGTGGTCAAAAACGGATATAGTAAGTCTTTGGTGAAAAGTAAAAATACTTCTCACATATGCGCAAAAACACCATCCACATAGTGCGGTAGAGAGAAAAACATTACAGCGATATCAAGGGGGAAGAGGATGGATATAGACGAGCAACTAGATAAACAGGGTGCTAATTTAAGTCGCAGGCCGATACATCTGTTTTACATCGAGTAATAAGCGCAGTAGGTGACACAACGTCTCATTAACAGAGGGAACAATAAATGTGCATAAACCACCTTACAAAGTAAAAAAATGCGCACATGGCTGAGTAAACATCTGCATAAGCAAAATCTCAATGAGAAGGTATGCAGAGGATCTGTTAAACCGTTCTTTCAGGTTTATATAACATGATAACGATTATAAACGTCATAACGTTTGTTTTCGACCTGGCCCTCTTCTTCCATTTAACTTGCCTTGTATTAAGAAATGACGTATAATAAATTTCTCTGGGTGACGCATAACATGACCAAAATATTCCAGTTTGCGATTTTTGACTGTTGCGACCACTTACGTAACTTTTCCCATCCGCTGCAAAACAACGTCGTTACGAACTCTATCTACCAAGATTATTCTCGATTTCAACGTCGTCAAGTTTTCTTAGAAGTATATCTGTTATTGTCCTATCTTTGACATCATATAAAAAAATAGAGAACACATAACATCCTATTAATATAATTTTCAGTCTCAAAGCAATATTGTTTTTACGTAAGATTATAACTTAGCTAAGTGATAGTGTTGGTTCTTCCCAGCTATTCTCCATAAGCTATAATCACTTTTGGTTGTATTGGTATTTTGCTGAGAACCATCATTCTGGTCTTTATGATGTTTAGCTTTGGTTTATATTCATCACACGTTGTGGTAATCCTTTAATCAAATGTTGAAGATCTTCGTAAATGTTTGCAATTAACACCGTATCATCCACGTACCTCAAACTATAAACATTTATGTCAATAATTTTTATACCACACTGAACACTATCCAATACTTCATTGAAAACAAATTTCGAATAGATAAAAAATATTAGTGAGGACAAAATGCAGCCATGTCTTACTTCTATTCGTATTTTAATCTCTTCAGAATTATTCTGACCTCTCCTAATGTTTGCATGCTGATGTAAGTAAATATTTTTGATGATACAGAGATCTTTATCATCAATACCTACCTGCTGAAGAATGGCTATTATTTCAGTATGTTTTACCTGATTAAAGGAGATCCATAAGATCAGCCAAGAATATTTTGACAATATAGCGTCAAACTATTGATTGACGGGAAGGATTAGGAAATATGTTTCAAGAGACAGAGGGTTTTCTACGTTTCATTCAGGATCAGGTTATTCCAACTAAAAATTACCTGAACTGTATTGTCAAAGACCTTCAGGTTCAAAACGACAAATTCCGATGTGAATGTTATAGCATGTATAAATTCCTTATAATCATCGAATATTCAATGTATACAATTTATTTGGTACACCCCTGAGCTATTTATAAAATTTCTTTATGTTTGTGTTTATATTGTGAATTAAGTTTTTGTGCACATCGAAGAAAAATTTTACTACGTAGTAAAGTATTTCATATTTTGTGTTTAAAAAATGCTGCGAATTAAGCCATCTTAAGGTTCAACCTCCCTTGAACGCGTTGTTAAAAAGAATTACCCCAATCCAGTTCAATTGTTTTATTCACTTACTCACGCCGAGCTCTCCAATCAAACCAAGATTTGCCGTTCGCAAATGTTTCGGTTTGTTTTGCTTAGCCTATCTCCAGCCTAGTAATTTCTGTCTTCAATTTTCAATCCCCTATAAGTAATACCTAAGTAATACCCTGTGTGTTGGGCAATATAACCGCTACAATGTCAAGCCTAAGTCATCTTTTTAATTATTAATATGTCCCTGACAGAGTGCTTAAAAAAGACAACTTTACTGGGACGCATTGTGCTCACAAACCAAGCAGTGGCACATGGTAGACCGGTTTTCGTAATAGTTAATAAACTTACTAGACAGAAAACACCAATAAATGTGGCGATACATAACAATTATAATCTGCCTGTTAAATACAACGAAAACATTGCCAAGTACAAAGATCTGAAAATACCAATAAGGAGAGAATGGAGAATGGAAAGTACCCAGACGATACTTGTTATTATCCCAACTATTGAAAAGAGAACTTAAAACACCTGGGTCTAAATGAACATCTCTATAAAAATATGCATAGAGCAGTATTGCTCTCAACATCTAGATGCGTAAGAAATTTTTTGGGAGATACTCCGACGTACCGAGTCCCATCAGAGCTCAATCCTTTTGATACCATAGGTATCTGTAATTTTTCTTTTAAAAGAGTCGTATGGTCAAATTTAGTTAAAAAAACATTTAATATGTACATTAAATTCATTCTAACACCGTGGTAACATATATAGCTATCGATTTAACAAAGTTGAGAAATTTGTAAATACGCGTTTTGGATCACCATGTACATTAAATATTATTTTATCTACAAAATATGTGAAGTTTAATAAAAATATATTACACAAAAATAATTGTTACATACTTAATATAACAATAAAACACTGAAAACGTTGTTTCAGCCCGAGCACTCTGCCGAAACAGCTGTAGTGATAAGATATTATAATAAATTTTGTGTTTATAAATAAATTTTAGATTAACTGGGCATATCTATAAGTTCTATCTTGTTAAATCTCACAAATAATTCTGCATTAGATACTATAACTACAGAGATAAAATATGTTTTTATCATATCTCTTTTGATTTAAAATCTGATAATTTTAAAACTATATAATATCATGGAATATACTAATGTTATATTTAAGTAGTAATAATCCCCACATCATGAGAACTTTACAACTATTTGGACTTTTTGTTCTCTGTAGCATTGCACATGCTTTAAACTTAACAGGTATGTACAAATTGAATTTGCAACACTAGTTAAAGTACATTTAGCTATTCGTTAAAAAATCTTTTAACTCTTTTAGATGGACTGTATTTGACATCTCGAAATTTTTTTTACAATATTCAACACACCTTGTAGGCTTAGGGCGAAATGTTGAAATGTCGAACTAACAAATCTTACAAATTCTCTATAAAATGTTTTTAACTAACTACCAATACTAAATGCTGCATGTCTCAAAATCACTTTATATACATCCAATACAACAAAAATAGTAAATCGGTAAATAAGGTAGGCTATAAATAAAAAAATATAGTCAGAATAGCGAGGGACAAATCACCAAGAGGTAGAAGAAGTATCGGGCGACCACGCAAAAGATGGAGTGATAACCTCCAATAGAGGCATTAATCGACATTGAACAAGCATTTTGCTTATAAAAAAGAAGAAGAAGATAAATAAAAAATACCTTTGTTTACATAATTAAACAACCATAACACAAATTCTTTACAACGTTTTTTTCTATACGGTAGAAATTTGAAATGTTTTGCTATGTTTTACTATTTATATGTAAAGCTGTTTGTACTATAAAATATTTATACTATGGTTAGTAACCGAATACGGGTTCCAACCAAATTTCGTCCAAACGAATAATGTAAACTGGTTATTCCTACACATTTAGTATAAAGAAAAATTAAGTACCTTTAAAACGGTCAATTGTAGAAGGTCCTAGGACTTATTTTAAGCAAGATATGGTTCTTCAAAGCTTTCTACTGCTAACAAATTTTGCAAGTTTTAACGCTATTTTTTAAATTTCTTAATATAACTTTTTTTCTTGTACATTAAGGTATATGCAAAATAAAAAACAAAGCTAAATTTTCTGTAATTTAAAATGGTTATTGTAAAATTTTCTACGACTAACGGCAACGAAGATATGATTCGTCAAAATGTGATGCTTGCACCTGATTTTTACTAACTTTTGCGGATATTTTTTAAATTATTTATACTTACTTATAATTATTTCATTTTACATCTCTATCTCTATCTAAATAAGAATTTTTACAGCTGTCGCCGCCTTCCTTCTTTCAGACAACGTCTCCAGTCCTTTCTGTTCTGCCATTCTCCATCTCTAAGGTCTCGTCTTTCCATGGCCTCGTCAACTTCATCCCTCCATGATCTTCGGGATCTACCTCTGTTCCTCCTTCCTATTGGGCTCCAATCCAAAATCTTTGCTATCCACCCTCTATGATCTGTTCTTCTCACATTCTCATACCAAATTAAACATTTTTTTCTTCGATGTAGCTGAGTAGTATTTTTGTTACTTTGCCGCTTCTTCTCATGAACTCCATTTCAGTTGATGTGATTTTGGACCTGTTTTGTTTATTTATTACCCAATTCTCTGCTCCATAGGTCAATATACTACGTACCAAGCTATTATAAATTCACTTCTTTGATTTTCTGGTAATCTGTCTATCCCACAGTATCCCGTTCATTTGTTTAATACATGTTCTTGTATATGCTAATCTGCTGATTATTTCTTGCTCGGTGGTTCCATTTTTTGAGAGTATGAATCCTAAATATTTGAATTTTTCAGTGCCGTTAATTTCTCTATCATTAGTTATTTCCAAGTTTCTCACTGGTTCTTGCTCTGTTGTTAAATATTCGGTCTATTCTAGGTATATTTCCAATCAATTTTTGATGTATTTCCGTTCTAATTTTCTAATTTAACCTCCTAAATCTAAATTTCTAATTTTCGGAGCATATAGCACATATCTTCTTCATCTTGAGCCATTACCACTTGGTCATCTGCAAAGCTTATTGTGTACAAGAAGTTGTCCCGGATTGGTATTCCTATCCCTACACATTTCCTTTCCCATGGTTTTAATATTTGTTCGAGAAATATCTTGAACAGTGTCGGATATGTAGAGCATTCCTGCAATAAACCTTGTGGAAAACCACAAAGTCTCGAATTCGTTGGAATATTTATTGCCGGTTTTAACTCTTGTTGTTGTTTTAAAGGTTTTTTACGGCTTCTATTAACCCCTGTGTTATTCCAAATTCCTTCATCGTGTTCCATAGTTGTTTTCTGGGAACCGTGTCATATGCCTTTTATAAAACTATGAATGCCATGTGTACTGGTCTATTTTTTGCCATTTTTTTTCAATTAATTGTTGGAGTGTATATATGTGGTCTATGCAAGATCTTCCTGCCGTGAAATATTATTATTATTATTATAATATAAGCGAGGGCAGAGGAACTAAGTCCCTATTATGCCCAAAAATAAAGAAAATTTCATTTATCACCTACTAGTAAATAACAAAAATTACAACTAAAAGAAATAAAATTACAATTTTTGGTTTAAAGGAAAAACAATATTTCAACTATAATATAAAACTGTCGAGTCTGTTTTTGAACGAGTTGGTAGAGGAAGCGCAGACAATGTTATCGTTGAGGTTATTCCAGCACTCAAAAACTCTATTTGGAAGAAAGTTCTGTCTTTGTCTTATAGAAAAATTTTCTTTCTTTAGTTTATATTGATGACCTCTGAGGCGTTCATCTTGGTTTATAATAAATATTTCATCGAGGTTTCCAAAATTGAATTTTAGTATTTTGAATGTTGTAATTAAGTCTCCACGTTGTCGGCGAAGTTCAAAAGTAGTTAGGTTAGCCATACTAAGTCTTTCTGCATAAGACGGTCTTCTCGGTCTCAAAGAAATTCGAGTGGCTTTTCTTTGAACGTTTTCCAACAGAGTCTTGTCTCGAACCAGATCGGGATACCACGTTGGTCCAGCGTATTCAAGTATGGGTCTTACGTACAGAGTGTAAAGTTTGCAAAATGATTGCATTGAAACTACCGAAAAACACCTCCGAATAAGATACGGTCTGGAGTTTGCACGTTTACAAATAGAGGTAATATGATCGGACCAAGTTAAGCTGCTGTTCACAATAACACCAAGATCGTTATACGAAAACACAGATTCTAATGGCTGCCCGTTAACAAAGTACGGCACAAGTGGGTTATTTTTGCCAATTCGAAGCACTACACATTTTTCCGCGTTTAAGGGTAGTAACCACTGGGAACACCAAGTTAAAATAGAGTCCAAGTCCATTTGGAGGGTTAGCTGGTTTGTGTTTGGATTGGCATATATTTTTGTGTCGTCAGCGTAAAACGATATTTTACTTGAGACATAATAAGGAATATCGCTGGTGTAAACCGTAAAAAGCAGAGGTCCAAGGACAGAACCCTGAGGCACTCCACTTTCCACTAACCTGTCCTGTGAGAAAGATTCGCCAACGCTAACTTTGTAATATCGATCTGTCAGGAAATCATCTATGCAACGAAGTAAAGTACCGCGAACTCCGAAATGTTCTAGCTTATGTAGAAGTCTGCGCTTAGGTACACGGTCAAAGGATTTAGAAAAATCTAGATAAACAACGTCGACCGGCTGCGAACTGTTAAGGGATAAGGTCCAGTCGTTAACACAATGTAGGAGATTGGTTAGAGTAGAGCGACCAGAGACAAATCCATGTTGTTGTGTTGGAATAACATGTTCCTGGAGAAGGAATTTGGTAATCTCCTCGGAAATAATGGATTCCATAACTTTGGCAACTACTGGCAGCAAGCTAATCGGATGATAATTGTTGGGGTCGAGTTTGTTGCCTTTTTTAAAAATAGGGGTAACGGAAGCTAATTTCCAACTAGGGGGTAAGGAGTTTTGGATGAAAGAGGTTTGCATAATTAACGTTAAGGGTATTGCAAGCGTGTCTGCGCACCTTTTTAACAGTTTTGGTGTTAAACCATCTAAACCAGGTGAAGCGGCCGTGCGAAGTTTAATTAAGTGTTGTTTGACATGTTCCACTGTGAATTCAACTTGCTGTAAGGATGCGCCGACACGATTACAGTTAACAGCAGGTAGATAACCATCATTTAATTCTTTAGTAAAAACTTGTGAAAATGCTAAAGACAGAGTTTCGGCAGATTCTTTGTCAGAAGAGCATAAAGTCTGGTTGGATTTTTGAAGTAGCGGAATGGAAACTTTAGATGTCATGGAGGAACGTATGTATTTATAGACTTTTTTAATGTTACCACTTTCAATAACGTTTGCTTCAAAATTTTGTTTTAGGGTTTTTGAGAGCGGTTTTTAAATCATTGAAGAAGCGCGGTGTGTTTAAATTTCGCATAGATGTCGTTTGTATTAATTTGTTTAATTGCTGTTCGATTATCAGGGTTTGAGGTTGTTTTTATAACTCTTACGGAAAATAGTATTTGTAGAAATGATATTGTGGACTTTATCGAGAAATGCAGTCCACATTAATGAGGGGTCGTTTAAGTCTGCAAAAAATAAATGCCAGTCGATTTGAGAGAGTTCAGTGTCAACTTCAGAAAAGTCGGTAGTAGCATATGTTACAATGTTATTTTTGCGGGGTAATATTTGATTGAACTGGATGTGAGCCGTTATAACTGCATGATCTGACTTTCCTATGGAGAACTGACTGAGGATGAAATCAGCTGTTCGTCATTAATAAGCACTAGATCTAAAGTGGAAGGTTGGTTATTATTCCTAAATCTAGTAGGTTCTGTAATGAGTTGTATCAGGTTTGAATTTACTACAAAGCTTTTAAATAAATTATGAGCGTTTTCGGCGTCAGATAATGAAGTTATTGGCCAGGTGATCTCTGGGAAATTAAAATCTCCAGTAATGATAAGGATTATCAAGAGATGATAGTTCTTCAAGTTTTGTGAAGAAAACATTATCGTGTGCAAGTAGTGTATTAGGTGGACGATATATACATACTAGATTAAGGCAAAAAGAATTTTTAGTAACAGATAAGTGAATTGCATCTATTCCAGTAATATCTATTAGCTTAAGGTTAATTTTGAAAGTTGTGGTAATAATATTGGATAAATAAATGCATACACCGCCATCCACACGATTTTCTCTGTCTTTACGATATATTGTATATCCATTTATATTAACAGAGGAGTCAGGAATTGTGGGTTTGAGCCAGGATTCGGCAATACAGATAATGTCCGGTTTAAGAAGTCGCACTGTGCATACAAATTCGTCAAACTTAGCGGAAAGTGAATCTAAATTAGTATATAGAAATAGCCAGTCATTAAATTTGTTGGTAGAAAAATTATGAACGAAATTTCGTGATTCTGGGAGTGCCATTGATGTATTTAATAGTTAAATCATGTTTACCGTTATTTTTGCGAGTTTCTAGCTCACTTCGGAGTTCTTTTAAACGTACTTGTTGGATGGGCGTCTTGTCGTCAATTATTGAGAATTTTTCCGTTGCTTTGTTTTCCAGAAGTTTGGCTTTATTTCTCAGAATATCTTTAACGTGGTATTCCGAACCCATCACTACCTTTATCATTCGGGGAAATCGTTGGTTTGCTTTGCCGACTCTGTAGAAGGTGATTTGCTTTTCCTGGCAGCCAACAGTATCCAAAACAAGCTTCACCTTATTCGCGTCATCATCTTTTCTGCGTTGTACATCCCCAGAGGAAGATTCTGTTACGCCTCTAATTAGAATATTTTTAGCGCGTGTTATACGATCTACAGCTTCGTTAGCGATATTATCCGTGAATTCGGTAGACTTAAATAAATTAATCTGGCTGAGCTTATCGTTTAACTCAGTTATGTTATTATCAAAATCATCAATTTTCGCACGAATTTCCATTTTAAAATCTAGCAGAAGATCTTTTATTTCTGAAATATTAGAAATATTGGAGCTGCAAGAGTTACAGAGTATGTTCAGTCCTCGAATTTTCTGTCAGGTGACGCGATCCTCTGATGAACGGTCGGTGCATGTGATATGTATTTGACGCTTACATCCATCGCACTGGAGTTTGCGGTCAGCTGTCGCTATGGTTTTCGAGCAGTTCGAACAAAAAGAGGTGGACGGCATTGTCCGGTTTGTTGTGTATGTAATTAGTATTTGGTTTTATATTAATATATTGTGAAATGATACTCACTCAACCAACTAGCAGGTTGTACGCCTGATCTTCTCCGATTTTAATTGAGATAGATTTTTCCAGTTTTTCTTTCATTATTTTTCCATATAACATACATACTATCACACTGATGCCGCTGTAGTTCCCGCATTTTTTCTTATATCCCATTTTTATGTATCGAGGTTATATATGCTTTGGACCATTCATCTGGTATTTCGTTCAGGTTTATAGCGTTACTGAACATTTCGTGTATAATTCTGTGTAGTTTCTCCGTTCCGTACTTAATTAGTTCATTAACAATTCTGCCTAGTGCCCCTGATTTATATTTATATATTAATATACTCCTTCCCCAAAAACGCACCCCTGTAAATGGCAGCACTCCGTGTTTTTTTTTTCATATTTGGGAGTCCATTGACCATATAAAATAAAAAAACCCCTTTAAGGTTGTATTTAGTTCCTTTCTAAATTACATAGTCAATAGCCTACTATCATAAGCGCTTTTTAAAAATTTGATTAAAATAAATGTTTAAATAAATTAGAACCAGTTTTTGCTTGGGAGACCTTTTGAAACTTATTTTGGGGTATTGAAAGTGATTATGTAAAAAATCTCATAGGCATATTTTTCCAAACGAACCCTAGGTTTTCACCTTGTCTATATGGGGATTATAGTGATTATGAAATAGTGAAAAAAATAACTCTTTCAGAGGCACATAATAAAAATCAAAACCATAAAAATGAATAAATTCTAATGAAGAATTTGAAGGTTTAAATTTCAATACAAGGCATACGTTACTTGGCAAAACATTTTCTATAAAAAGTATTCCGTTAGAAATTAATGTAGTTTTAAGTAATATTGATTGCATTTTATAATACTGTTACAATGAACCATTTACTTGTTGATTAGACAAGGCGAAAAGCTCGGGATTCGAAAAATATTCATATCAGATTGTTTTGCATAACCATTTTTGTGACAGGTTCCAAAATAAGGTTCAAGAGGTCACCCAGGTGAAAAGTTGTTCAAATTTTTTTAAATAAATTGTAACAATCAATTTTTTCGGCTCGAAAAATCTTTTTTTTTTAAATTTTTTGGATCATTCTGCACATAATCTCTAAGAGTAAGTCTTTAAGATTATATTTTTCACTTCACAAAAAATAAAAACTAAAATTTAAATATTAAACTGCATCTACTAAAAATACAGGGTGGTGAATCGTCAAACGGGCCATAAGAAACTCCATGGGAAATTCTAAATTGCTGAATTCCTGCTTTTCTAATTAGTTTACACCAAAAGTCAAGAAAAACTATTTGTAGGTGACTGAAATATATATCGAAAAATGATATTAAAATTGTTCTACGAATTAAACGTATTTCAAAATTTTCAGGCCACCACTGAAAGTTAGGGCACACGCGGTGGAGAATGTGTATGACATGTTGCGTTTGGTCATATTGATTTTTCTGATATTTGACAATATTTGAATTTTTTTCAAAATTCAAAAGTCAAAAATTTTCATTTTGTGATTTATTGTTTAAAAAACAATAAAGTTGATTAAAAAATGTATTCAGTTAAGGAGAAAATAGCAATAATAACAATTATTTATTCAGAAAATAGTACGCGAATTGTCAGTTCTTTATTTAGCGTAAGATATCCCAATAGACCAATTCCAAGTCATTCAACAATTCAAAGGATTTTACAAAATTTTGAAAATACTAGGACCGTGATTTCTAATTGTACCTGTACAAACAATATTGCTGAGGTACCATGCAATTTAGAATATCAAAATGAAATAAATGTATTTACAGAAGTCGTAGGAAATCCTAAAATAAGTTCTAGGACCATTGCAGACCAATTTAATATTCATAATTCCACGACCTTAAAACTTTTGAAAAGGCATAAATTGAGTTTATATAAATTTCAATGTCATCTAGAACTAAGAGGAGATGCTGAGCGACGAGCGGAATTTTGTTATGAAATTTTCTTCTTCTTCTTCTAGTTCCTATCCGTTTCGGATGTTGGAAATCATATTGGCAATCATAACCTTGCTCGCTGCGGCTCGAAACAGCTCCGTTGAGGTTTTCTTAAACCATGTTCTTAAATTCCGCAGCCATGATATTCTCCTTCTACCGGGTCCTCGCTTACCTTTGACTTTACCTTGCAATATAGACTGTAGCATCGAGTAACGGTGCTGATTTCTCATAACATGTCCCAGATATTGCAATTTTATGCGTTTGATCGTAAACACAATCTCTGTTTCCTTCTTCATTTTTCCTAGAACTTCCTTGTTCGTGATCCTTGCTGTACATGATATTCTCAGCATTCTTCTATAAAGCCACATCTCAAATGCTTCAAGTTTTTTAATAGTGGCGTCTGTAAGCGTCCATGCCTCCGCCCCGTTTAACAACACAGAGAAAACATAGCATCTCAAATGTCTCCTTTTTGTATTAAGGGATATGTTGTGACTTTTGAAGATGGCGCTCATTTTGTTAAAGACCGTTCTTGCCTTTCCTATGCGGCACTTTATTTTCATATTCATATTCACCATATGATATTTTAGAGAGGGCTAAATGTTCAAAATTATCATATCGTCCAAAAAGAAATGTCTGGTTAGGAATATTTAGACACAATATTATGGACCATTTTTCTATGAGGGAAATTTAAATTCAAAAAGTTTTTAGACTTTGGTTGAAAGTTTGGCTTTAGAAAGTTGGTTTCAAATGGATGGATGCCTTACCCACAATAGCTGGAAGGTTATTTAAAAACAGCTTTAATTGGTTGATTTGACCTGACTGTAATATTAAGTCGTTCGAGATTGAGAAATCTAGCTTTGGATCTCTCCAGATCCAGAGAATAAACGATTATTTTATCTGGAGTCATCTAAAATCAAAAAACCATTCTGACCAAAAATTTACAGATATTAAAGCATTAAAAATGCGAATTATTGAAGAGTGTGTAAAAATAACGCCACGCGTTCTGGCTAATGTTAGACGAGAATTTTACAATCGAGTGGGAGTGCTTAGTACAAAATGGCTTATTGTTTGAACATTTGTTATAATTTTAAGTTTAGAATTTATCATAAATTACTTTTAGAAAGGATTACAGTAAAACTATATTGAAATTCTTTTAATTGTTGTAAATCCTGGAATCGAATTGGAGTGTATTTTAATCTCTTACGTTAAATAAAGATCTAGCAGTGATCGCACTATTGTCTGAATATCATCAACTTTATTGCTTTGTAAACAATATAATTTATTGTTTACAAAGTACCATTTATTGTTCACTATTAGTAGTAGGTAGTATTTGTGAAAATTTCCTGTATATAGTTTAATCATAAAATAAAAATATTGACAATTCAAATATTATCAAAAACAGCAATATAACCAAACGTAACATGTCATACACATTTTTATACCGCGTGTGGCCTGACTTTAAATGGTGGCCTAAAAAATGTATTATATTTTTGAAAAATATTGGAGTACGCTTAATTTGTAGAACAATTTTAACATTTGTACATTTGTATTACTGATTTTAGTCCCCTACAAACAGTTTCTTACGATTTTTCATGTAAAATAATTAGGGAAGCAGGAATTTAACAATTTAGAATTTCCCATTGAGTTTCCTATAGCCCGTTTGGCGCCCGTTTCACCACCCGGTGTATGTATATTTTGTATGTACCACTAGTATTACCAGCTGATAACGGCCATCGAGCAACATCCAACCCTCGGGCCAGAGACCCTCTAGCTAGATTATGTTGCTCATCAGGTCTTATCATCTTATTTCTTATCATCTTGTTTCTCTCTCTTATACACGCCGTAGCCCGAGCGCCCGTCTCGTCATAAGCATTTCATTAATGAATAAAAAATCATGCTTAAAAATAAAATATGCCAAAAATACTTATCGGGAAATATATAACAATGTTTCAACTAGAATATAGGTCCTTTGGGGATTCAAAAATAATGTTCTTTACCTTTATTTTTAAACTTTTTTGTTCAAAATGATACAAAAAAATTAAAAAAAAAATTTCGAGCTGAACAAATGGATTGTTATAATTTGTTAAAAAAAATTGAAAAAATTTGAACAACTTTTCTCCTGAGAGACTTGTTGAACCTTATTTGGAATATCTTATGAAAGTGCTTATGCAAAAAAATCTAATGGGAATATTTTTCCGAACGAATCCGGCTTTTCGCCTTTTCTAGATGTTTATGCCTAATCATAATTATTTAAAACTACTTAACTAGATAAAAGTTGTGTTTTTTATTAAGGATATTTTGCAAACGTTAAAGAGATCACCCCTAAATGTATTATATATCGCAATAATTTTATTTAAAAAGTAATTAAAAAAAATTTTAAGTAACTAAGTAACCTAAATTTCAGGAGTTATTTCAGATCTTCCTACAAATTAATTTTATAAAACAAGTTTAAAATTAAATTATTTAACATTCTTATGAAAAACTTATCTTAAGAAAATTAAAATCCGTTCAATAGTAATTTGGAAGACACTGATTTCGATGCTACAATTTTCTGCCATCGTCAGGTCTCCATGAGGTTATTTAAGAGATAACGCTTTAAGAGATATGGTCAATGGAAAACATACTACTGAGCACTTGAGTAGGGCGCAAAGAGTTATTAAACAAAACTTTTTCGCACATCGTTGGTTTTGGAAATTACTAAAAAAATATGATGATTATAGAAGAAAACGGTCTCATATTTTAATATAAATACAGGGTGGGGCATAGAAAACGAAAAAAAATATATTTTAGGCCACTAATTTCTATTAAAGCTCTTGTAAAACGCTTAAATTTACTTTTTTCAAGAGTGAACACTTGCATTGCAGCACCCTAGGGACGATGCAGTATCCAGAAAATCTTAAATAAGAAGGTCAAGTCGTACCTTATTTAAAGATTGTTTGATTCTATATTGACAAAAATTTGCATTGACAAAAAATGGCTTGAGTGTATATTACAAAAAGAAATAATTTTTGATTAATTTTAACTGCAAATTTAAAACATATTCGGTGATTGATATGACAAAACCTGGTTCATAGACCTGGTTCATAGGCTCATACCTTTGGAACTATGAGGACTTGTTGATAGCAACTGAGTCAACAAGTCCTCAAAAACACTTCGTCTCAGGTGAGTCTCAGAATTGACAAATTGTGCTTTGTTCTCTATTTATTTATATATTCGACACGTTTCAATTCATTAAAGCTGTAGCAAAGCTCTTGTTGAAATTTGTAAATATTTTACAAATTTCGTAAAGCTTCAAAAGACAGAAAACAATGGTAGTACAATATTTTTGTTTAGAGCTATCTTAATGGATGGTAGTTTTTGGGGCTAACACTAGAAGTGAGAAATAGCAGGACACATTTGCTGGCTTTCCGTGTAGTAGTTTCTATGTATTCGACTGTCTGAAGACGTAGGGAGACATAATTAACATTTTAACAATTTATTGATCCTAATTACACGAAAGGTTTGACGAATTGTGCTTCTTTCGCCGTTGATTTATATATTTGGTGTTTTAATTCATCAAAGCTGTAGCAAAACTCTTACTAAAACTCAAAACATACACTGACAAGCAGAGACAATATCACGTTAAAATGATTTTGCTATAATACGTCACATCACTTTTAAATTAAGATTGGCATTTTGATCTTTGGATGAATGGAGGAAGGTGGATATTTTAGAATTACTAGTTTTCTTATATCCTCACCTTCTCCGTACACATTTTTAATAATCGTTTTAAGAAAAAGTTTTTACCAATAAACGTTTTCTTGACCCAATGCTATTTATAGCCTATTTACCATTGAGTTTATTTGTTATACATTTATCTGTTAAGTAACCTTATCAGGGACCTGACGATAAGTAGAAAGTTGTAGTGTTCGAAATGTATCGCTTAAGTTATTAATAAAAAAAACTGTGAATAAATCTTTTCTTGTTCTTCCTACTAACCCTTTCAGTAGTTTACTTATATATGCAATCGATTTATCCCTTCTATATCTATTTTCCAGCAAGCTGCACAATTGATAGGTTTGACCATGTTGATACCGTTGTTAGCCAATGCAAATCTATAACCGTTGAAAGCTTTGCAGTACCTGCCGGCCAAACCTTAAAACTACATTTACAATATGGTACCACCCTAACTTTTAATGGAAACATTGCTTTTGGTTACAGTGAGTGGGATGGTCCTCTTATATGGATTAAAGGCGACGGAATCACGATACAAGGAACAGAAAGTACGTTACATATATTCTTAATATATTCTAATTATATTTTTATGAAAATTATAATATTCTTGACGCCATTTAAATGTACGGGCCAGGATTAGCCAAGTAAGTCCGTGAGTGGGATCAGCATATTTCCTAAATATGATTAATATTCTGTAACAACTTTATTTTTAAACGTTTTCTGATCTTGTTTTGATATTTAATTTTTGAAGCACCTTTTTCACTTCTATAATGAAATAGGACCGGTTTGCAATAGTGAATAATATAGATGACAAATATTTTCTAACGATATACTAATCTTAAAGAAAAAAAAACATCTTATTCCTTATTTAGTTATTTTGTACTTAATCAATCGCCAGAGCTACTTTAGGTTAACGTACCACTAGAGTTCACTAGACCATAGAAAGAAAAATATAAATCGACAATAATTAGTAACAAATATGAATTGCCGAGAATGCTATAATTGTAAACCCGTATCACCCACGATATTAACATAAATATTGCATGACATATAAAACATACTATTTATCTCAGTATCTCCAATGCAGGTTAATAAATTTGACTGTCAATTTTTTTATTTAATTTGGTATAAAGCTCGGCTAGTTCGGTAAGTAGTCAAGTTACGTTTACTTAATTGTGCTATTATATTGCGTTCTTTGATCAAACAACAATCCGACCAAAATATTTTCAGAAGTCGTACTGTAAATTATTGATTATATATACGAATATAGATTGGTCCTGGGAACATTGCTTATAAAAGTCGCATTATCTTAACTTTATCTTTTATTTTTTACGGTATCGACATTATTAACTGACTATATTCTGCCACATACGTGGCAGAAACACGACCTGACAAAAAGGATGTAAGAAACAGCAAAGATGAAAAAACTTGATGATAAAACACTATGGGACAGAGATAGAAGTATAGATATACGACGTAGATGCAAGGTGGAGAACATCAAATACTGGGTAAGAAATAGAAGAGTAGAATGAAACGATCATATAAGCCGAACGGCAACAAATAGAGTAGTAAAAATGGTAAAAGACGGTTCCCCAATAGGAAGAAGATTAGTAGGAATATTACGAAAACGATATAACGACAACTTACTAGAGGTACATTAAAAAGCAGAGAGAGTCATGTCTAAATAAAACGAAGATTATATTTTTTTTATAATAAATTTGTAACTAATTTTTAAGAGAGTTACTATCACTTCTTATAATCAGGTAATCTTTGTTACATTTAACTTTTTAAGTTTGTCTCTTTTTGCTCTGTTAGTTATTATTACTATTTTGTTATCTACTTGTATTTTGTTAGCTTTGTCTGTGTCTTACAAATATTTGTTTACTTGTTTAATTTTTTTTCCAATATTTTATAACTGTGGTCCTTCTTTGCTACTATTCTTCGGATTTAATCTTTCCTAATTTAGTATAATATATAAGTAGTTCGATTTCTTTGGATTTAATATTTAATTTATTGTTATCTGTTTCATCATCAATAAGACTAAAGAAAAGAACCCAATCCAAAAATGATTTAGTTAAAGTAAATATGAATAATAAAAATTTTATTTTAAGGTCATTTGCTAAATGGTCGTGGTGAGCTATGGTGGGATGGACATGGTGACCACAGCAATAAGAAGAAACCCCAATTCATGTTAATTCAAGCAACGGGAAATTCACTTTTTAAAGATATTAAGGTAAAGAATTGTCCTCACACATGTATTGGTATCTCGGATTCCCATGATATCACTCTCCAACACTGGACTATTGATTGCCAAGATGGAGATACAGTAAGTCAGATTAGTCATTATATTTTTAATTTAGTAAAGCCTTTCATTTTCCAAATCAAGGAACGAGAGCATGGCTTTCTAACTGGAATTGTTACTATTAATAACTTTGATTGATTTATTTTGTACGAACATAATTAATCGAAAGTTATTTATAAATTTCGTTGATATAGCAGTAGAGTATTTTTGTATCATATTGCCTTTCAAAGATTCAAAGACATTCAAGACGTTCAAAACTCTCTTAAATCTAAATATACTGCATTCAAGAATAATATTTAAAATAATACACCATACCCATTTCTTAATATCTTGGTCACTAATATGGAAATCGTGCGATGGATCATTTTAAAAGAATATAATACCAAAGAATTCCAGAGACTTTTATCTCGAATCAGTACTCAGTCCATCTACGTGTATTTAACTATGACCTTCGCCCTCTTACATTTTTTATCTTTCTTTCATATATTTGCTTTGTGACAAACAAAATAAGTAATATTCTTGGCAAAAAAGGCATCCAGGTTCATTTTTTGACCATTCAAGAAAATTACTGAATTTCTTCATACTCTCATAATACCGCCTCCCTCTTTCTATGGTCCTTTTGATATTATCCCTTTTCTTTGTGGGCATGTATGAACATAGATCTCCCTGATAATTTTCTATCTGTTTTGATCTTGTGCCTCTTACATTCAATTCCTATGGCAAGATTTTAGATCGTCAGTTCAACGTGTTGGTGGACGAACTCTGCTTATTTAGGTACATGTCTTGGTCTCCATTTCAGTATTTCCTTTGTTCATTTCTTATCTGTTATTCGAGCCACGTGAGCTGACCAGTTCCACTTTGGTGGTATTATTCTTTCTACATCATCAGCAACTCCTGATCTTCATCGTAGCTGACGGATTGGGATCTTGTCTCGCAGTAATACGCCCAACAAAGCACACTAAATCGCCCTTTGAGCCACATGGATCTTAAAAACGATTCTCCTTGTCATGGTCAATGTTTCCTAGCGTTAGTCAACATTGGCAGCACACACTGATTAAAGGTTTTTCTTTTACGAGATACTAGTATGGCGGACGATTTGAAAATGTGGTTTAACTTACCAAAGGTTGCCCAAATAAGTCTTATACGACGGAGAAACTCAACGGTTAACATTTTCTATGAGGATCTCGTAACCTAGGTCTTTATAGGCTATTACGTGGTCTAAGGATCTTGTTCCTACCCATATATCTTCGCTGACATTAAGATTTGTTATTATCTGGGTTTAAGATATATTTATTTTCAATCCTCCTTCTAGCGAAGGAACGTAATAAACCGGCGTTAGAATGGCGAAGAACAGTAATAACCCAACACGCGAAGGGATACATTTATGGGCGATGACTTGAACGACTATATAAGGACTGTTATAGAGCGGTTTTGACTCTGAAGAGATACAAATTTGTCCAAATGAGGTACGCTCAAGCAAACACATACTAGAAAAATCACCCATGCCAAAAACGAACACTCTATGATGTGTTTTCAATGGATCCACGGTTTTATTTATAAATATGTTGAGTATTTGAGTTAGTGTGCATTGATTCCCCTCTGTTTTTGTCTCTAGGTATGTTGAGTACTCAATTTATTGTAATCAACAACATTCTTCTACTTCTAAAGAAGATGATAACAAAAGCAGCAAAACGTGAGATATATCAACATACGGACCATCCAAATCCAAAAGACGTTTATAAGATTTTTGACGAAGTTCGTCCACAATTTTATCCCTTATGCTTTTGAGAATCCTTAAAGATGAAATCAAGGAGGAAAAAATATGTAAAAACTGTGTGGTCTCCTGCGGAACTTTTCGTAAAAATTCAATTTTTTTTGGCAAAAAAATTTCTTTTGTAAAAAAAATTTCTTCCTTATGCCATTTTATGAATTGATAGAGGAATATTGATTCTACGTTTCAAAAAATTAGCATAAGGGCTATTGGTGCCTTAAGGTTGTTAATTATGACCTAAATATGTAAATTAATAAAATTTGTTAGTTTATCCGATAAGGAACTTGCAAAAAAACGGAATAAAAGCAGGTAGTGAAAATAAAAAAATTTACCTCAAACAAGTTTCGGATAATTAGGAAAATTCGATTTTCACAAAAACGCACCCTGGTTCAACTCTAAATTTCGTTTTTTTTTGCTTATGTGGTATGACATTTTCACTAAACAATAAGGCATAAGGAATCAAATCGTGGTCGAACTTCGTATTGAAATCTGACGGCCTGTTAGGTAATTTTGATTCTGGTCGAGGAATCAATGGATGTTATTTATATTTATATAAATACAAATATTTTTTAGAAAGGAGGAGCTAACACCGATGGATTTGATATCGCAAAGTCCTACAAAGTAACAATAAAAGATACTACAGTACGAAACCAAGATGACTGTATTTGTGTGAATCAAGGTCAGCATTTAACAATTCAGAACATGCACTGCATTGGGGGCCATGGATTAAGTCTTGCGTCAGGATTGTGGGATACCTATGAGCTAAACACCATTTACAACGTAACATTTAAAGATTCCATAGTGGAAAATTCACGTAACGGTATTCATATTAAAACTATACCAGTAAATAATAAGAAAGGCGAAATCACCAGCATCACTTACGATAATATTAAGTTGATAGGTAAGTTTAAAAATTATTTGATAATACATTTTTATTATTTTGGTTGATTTATCTTATATTCTTTGCTGCTAAGAATAACTATTAGCTAACAATAAATCAAAATCTTAAAAAAAATTCAGACTTGTAACAAGGTAAGAGAAGGAGAGGAAATGTTCATAAGCTGAAATTTTCTAAGCGTCTTATATGATAAGAACCATTATAACCGAAGCTGTAGAGAGAGAAACGTACATTAATTAGTGAATTTTTAAAACCAGCACAGCGTTATGAAGGACAATGCTTGGAGTAACCTCCAAGCCGTGCAACTGAAAACTGTTGGTTAACATTTTTTATGTGGCACATTTAAGGTGCAAAACACGGTGATTTTCAATTATCTTTATTTTTACTGTAATAAATCAATATATATATATATATATATATATATATAATATAAATATATATATATATATATATATATATATATATATTATATATTTATATATATATATATATATATAATATATATATATAAATATATATATATATATATATATATATATATAGTATATATATATATATATATATATATATATTTGTATATGCATATTATATATCAGTGTCAGTCAATTTTGACGAGTGAGCAGATTAAGACCTTAGTGCCGTTTGACGGTTCTCGTATTTCTGGACATACTAATACGACACGAGTGAGGGAGTAGGCAAATTAAGATCCCGTACTCAAAGATAACCATATTTTTTATGATATTGGCTCCAAAATGACTGCCGAAACGTCTAAACGTTTAAAGTTTCATTGCGGTTCTTCCCGAGAACTTGGCAATTTTCATTATATAATATATATATAATATATATATATTATATATATATATATATATATATATATATATATATATATATATATATGTATATATATATATGTATATATATATATATATATATATTATATATATATATATATATATATATATAAGATAAAGACTTTTGTTGGAAAAATAGCTGAAAGGATATAGGCTATGTGTACTCTTTCTTCTTTAATTCCAATAATTATTGGTGGTCACGGGAATTCTACAATTTAGTTACATGATAAATCACAGTCTTTTAATATAATCATACTTATAATGCGAGTTATATAGTTACAATGTATGTATACAAAACATCCTTTTTCTAGGAATTTCATATTATGCAATTAACGTACAAGAAGACTACACCAACGATGGACCAACTGGAAACCCTCTAGGAAATATTCCTGTTAAAGACCTAAAAATTCATAATGTCTATGGAACAATGACAGGTTCAAATTCAGTTAAAGTTTACATTCTTTGTGGAAGTGGAGGCTGCTCGAATTGGAACTGGTCTGACATAAATGTCTCAGGAGCTGCTAAGTCAAATGCTTGTAATTTTACCCCCAATGGATTTAATTGTTAATAAATGTTTTTAAAGCTTTTTTTTTTATTAAAAATATTTTTATATGTTAATTGTTATTAATATTTTTTACCAATCCAAGATATCAAAGATATGTATACATAACTAAGAATACAATAAAATTAACTAATTAATTATTGGTATATTACCATTGTATTATTAAAATAAATTTGTATTATTAATTAATTATATTATTAATTAGATTGTTAAAGTATGCCAATATTAAACACATCAATTTACTTTTGATATCTTAATTGAAACAATTTATAGACATTCATTAATAATAGCATATTTCATAAAACTAGATAACTTAACTTACAGTATTAAGAAACAGAAGAAAAACTGTCACATTCTAACCTACATCTGTCAAATTTACCACTAAAATCTAATAGATAAAACGTAAAAAAACTCATTGTGCCCAAGACAGAGATGTAGTGCATTAAAGTCCTTCCCCCTTTTAAATTTAATTTTTGTTTCGTCCCTTCTAAGTGTTTTCTGTTTTAGTGTGTTTAAATTGTCCTTAATTGTTTTTATTCTAATATTTTAATTATTTGACTTTTCAATAATTTACTAATTGCCAATAAGTTTAGATGTAAAAATTGTGTGGGTGTGCAATTATTTTCCACTTGTAGTTATCAAATTACTTTGATAGATAACTACAAGTGGAAAATAATTGCACACCCACACAATTTTTACATCTAAACTTATTCATTGTCATAAAACTGTCACCTTCATAAAACAATCCACTCAATAAATAACACAAATTTCATAAATATATCTCTCGAATAAGTATAAATAATTTTTAATAATACAATGGTATATTACATGACTTTCATTTAACAAACAATCACACACATATCTCTTCTTCATTGGATCAAATCTATCTCCTCAAGAACTTCCCGTTTACTGTCAAACAACTGCAATAATAGAATTGAGTTCTCCATTCAACAATACATAGTAGTTTCAACCATGTTTTACCATCCATCAATTAATAGAGTACCGGCATGTAAGTAATGTTTATTTATTGATTTGCTCATTTATTAATTTATTACAATCTAATAGACTATTTTATAACAATTTGTGGGCCTTTCCTTGTCTGTTTAAACTTTTAAAACTTTTATACTTTTTATTCAACTTACTATTTTAAATACAACCACAGACATGTAATATTGGCATGATTATTGTAATTTACAACATCTACTTTGTTTTTCGTTATTACACAACACCCTAATATGGGTTTTTTATTATTTCAGCATTTGTTTAACTTTGTATCGAGACCTGAGGATGCTTTGCATATTGTCGAAAGCGAAACCGGTCGTCTGATAGTTAAATTAAATTGATTGTGAGTAAGTCTTATTTATTATTTCTTTACCTATTTGAAATGGACTCACACAAGCAACAAATTCATGATTAAGGACTTTCTTATACCTAAGACTACCACCTAAGTTCGTAGGAGATTGGGAATGTGTGGATATTATCGTCGGATGGTTCCTTCTTATTCTCCTTTTTTCTCCCCATATACAGATTTGCTTAAAAATAGGAAAAAAGGCCAAACTATTACATGGACTTCAGAAGCCGATGATACTTTCCGGCGGATAATAAAATCTCTTACTAGAGCTCCTGTCATCACGTCTCCGAATTTTAAAGATCATTTTTATCTCCTGACAAATTGTTCCAACACTGCTTCAGGTGGTGTTCTATTTCAGATAAAGGATGGTTCGGAACATCCAATAGCTTATACCAGCAAAAAGCTTGATAAAGCACAAAAAAATTATTTCACCACAGAAGGAGAACTTTTTGCAATTATTTATGCTCTTTGAAGTCTTTCGGTACTATCTTGAAGGTCGTAAGTTTACTATAATCATGGATAATAGTTCTTTATTATGTTTACATTCTATGAAAAATATATGACAGCGTTTGTCTCGGGCTTTCTGTATTTGATTATAATATTGTGCATCGCAAAGCTAACGGTGTTGTGATTGCAAACGCTTTGTTATGAACGTTCGATATCAATATTTTAGATCTGTTCACTTTATTTCCAGATAATTGATATCGAAGGATGATTCATAATGTCACCCAAGAACCTAGTAGATATCCTGATTTCAAGGTGGAAAATATTATTCTTTATAAACATTTTATCAGTTCTGTCGAATCTCTGTTGAATATGTCTGAATAGTAGTCCCAACACCTAATAGATATGAAGAATTGAAAACCTTTTATGATGATATGACATCAGGTCACTTTGGTTTTTACAAAACATCTAGTAAGATAGCTAAGCTATATTACTGGCCTGGTTGGTGCAACTCAGTTAAGAAATACATTTCGAGATGAAGAGTTTTTGCAACATGCAAGTCGAGTAAACTACCTTAAGCTGGATTAATGGGTTCATTTAGGAACATTAATTTTCCTTGGCAAATTATATCATTAGACCTTATTAGACCGTATACATGCAGTTATTTAGGTAATACGTACTGCTTGGTTATTTTTTGATTACTTCGCCAAATTTTTTTTGTTTGTCCTCTTCGAAAGGCTACAATTCCAGCCATTTTGAAATTATTAGAGAAACACTAGGGCACTCTTTTGTCCTTAAGGTGGGAAACTGCCTCTAAAAGGCGGATAAACAAAGAATGTCAACGGCATAAGAATACGGAAGGCAATGGAAAACCACCATATTAAAGGTCCTCAAGGATATCTCAAGAAAGACAAGGATGGAAAATACATTGCAAGTAACGGCCCCTAGTCCGTGGCAGACCTTAAGTGGCCAAGGGGTGCTAAGAATCTCCGCGAAGAAAAACAATGCTAGGAACCAGCCGAAAGTGGAAAAAACCCCAAAGCTAAAACTGGGTATTTGGAACGTTAAAAGTCTTTATACCGCCGGTAAACTAGACAACATAATAAAAGAAATGGAACGATGCGACCTCGACATCATAGGACTTAGCAAAATCAGATTGCCTAACAGTGGTAAATGTACTAAAGAAAATGCCACACTATAATACACAGCAAATAACCTACCCCATCATTATAACGGAGTTGGATTTTTAGTTAACACAGCCTCAAACAAATCAGTAAGGAATTTCGTGGCATACTCAGATAGGGCAGCACTACTACAAGTCCCAGCCGATCCTGTTGACCTTAACATTATACAAATCTATGCACCCACCTTGGACAAACCTGAAAATGAAGTAAAACAATTGTACAGAGAGATTAAAGTTAATGAAACTGAGCAAGAAAAACCAGACTTTTATAATCATGGGAGATTTCAATGCGAAGGTAGGGCGAGGACGTGTTGAAGATGTCGTGGGTGACTTTGGTTTGAGAGATCGAAACGAAAGAGGTGATATGCTAATCCAGCTCTGTGAAGAAGAAAAATTAGTCATTGCGAATACCTGGTACAAACTGCCACCTCGGAGACTCTACACCTGGCAGTCTCCACAACATACGCATGACAACACCGTAAGAAATAAAATTGATTTTTTATTGATTAATCAGAGATAAAAGAAATGGATTTCAAGGAGTAAAAAAGTACCCTGGAATAGATATCCAATCTGATTACAATCTCGTAGTAGGAAAATTGAAAATTTAGCTTAAGAAAAATAAAAAAAATCTATAAAGCAAATTGATATAAACAGCTTAAAACAACCTAACATTAAACTCAAAGTCACAGAAGGATTAAATGAGGCAATAGCATATATCACGACAAGATCTAAACAACCGACCAGTAACCACCACCAAGTCTCTGAATGCTTCCCAAAAGTACAAAAAGAAGAATTGGATAACTGACGAAATATGATCAATGATGAACGACCATAGATAATTTAAAAACAAAGACCGAACCAAATATCAGCAGATCAACCGACAAATACAAAAAGAGTGTCGCAAAGATAAAGAACAGTGGCTGCTAGACAGGTGTGCAGAAATGGAGGAATTGGAAGAAAAACATGACCCTTTAACATACATAAACTTATTAAAGAAGTGACAGGTCTTACAAAAAATTGCCGTTTGAACAGTATTGTGAAGGACAATAAATTAATTACTGATGCCAAAGATCTACTTCAACATTGGAGAAACTACACACAGCAACTATACGCAGATACAACTAGAAGAAACTCTGAAAGTGAGTATAAAAGTGAACCCTCCCCCAAAATATTGAAGTCAGAAGTTGTAAGGGCAATCAAACAGAGCAAATGGGGAAAAGCACCAGGCCCAGACGACATATACATAGAGGTTTTGACAATTTTGAGTGAAGACAATTTAGACACCTTGGCAGATCTTTTTAATGCCATTTATGGGTCCGGTCAAATACCACAGGACTGGCTTCAATCAACCTTTATACCAATCTCAAAAAGCCAAACGCTAACAGCTGCGACCAATTCTGAATGATCAGCTTATTGAGTCAGGTCCTAAAACTCTTCTTAAAGATAATTCACACAATAATATACAACAGATGTGAAAGAAACATTAGCCCCAGACAGTTCGGTTTCAGACAAGGATTTGGCACAAGAGAAGCACTTTATAGCTTAACTGTCCTACTTCAGACATTCAGAGATCAGCAAAAATATTTCTTCCTATGCTTTATAGATTACCAGAAAGCATTTGATTGTGTTAGTCATTCAGAATTAATAAGATTGCTCCAGGAACGTTCGATTGATGAGAATGACCTTATAATCATAAAGAACCTTTATATGAATCAAGTGGCATCTGTGAGAGTAGGACTGGAATCTACATTATGTTTCTCAAGCGAAAAAAATGTACGACAGGGTTGTGTTCTGTCACCCCTCCTTTTTAATCTTTACTCTGAAACGATTTTCGATAGAGCATTAAGTGACACTGAAGATGGAATCATAATCAACGGACAGGCTATTAGTAATCTTCGCTATGCTGATGATACAGTCATAACATCTGATAGTCAAAAAGCGCTACAACGACTAATAGATAGAATAAACACTGAAGGAGAACGAGTGGGCCAGAAGATTAATATAGACAAGACTAAGGTAATGGTGGTTAGTAGAACACGAAATATGCAATTGAATATAAATGTAAACAACAAGATTATCCAAAAGGTCCCCAAGTTCAGATATCTTGGTAGTTGGATAATTGAAGATCTAGATCTAGACATAGAGATACGTAGCAGTATTGAGCAAGCCAGAACAGCATTTACTAATATGAGAACCTTGCTAAGCAACAGCAGCCTCAACTTAATGCTTTGATATCGCTTTGTAAAATGTTACATATACTTCATACTGCTATAGTGTGTAGAAACCTGGACCATAAAGGCCAATGTAATAAACCGATTGGAGGCCTTTGAAATGTGTGTATTAAAATTTCCCTGGACAGATCACACAACAAATGTCGAAGTATTAAATTGAATGGGCAGAGAACGAAAATTGCTGCCAATAATAAAAAGAAGAAAAACTGCTTATCTGGGTCATATATTTCAAAATTCCAAGTACCAGTTCTTAAAGCTTATTATCGAAAGGAAAATAGAAGGAAAACGAGGCATCGAAAAAAAGAAAAAATTGTTTAAAATCCTTTATAAAAGGTATATAAAAATGCCCCAAACGGGCTATCACAAACACATTGCAAAACGTTTTCGGATTAAAACAATCCATCATCAGTGCAAACGGTTGTACATGCTAGTAGCCACCAAAATATATGGGTCAAAACCCTTTAAATGACCCATATATTTTGGTGGCTACTAGCATGTACAACCGTTTGCACTGATGACGGATTGTTTAATCCGAAAACGTTTTGCAATGTGTTTGTGATAGCCCGTTTGGGGCATTTTTATATACCTTTTATAAAGGATTTTAAACAATTTTTTGTGATATATGGTATACAGCCAGCTACAGGAACTTAGTTTCCTCGTGGAACGGAAAAAAGAAATACTCATGGCTTAAAAACATAAGGGATTGGACAAATCTCGATGCCCATGCACTTCTTAGAGCCACACAAGATCGAGAGGACTATTCCAGAATTGTCGCCAACATCCACTAATTGGATAGACAACCATAAGAAGAAGAGGAACAAGTTTTCGTGCTTTTTGGTATTCCGCAAATGGATTCGTGTGACAATGGTCCACGTTTTAATTCTAAAGCCTTTTAAGATCTTTTGAATAAATGTAAGGTCCAAAAGATTTTCTATAATGCATCTTATCATCCGCAGACTAATCACACTGAACGTGTAAATAGCAGCATCTTTGATCTTATACCTACACTGATCATAAAGCTTGGGATCAGTATATTTATTCAGCCGCTTAAGCCATTCAAACTTCTGTTCTTGAAGTCACTCAATGTTCTCCAGCTTATGTTAATTTTGGTAGACATGTTCCTTTGTCAGATGATTATTTTAAAATAATTTCTAAGAATTCATCAACTCTTCCTCAAGTTTCGGAGAAACTTTATCGTAAGGATGATCTCCGAAATTTACCTCCAATCTTCGCTGTCATTAGGAAGAAGTTCAATGCTTTTTACATTAGAAATCAGAGTCAGTACAATTTGAAGAAACGAGATATACGATGCTCTGTTGGCGATCGAGTATTGAAACGAAATTTTGTAAAGTCAAGTAAGGATGATGCCATTTCTGTTAAGTTCTGTCAGAAATATATTCCCTGTACTGTCGTTCGAGTGATATCTCCTCTCGTGTATGATAGACGACAATAGACAAATTGGTCAATTTTATATAAAAGATTTACTTTTAGATAATACTGTAGATGACATAGCATCCCCTTCCTTAGATAAAAATTAACTTAAGTTTGTCTATTAAAGTTAATCTACCATTTTGAATAATATTGTTTTGGCTAAGTTTTGATTACGATTTATTATTTTCTTGAAACTTTATTATTAATCACCAGATATTTTATATTTACAGCTTATTCTTTGCTTATTATTTGGTTATATAAGTTTAACCAAATTTAAATCCATATCCCCTAATATACTCTTTATTTTTAAATTCTAAGTTGGCTTTAAACAGCGACACCAAGCGGTCATTTTGGCAAACATGCGTAGCTGACTCCAAACGAGCGGTCACCGCGCACTTCTGCTATAACGTTGGTTAAAGACACTTTGGTTTAAAAAGTAAGTGGCCAGGGATAGCTTAGAAGTTTGAAGAATATTAGAGTTTTTTGGGGAAGAAGAAGTTGCAGAAAGTTTGATTTGTTATTTTTTAATGGCCCGTTTGGTTTGTAGCCACTCTGAGTCGGTAAGTGTATCCCACTATCAATAAAAAAATATAAAAACCATCAACCATTTTGATTTCTAAATATTGTCAATTTCCCTTTGACTTTTCTCACATCATTTCATTAAGAAACATTGATAAATATAGTAGTGACATAAAATCATATGTATTTTTAATTTTACTTGTCGGCCTTAAAAACATAATTATCTATCTTTAAAACTTAGTAATATCTATTAAGAGTATCTATAAGAAATATTCTGTCACATTCCGTTTTTTTATATTCTAAAATATATCCATAGCATGCTTTTCATTAAAATTATCTATCTAATCAATCCATTTTACTGAAAATATTGTCAAACCAAACAAAGGTTACATTATTTAGAAAACCCTTAAGAATTTTTTTTGCTTGTATACTTTATGCTTTCATAAGTAACTTTTTATGAAACCTTTTAAGGTTCATAAACCTTGTGTTTTCAAGAATACTTGTGTTGTTGTATCAAGAGTAAGAAGGAACTCTAACGCAAATGTTTTTTTTTGCCTACTTTAGGCAAGCAAGTAAGGAAGACACCTTAGGTTTTTATGGATAATTGATATTTTTTTTCTAAGAAGAAAGGTTAAGTTATTACCTAGTCGAGTTTACCTGGTTTCAGGGTTGATTCTTCTCTTTCTTAGATGTTCCCCCAGAGGTCCAGATCTTACCTTACTATTCCCAAAGCAACTTTCAAGAAATCAGCCGAAAGTATCCCCGTCATTTAGAGTTTGGAACATTGTAAATCTGTATTAAGATTATTTATTAATTTTATTTTTTTTTATAATATCTTTTTTCTTTAGTTTAAATCGTACCATTTTTACCTAATAATAAAAACTCGTCATTTTCTCTAAATAATACCAAATCATATTTAAGGACTACTAAGTGTTATCTACAGGTCGAGGTTTTAAATCCTTCCTTTCAACTCGGTTGTACGGTTTTATGTGAACACATTTAATCGGAGAGTTATTTATTAATATTTTATTATTATATATTTAAACTTTGTACATCTGTCCCGTCAGGATAGTGTCCTTATTACTTTCTAAGGACATTTAATTGAAAGCCGAAGTACAAAGTTACATCTCTAGTAGGCAAGTAAATTACCATTTTAGATATAGTCATTATTTTTTTTATATCTTATTATTTGTAAAATTACATCAAGGATCAATTGTGTATAACCAGGAAATTTTTTTTGTATATAAGTAACTAGGTTAACTGTACATAAATGGTGGTGGATAGGTATAGGGAATTAGACTGTATATATTTGGATAAGTATTAAATTTGTGGTTTAGACCAAATATTTAATTAATAATACATGTTTTCCTTTTTATTTTGGCAAACAGCTTTACAAGATACCTTGGAAAGTATATGTTAATACTTTCCTGGCGCCCAGTCACATCTCAGAGCATCTTACATAGTTTATCACTTTCAGTTACAGTATTTCTATATATTTTTTTATTACCTTGTCATTCTTTTTCTCATTTTACGGTATCTGAAGGGCATCCAAATTGGCCGAATACTCTTTTGACTGTCGAATAGTCACTCTCCGGCACGTTCTTCTAGCCAGCTTTAATTTAATTTGTTCTTTGTCACATTGGCGCTCTATTGTAATTTGTTACATTAGTCCAAATACTTGTGTTACATTACATATACACATTTTTATTACACTGGTGTCCTACGCCTCATATTCACACTTTTTTGTTACAGTTTTTTGGAATGTATTGGAATAAAGAAAAAATGATACGTAGGACCCAATAATTAAAATGACTGTTTTTTTATTAGTACATAAATATATCCATGTCTTTACTGGCAATATAAAATCATTTAAATTGTGAATTTATAGTTTAAACGTTTCTTGAGATTAACGTTTAACTACTGACGTGGATGTTTCAGGACGTAGACTCTGACATGCGGTATGTCATACCGTTGCCTATTCTCCTTTGTTTTTAATATGAATTTATCTTATATCACTGTATTTGTTTTTTATATCAACTACGGAATAATTCTTCACATTGCTGTAGCATAATATACTGCTACAAGTAAAATAAACTTTACTTTTTCAAGAATATTATGAATGCATGCAAAATATTTAAAAAAAAATGGTGGACGTTACTACAAAATCGGTTATAAACTAAATTACAAAAAAAATTGATTACTTGTGGCTAAAAAATGGTAAAATAATGTTAAAAGAAACAGACTAATGATTTAAATTTAATGAGAAACTAAAATACAAAATTCTGACAATAAACAAAAATTACAATAAAATAACTAATCATTTTGCGCGCAAGGTCCCCAATTTTTCTTGTACACTGTAAGCACACTGGTTTTCCACAAGAAAAGTACACATAAAAAGTCTTTCGCTTTAATGCACTTGGGCATAAGTAACACGTCTTCTTTTTCTCAAGCCTTTCTTCAAAATCTGCTTCTTTTTGGCGTTTTTGTCCTAGTATTCGTTCAATACCATATAATAATTCTCTCGGGATTCTGGGATTTTCGAGTCTTCTTTGTAGATGAGGTAAAACTAATTGTTTCGCCAACTGCTTTGTGTAGTTTAGCCTTTCCATATTACCTTCTTGTAGTTATTGGTACACAACATGCGAATTAACAGCAGCTATATCAATGATGCGGTAAAAAATAGTAAGTGGCCATCGGCGAGAACGACGTTTTACAGAATATTTGACACACTTGGCATCTAAAGTATCGACACCTCCTTTCGCACGATTATAATGAGCTATAATTTCTGGTTTTCCAGTAATCTGATCCGTGCCTATTGAATGGTGCATCGAAGAAATGAGTAAGTAGTTGAATTTACTTGCCTACATCGGTGTGGCTGGAATTCCGGAGGGATTTCCCGTTTATTTTTCTTGAGGGTTCCCACATACGTTAACTTCTTTACTTCTAACTGCTTTACTAATTCTATAGAACTAAATCAATTATCAGCTGTGATATTACGGTTAGTTCTCAGATAACCCAGTTCCGTCAGTGTCCTTGCCTCCATATATATAGGCATTATAGAAGTAACTTGTTCGTGCATCAGTCAGGCACATTATTTTAATACCATATTTCACAGGCTTATTAGGCATATACATTTTAAACCTACACCTTCCCTAAAGCCGACCAACATTTCATCAATACAAACACATGTGCCTACGGAATACAGTTTTTGACAATTTGATATGAATATATTAAATATGTTACTAATGGCTGCTGTTGGATCTTTTTTCTTTCTTCTCTATCCAGAGGGTTATTAAAACGTAATCATTTTAGAAATATTGCAAATTTTTCTTTTGATATAATACATCTGAATATATCACTACCAGTGCCGTATGTAGCAAATATAGAATTTATATCTTCGTCATTGGATTTCAAAGCTGATGAGTATAAAAGCAATCTCAAAAAGGCTTCTAATTCTATTTCATTAATTTTATTTAGACCAGAACTAGGTCTATTCATTCTTTTATAGTTTTCACGAATGGCACGTAATTTATTATTTGTCCATTTACGTATTTGTTGTATTATATAATCAGAAATAAGAAAATTAAAAAAAAATGATGAAGTTTCGTTTCTTACATCTCTGGACCGCACAGCTGGTAATTTTGTTACAAGGTTGTGTAACGGAGTTCTTACATTTTTCGAGGGTGTTGTAGTAGACCACTTAAAACGATTTTTGCCATAAAAATATGACTTACCATTATCGTTTAAATGATATTCGTCTTCAGAACTTTCCGACTGCTGACTTCCGGTGTCGTGTGAACTTTCAATACATACTTCTTCGCTTGCATCGTCAACATCACTATCACTAAAATATTCTAAATCACTAGGTACTTCGTCAGCCCATTGAGATAAAACAGCCTCAAAATCATCATCTGAGAGCTTTACAGTTTTGCGGCTAAATTTAGAACAACTGGATGAACTTGCTGCCATACTAACAGCAAAAGAATACACTACACTGCTTTTAACTATAGATACGTAAATACTGACATGCGGTACTTGATACCGCAAGAAAACTTTATGTCAACGTAGCTCAAAGACTAAACGTGTACTAAAACTTCAGCAGTTGAGAGCAAGTACAACTAAACCCCACTTGAAGGTACACAGATGGTGTTCTAAGAATCTTTTATTAAACACGTTTTACAACAAAATATATTTTCGGCTCGGTATGGTATACCGCATATCAGTGGTTAAGGGTTAAGACAAAAACTTATCCCAATAACATTACATGATAGACTTGAATAACTACACGTTATAATGTCAAATCAAAGGAGCTATTAAACGTCTTACTGGAAGTTGTCAGGCGTTTATAAAGTTATAAAGTGCAGCAGGATTCAGTTGAAAAGATACTTCATCAAGAACAAACCAACAAACTGGGACTTCTCCAAACCGCATTTTTATCAATTTATCTTTAATAGGTAGGCTTAGGAATAACAATTAGAAGATATATACTGAGAATGCATTGTATTACCAACTAGTGGCACATGACAGACCAAATATCATTAGTTAATAAACTAAATACAACTAGATAGTACATCATAGCCAAGTACAGACAGGTTGAGATACAAATAATACATAGACGATATCTATTACCTTACTACTTGTGTTACTTCGAAGAAACTCCTGGAGATTATAAAACAAATAGGTTTTAGTAAACTTGTTTATAAGACTATGCAGAAATCGGTAATATTATCGATGAGCAGATATGTAAGATACTGTTTGGAGGATATTCCGGCGTATCTTTTTACATATAGTCTAATATAGAAAGAGTTTCCCAGAGTGCAATACTTTTAATACCGTATGCTTCTAGAATGAGTGAATATTCTGCTTAAAGGAACTAAGAGACGTATGGTTCAAATCTGTATATAGATGGCTGAGAATATAGAAAAAAAATTAAATACCAACTAGAAGATATAAAGGAATTACGGAATGGTCCATAGAAACTCCACAAATTACTATTATAGAAGTAAATTAACCAAGAAAAATAAATGAATAACAGAGGACATCTTGAAATTCATGGAACAACGTCAAATGGAATTAAAAGGTAGATACAACTAGCAAAAGAAAAATAGATAAGAAAAGATGCGACGAAATGGAGGATGTGATCTGGACATGATTTATTTAATGTGCATAAAAATGTAATAGAAATAAGCAACATGTTTAAAAAACGAGTTTCCTCTGTACAAATTGACAATAACAACAACAAAATAATTGTAAAAAAAACTAAATAAGAAGAAAATGGCAAATGTATATATGAGTGTTTGAGTTGTTTAACGATGACATAATAAATAATATTACCAAATCCTACCAAAATTATTGTACTGACGGCCCACAAATTACAAAATTAGAGGTAATTTTAAAAAATGCTGAAATTAGAAAATCTTTTGGTCCAGATGATGAACCAACTAAGCTGCTAAAGCTAATAGATAAAGATAACATATAAGTAGTAGTGAATTATTTTAATGCAATGGACCACCTAAGTCCTGACGTCACAATGGGTGGAAATTTTGAAAACCTGAATGTGTTTCTCCCATAAGACGTTGAAAGTGATTTTAACATAAAAGATAAAAGGATTTTCGCTTCCATATATCCATTCTGTGCGGTTGGTTTTATAGTTTGTTCGTGAATTTGTGAGGTAAGAGTGTCAAAGTATTAAGATATTTACTCTCAAAGTTCATATTTTGAGGTTATATTGTATTGGATTAAAACTTTAATTATTTTTTCTTTATTTCAAGGTATTTTGTTATTGTTTTTATCAGGTTATTTCAACATTAATCAATAAATCTTTGAATTTATTTACAAAGTTAAAAACAATTTAAATTTATGTTTTATTTTTTTAAGTGCCAATAATTTTATTCCGAAAGTACTGAAGATATTCTCTTTATAAGGAAAGAACTATTATTTTATTATTACATCCATCCCATTATTAATAAAAAATGGTTATCTGCTTTGCTCTAAACTGTAAACATTACAGTGAGCAAACAAGTTTTTTGTATCCCCTTCGAAATTCAGAGAGCAGAAGTGGATCAATCTCATGAGGTAAAAGGAGTTATTAGTTTGTTTTAATATTGCTTATATTTTAAATATTCTGTGATTGTCTTTTCAGATTTATACTATGTATCTGTCATAATTTTTAACTATAATTTAAAATTTAATTTTACTATTTGTATGTTAGGCTAAAATTAATAACTTTATTTTGGTCTGTTTTCAGGAGGCAAGTTAAAGAACCATCTAAGTACTCGTTAGTTTGTAATTGTCATTTTGTGGACCAAGATAGAAAAAATAGACCTACAATTTTTGAGCATAACAGAGAGAGAAAGTTTGTGTTCTCTACTCCAGAAAAACGGCAAGCTTAAATTCGGATTTAAATGAATATCTTAATATAATAGGAACACTTTTTTTAGCAAAAGACAGAGTTTACAGAGGCACAGGTGTGTGAAACAGAAACCATAGCAAAAGCTGGGATACATGTTGAGAGGGCGATCCGAAGAATAAAGATTTACAATATATTGCAGCAAATTCCAAATTTTTACATGTCACAAATAACCGTGATATTTCAGTTATGTGTTACTTTAACGAATTTTCAATACCCTCTTATTAAAGAAGTTGAGGAGTATTACTCATAAAGTACTTTATTGGTGTTAGTAAGAGGGTGTAACATTTATTCTTGTAAAAATAAAAAATTAATGTAGGTGGAGAAAGATAAAATTTGGATCTGTAACATCAATCAAATTTTGTATGTGGGCCTTTTGAAGTGTAAACTTTTAAAGAAATATTTATTTGTTAGTTTATTAACTCCAAGTAACATTATGTTTATAGAGGAGTATAAAAAATACAATAATGTTTATACAGTTGTCTAACAAATAAAATTATTAAACTGTGTCATTTAAATAATTGAAGTATATTTAACAACAAATATGTTTTTCTAACTTAGCTTTGAATCTTTAATGTTGCTTATAGCTTTAACTCGTGAAGGTATAAATATATCTTTACAAATCAACTGTTAAACAAATTTATGACATGCTAGCTTTGTTGTAATATAAAAATTATTCGATGATCAATTGCCTAATATTTTTTATTAAATTTTACCATTTGATCTCTTTTAACATGAAATATGATTGTCACTTATTCCAAATTGTTTTCAAACCTCAGATATAATTTTAAAATCTACCTACTGCTATGCTTTAACCCCCTCTGTGGCTCAGTAGTAAGAGCGCCTACCTTTAAACCTAAAGGTCATGAGTTCGAATCTTACCTGGGTGGAAATTTTCGTTTATTAAAAAAAAATTTATAAATGAAAATAATTTCTATCCTTGTGTGATCGGTACTCACCGGAGGGACCGCAGACGTTCGGATACAATTAGCGTCTTTTAGCAAAGACAATGACGTCGACTTTGCTAAGTATCAAGACAATTACTCTACACACACAAACACACACACACACACACACACACACACACACACACACACCACACACACACACACACTACATTAATAAACTTATCTTGATTGAGACTGGCTGAATGACAATTGTCCAAGCCAAAAAACACACAAAAAAAATACTGTTATGCTACTGCAGTTGCTTCTTGTGTAGAGAAGATAATTACATGGTTTACAAGAATAATGAATGACTTAAATTTTTGGTATATTAAATATATTTTTTAAATTCATCCTGTGTTTTTTTCACAGCGCAAACCCTTGTATATACTTAATGAAACCCTATTTACTTTTTGAAAAGTTTAATAATGTTATAAAATTTATATATAAAAATTTACACATTTTTTAAGTACTCACTATAGCAATTTAATAGAAAGGTTTTCACTGATTGTTATATTACAACTAAAAGTCCTTATTCAATACTAGGATAAACTAGGAGAAAACGAATATCTTTAGTCTTTTACTGGATAGAATCACCTTTGGAATCACTGACATCTAAAAAGAATAAAACAATAATTTAAATATTTTTCAACTTCATAAATAAATTCAATGATTTATTGATTTCTATTATAAAATAACTCTGATAAAAATAGCAACAAAATACATTGAAATAAAGAAAAAATAATTAAAGTATCACCATATAACCTCAAAATATGAACTTTGACAGTAAATATCTTAATACCTTGATACTCTTACCGTACAAATTCACGAACAACCTATAAAACCAATCGCACAGAATGGATATATGGAAGCGAAAATCCTTATTTATTCTTTTAAATATTAAAAAATCAACTTTTTCAACGTCTTATGGGAGAAACACATGTAAACGAGATTTGTTTGGAAAGGTCTTCTAAGCCCCGCCCATTGTGACGTCAGACTTAGGTAGTCCAGTTATAACACCGTAGTGATTCTCGGTGCTATACGACTGGCTACCGAAATATCCAAAAACACAATGCTAGAAAATGTTCAGACTACCGACTACTGAGGCACACTGCTATTATTTTCCCACTCAAGGAAATAATACTCAACCACAGAATAAGATGCAAATGCGAAGAGGATCTCGAAGATACCCAATTTGTTTCAGAAATGCATGGGAACTAGGAAGGCACTTTTTGCGCTGTATATCATAGTATAAAATTACCATGATCACAAAAAGAGGTATTTGCATGCTTCGTGAATTTCAAAATGTCATTAAACATCTGTACTGGAATTAAATTGCTCTCGTAAAAAATGGAGACAACTCTACCGACGAAATCTACATACAATAATCATTCAGATAAGGTTGCATTTTGTCCCCAACAAAAATGGAATATGAATGAACGAAATAAAAATCAACGTGAAACTATGTACTTAATTTAATTAGATAGGCGGCCGATACAGTAATTCTGTCAGAAAATATTGAAGGTCTCTAAATTCTGTTTGAACGTATTCACGAAGTATTTAATTAAATGGAGACCAATTTAAAAAGTTCACAGAATTACATATTTGGGAACAATAATAACGGACCAATTAGATTCAAACATATAAATAAAACGTAGAATAGCAACTTAAACTACTTTTATGAAAATAATCATCTTAGTTTCAAGACAAAGAATGGTTGAGTGCTATATTTGGTCTGTACTTTTATATGGAGCAGAAGTGTGGACACTAAAGTATCAAGCTTAATCAGAATTGAAGGCAATAAAATGTTAATTTATAGACGAATGCTGAAAATACCTTAAACAGCAAGAAAAACTAACGACGAAGTACTAAGGAGGGTCAACAAAGATGAAGATTTGCTAAAAATTGTTAAACACCGGAAAATGTCTGTGACATATAGTGAGGAGAAATTAGTATAGGTTACTACAACTAACTTTAAAAGTAAAGATAAGGCTGTAGAGGTTAAAAAAGAAAACAGTTTTTAGGTGAAAAAATTTATTATTGTAGCATATTGCATTCTCTAGAGCCTGTCGCCTAAATCTTTTAACGGTGAGTTCAAAATTAAATATTTTACACCTGTTTCTTCTTGTTCACGTGCCCTCTTGTATGAAGGTTGGCGATAATTTTTACAAATGTTGGTCTATCTTGGGCTGTTGTTACTAGTGATTGAAAGTGTAACTTAGTCTATTTTTTAATGATTCTCAACAATTTTCTTTGTCATATATCAGGGCCTTGCCAGTCCTTACAAACTAATTCCAATATTAGTTGTAAGGAGTTATATACTTACCTTATCTAGGGTAGAAGTATACATACGAGCCCATTTTACCCTAGAATGAGGTCCTGCAAATGAATGCCTTCCTATTATTCTACCTACCAACTAAAACCACCCTCTTCTACTTGTACGCAGTGGACTGTCACTGTACGTAACGTATTCCAAAAGTGGGATCGCCGCTGTTAGGCTATTGCCATTTCTGGAGTACTTCTTTTTTATTTTGATTTTATTTTTGTCGTTGGTCCGACTGGTATTTCTCTTGTTCTTTTTTTTAATGACAAGCTCGGATGTAATTATGTACACTATCTCATTCCTCCTTACTTGCCGTTATCTTCACGATCATCTTTCTCACAGTCACAGGGTTAATACCTATTTTTCTATACATTGTGTTTCTCTGCAATGTCTATCTATTACACATCAGCATTGTGTGAGTAAAAGTGTCGGAGTATCCGCAGTATAGGCAGGAAGTACTTGCGCCAGGAAGTAATTCAGTAGCCTGTGATCACACTCAATCCAGTCCCTTAGTCTCGGGATAAGCGTTTTAGTCCACTGGGCTACATCTTCCGTGTTGTTTCACCCTTCTTGCTATCTTTACTACTATCTTAGTACCTACTATCGTAACCTACTATCATATTACTAACACATGCAGAGAAACGCAACCCGTGATAGCTCACAAGGCCGCCCCAAATGTGGTAATGTAAGTAATATAGGAGCCCCTTATAAGTCGGTATTTCTACCACCTCAGTTTAGACTAGTGCCGCGTAAAGGATGATTGGCTAAACAACACCATGTAGGGTTCTCTTCCTTACTGATTTACCCTTCAGAACAATGGCTTTGGTCCTCTCTGGTTACAAGTTACAGTCCGTGATCTGTCAACCACTCCTTCCTGATTTTGCCCGTATATCTTACTCAAAATTGGAGATCCGGCTCGTCCCTCGCTACTATCAGTATTGCGAGATTATTTGAAAAGGTGAAGGGGATTATACCTTTTCCGTATTCGCAGTTCATGACTCCGTTATATGCCAGGTTTCATAGAGTCGGACCCAAGACCGATCTCTGTAAGACTCTATGTGTGCCCTTTTCAACCATGATACTTTTCTCGGAAAGATATTCTATTTCATTTATCAATTACTTAGGACATTCCCTCTCCTCCAATGCCGGCATCGCCTCTTTCCATTGCAGAGTATTAAATGCATTTATAAGATCGAAGATCAGCAGAGCCGCCCAACGATGTTCGTCTCCAATTTCGTGCAATGCCTCGATTACACTCAAAATTGCGTAAAATGTGCTTGCACAATCCAAATTGTCTCGGAAATAGGCCTTCTAATCTCTCAATCGGGTAAATTGAGATTGAGAGTATCCTGGCAGCATCCTATTGGACAACTCTCGGTTGCATGGAAGGGGTCATATGGGGTGATACTTTTACTCAGCTTTGGAAAGAAGTACAAAACTCGATGTCTTTCAAGCAAAGCATTCATGTGTTCCAAAAGTCACCCAGGTTTTGCGCGTCATAAATCTTTTACCGCTTTGGGTGGTATCTGGTCCAGTCTGGAGGAACTATATGTTCTAAGTACATCCAATACCTAGACGAATTCATCCATAGTAAAGGGTACGACTCGCTTACTCCCTTGTCTTTTTACACTCTCTGCCATCTGCCACATGTAAAAAGCTCTCGTGATAGCTCAAGCTATTTCTCTAGTGAAATTGAAGTGTATGCATGAAACAGTGAGGGGGTATGCATGAAACATTTCATTGCGATCCTAAATCCCTGATCAAAATATCCTTATCTAGCTTGATACACAGTTCTCTTCAGTTTCTCTTTTTCGTAAAAATTTTCTGTAGATTTCTTTGTTTCTTGCGCAGTATGGTATTTCGATTTGTGGGATTTGATCGAGGACAACGAGTTTATTTCTGCTCTGCTTCTTGCCTCGTCATACATTTTTTCTTCTATATCTCAACGATATATTTCATTATGCCCACCCCTTAAGGTGTATATGTTTTGCAGATGATACAACCGTTATTAGTACAGACCAGAATCAATATAATTTAAATAACAAAATAGGAAACGATGTGCTTAAAATTAAAACCTGGTTTACACATAATAAACTAAAACTAAACGAGGATAAAAATCAAAATATAGTTTTCAGTTCAGATCGAAGACACATTTTTGGATATAGCATCAAATTGTTAGGGATTTTTATGGATGACAACTTAGATTGGGGCATCCATATAGACAACTTAAGTTCTAAACTCGCCAGTACAATATTTGTAATGCGTAACCTGGTTTATTTGGTACCTAAAAGTACCCTGTGTTACTTTTCATTGTTTCATAGTCATATACAATATGGAATAGCTGTTTGGGGCAACTCTGGTCATGCCGACAGAATATTTAAATTACAAAAGAAGGTGGTGAGGATACTTGCTGGAGCGGATTTAAGGGATCATTGTAAACCATTATTTTTGAACATGGGTATTATGTCTCTACCTTCGCTTTATATGTATGCAACACTGTTGGAAATTCACGATAATAAAAATAAGTTTACTATAAACTCCCAATTACATGATCATCTAACAAGATCGAGGGATTTAATTAGGTCACAACGATTCAGACTATCAAAGAGCACAAAGAATTCAATTGATATTCACTTGTATAACTATCTGCCTAACGAAATAAAAATTCTGTCTCCACCACTGTTTAAAAATAGGATCAGAAAGCATTTTTTAACATATTGTTTTTACTCAAAGACAGAATACCTCAATACACCTTTATAACGTGTACCCAGTTTGGTCAGAATACTGTCGATTTACTATCTACATATCACATTGTATTATTGCTATTAAAATGTACTAAGTTTTATGTATTAGTTTATTAAGTCATCGATTCGGGAATATTCTTAATTATTTGTACATTTTTGTTACTTCCATATTTCAAAGATTTTTTATGTGACAGTTTAGGTTTGTTTTGGTTAGAGATTTTTTATCTTAAATTTTTAATTTTAATTCTTCTGCTAATACTTACATACGTATATTACTTTAGCCAATATGGTTAAGTTAATTTTAAGTTTACATTATGATATCTTTTATTGTATTTTTTATACGGACTTCAAACTTTATGTAAAGTGGTCAATAAACGTTCTATCTATCTATCTATCTACTTCTCTTTATATCAATGCACTTATTTCTAATACGCACTTTGATGTCCGCACTTCACAAGTATGGCATGCTGCTCACCTCTAGACGACCTACTCTACTACCTTTCATAGCTTCTTTCATGGCTCGTTACAGGTTTTCCATTTTTGGCGTGTGACTCTGTATCATGCCTTCTCTCAATTTAATGAGTTCGTCATATGTTTGTCATATCGTTCCAGTCGTTCCCATCGTCGCATCCGACTCAGCACATTTCAGCACATCCGAGTATCGGTAATGAGGACCCCCTGCTACTGTAATCTGCTACTTTTGCGTCGAAATCTCTTAGTATCATGCATTCTCTCCTCATACTTATCACTTCCTACATAATATTATCCTTTTTCATTCTTAATCACCCACCGTTATATTAGGAGAAAAATATTAGCACACCAGCTGCAATTTCTCCATACGGACAATCATATACCCCTTCCCTCGCCTTTATTTTATATACTTACAGCTTACTATTGCAGATTCGTACACCGACCCTTCCAGTCGCATCCACAAACTATCCTCTCCTTTTAAGTACTGTTGGGTATAGCTCTGCCCTAACCAGTATGTCTATGTTCTTTTCAGCGACAGCAGGCTCGGTCAGATGATGGGACAATATAGCTGTTCCTATATATGCTTCGAGTATCCTTAACTACCAACTTGTGTTTTCCGTGTTTGCCATCTCCTTACGCCGGAACTTGGATGCGACTGCATCTCGGTCTTCATACACTAAAGTCTAGTGTGCCCATCCTCAACCAGATGCTTGAGCCTAGGAGACCTCCTTGAGTTTGCTACGTAGCCAGGCACATTACAATTGAGGCATATCGTTTTTCTCTAGTATTTACCAGCAAAATCACCCTCGTTGTGACATAGGAAGCAGTATTATTACCACATGTACAAAGACTGGTTTAAGGAAAGCGTTTCTGGCCATTATCATCATTTTTGATTTTTTTTTTATTAGGATCAAGTGTAATTTTGATAAAATTAAATACCTGCTTACCTTTAATGAATATCGAAAACACTTATCGATAAGCGACAATATGACAAGTTATTAGAAAAAGTGTGACTTTACTGGTTTTTTACTTTCTAGCATAGATTTAATATTTTATAATGCATTAGATTAATTTTTAATTTTATTAAATAAATAAGGCGCATATTTTTTATCTTGTTATCAAGAACTTAAAATAAAAACACTTATACATGCTATTGTATAATATATGATATAGTAGTTTTTGATTTTATCAAATATAACTCTGTTACTAACTACTACAAAATTTTTATAAACAGTTTGATATTTGTATTTAAAATTAACCACAAATTTTGTTAAAATTTAATTTAGACGTCCTAAATCGTCCCATCGTCCTCATTTTTCTTATAAGTTCTTATTCGCTCTTTATTAATTGTCGTAGGTAACTTAAAAATGTAGTAATTCGTGATAATATTAAAGTAACGATATGGGAATCCAACTGTTAATATGTAATAATAAAAAAAATTCAATTATGTATGCAAAAAATGAAACATCAAATGTAATTCAATGTAAGATCAAAATAAATTCTTCTAATATAAACAAATTTACCGTACGTATTTATACATATACGGGTCAAAGATTAATCATGGACTCATTTATAAAACGACAAGGAATGACAAAAATTGTAAGAATATTACAGTTAAAAAAGAAAAAACCAATTATGGATCAGATCAAACATTAGTACTATGTAACATTACTTATCCACTATTGCAGAGACATCAGGAAAGACAACAGCACCTACAAAACAAAAACAGTGCTATAAAGTATATTTTCATAAAGAGTAAAATAAACGATTCTTGTATGTAAACCAGCCAGTAGAGAATAATCAGATCAAAATATATTATACTAAATAACAAAAAAATATTAGAAGCTACACATCGAGCTGCTAAAAAGGCAAAAGGTAAATAATAATTGTAAAAATAACCAAATAAATAAAACAAAGAGTATAGAAAAGAACAAATAATACAACAATGATTAAACCTGAAATGAATACCAAATAAGAGTTACGCAGAAGTTCAGACAAGAAAAACAAAGTAGAAAAAGCGTTGTGTTCGGTTCGCAGTTAAGTAAAATATAAAGGTAAAAAAACCAAACAGTATGTAATAAACATAATTAATTTGATTGATAGAGAGTAGAGAAAGAACAGAATATGTATGGATCATTCTAATTGCTATAATAGAAAAAACCTAATTTATTTGAAATAAAAATTTTAATGATATTATTTATAGATATTCTAGAATAGTGTACATTTGTTGCTGCAAATGCACACTATTTTGCTGCAATGAATGTTTACATTAATTTCCATTGAAGGTTGTTTTTATAACAAACAAAAATCAAAAATCTTACCTTGACACTTATGTACTTTTTTTATAATTTTAATTACTATATAAATGGGAATAAGCCACAATTAAAGATTAAAGTAAGTTTATTGACGTTTTAATTTCCACTTTGGAAATTGTTCTCAAAATAGCAACATTAGTGTTTGTATTTTGTATTCATCACTAATGTTTGTATTTTAAGAACGATTTTTAAATGTTTTATAATTATATTAGTTTAGGAACTACATGTCTCCCTGCTCGATTTTTAACAAGTGGTACTTGTCAGTTAAAACGACACAGACCAATTTTATTTACTGTCATCGACCTAGAGTCACAACATAATTAAAATTTAAAATTTGGAATGATGTAAACCCATATATGGAGATCACAGTAATAACTTTATTGTTAGCTTCAACTGCATAAGGCACTGAGGATGATCTGTTTAAATCGAAAACGTTATGCTAGTACATAAATTTTGACGACACTTTTTTAAAAAGTTTTAACTATGTGTTTTTATACCACAATACAAGTGTGAAGTGTTTTAACTTCTGTGTTTTTTTTTTTAAGTCTAGATACGTTAAATTTGGTGACCTAGCTAACTAATCCATCATCTGTCATCTTCTACCTATCCAAGGACCGGAAAACGTTTCGTTTAAAAATTGTCGCAAGGGTAAAGCACAGTGTGGAGAAGCTCCATCATGTTGAAATACAACTAAATTTTCGGAAAGGTTATCATCATTTTCTACTATTGTTCTAATACGGCTAACCAATTACCTAAATAATTCAAGATTCAATGCACCATTTAAGTTTACAGTGATAAATAGATAAAGATAAATCTTCAGTATGGGCAATTATGTCTATTCACCAAACCTAAACGGTTAATAAATATGAGCATTCATCCGAGAAGCAAATATTGTTTAACAATTGTGGATTGTTAATAATGCATTGTGTCATTAATTTGCAAAATTCGAGACGTCGATCAAAATCTTCTTCAATTATCTCTTGTACTAATTTGATTTTATATGGATAAAACTTTAATTTATGGTGGACTCGAAAGGCTGTAGAAGATGAAACACCGATTGCTCTGCTTATTTTTGACAGTGTCTGTGATTGCTAAGCCTCTAAGTTACCTCACCCTAAAACAGCTACTTGGGATTGCTCAGTTATTTACAAGTCCCTGTCGGTTATATTTTTTATTCCAAACTCACCCTGTTGCTCTAAATTTCTGCATCAGTTTAATCACATACTTATGAGTTGCATGTTTATTGTGGCGAGTTTCAATAAAAATTATAGCAGCAGCTCTTACACAATTACTATTTCTGTAGTATAAACCTACAATTTCGATTCTTTCTTGCTAAGTGTAAACCATTTCAGCGATCAAATTGAACCTGTTTTAAAATAGGCTGTTACAAGTCATAACAAATTTTCGTTGGCTTATAAACGATTAAAATAAATGTCCCAATAATATCGAAAACCTGTGATAAAACTTTAATAAAAAGTGATTTTTTTTTGTTTCCTGATTTTTGAAGGTACTATAAATGGTATGGTTAAATATTTAAAAGTTTAAATTATGCTAAAACCTATTTTGTCACAGTCAATTAAGGTAAGAGAGATACTATCTTGTTAACAGAAAAATTGTCTATCTTATAAACTAATCACTTCAAGACAAAGTTACACATTTTTGAAATCAGTACAAAAACGGGAATCTAAATATAAAATAAAAAAGGGGGAAGTAATTTAAAAAAAATAAGGTGATGATATGGGGGAAGAGGGTACATTTTCCAGCAACATTTAATATGATATAATGTCTCATTCCTCAGATATTAATTGACGTGTTTTTGCGTTTTTCCAAAAAATTCGAATGCATGAAACAATAGGTAGCAGCGGCACACCCTTTTTATGTGTTTTTGGTAGACCGTATATTTTTGGAATTACAGCATTATGTATCTTGAGGGAATTAGCAGTGTTTGGTGAGATGTAGCACATTTTTTCCCATCTGTCGAGAAATTCGTTATTTCTTTTTTGTAAAATATTCGTAGGATCATTTTTCATTTCACGGTATGTTGTATTGTCATTCAATAGAGAATCCATTTTAATGTCATAGTCTTCGAACTCCATAATAACAGTCTTGTTAGTTTTGTCAGGTTTCAGAACAACTAAATTGGGGTTCTCGTTAAAAAAAGTTTTTGACTTTTTAATTTTCTTTTGTAGTGTTTTGTTTTCAAAAGGGTATTTGTTTTTGTTTAAGTTTGTCAAAATGTTACAAACAAAACTTTTGAAAACAAAACACTAC